>CM035157.1:58572837-58993551 GCA_020205615.1 Panax quinquefolius
AAGAAAGCTTGACATCTGTTTTTTAATAAACGAATAGCTTTATGGCTTGAGATGACAGTGATTGATTTTAATGGTTTGGTTGCTTGAATTCGCATAATAGGTTGGTTAGGAATATGAAAGCTAACAACCTTACGAAAATAATCAATTTTTGCATGATGAGTAGTTAACCAATCAATCCCTAGAATCACATCAAATGCAAGTATTTTCAATGAAATAAGATCGACAGGTAATGTGAGGGTACCGATTTGAACCAAACAAGACTTATAAATAGTTGATGTAATGAAGGTTTCTCCCAACGGAGTTTCAACAGATAAGTCAAAGTCTAATTTCTCCAGAGTCAAATTTAAACGTTGAGCGCAAGTAGGAGAAATAAAAGAATGGGTAGAACCGGTATCAAATAAGGTATAGAATTCGCTAGAGTTTATAATAAGCTTACTCGTGATGACCTCGTTAGGGTTCCTTGCTTTCTGGGAGGTCACAACAAACGCTCTCCCTTGAACTACCGGCTTTGACTTTTCTGGGATGGCCTTTGGTGCCTCCATCCCAGCTGAACTTGCCTTCCCTGAATGACAAAATAGAGCTAGGTGACCTTCTCTTCCACAATTGTAACACGTTTTGGACTGCTGCATACAGTTTGGACTGATATGTCCCTCCCCTCCGTATTTGAAGCATATGATAGGTGGTCATTCTCCTTCCTTAACAATGGGTGCTGATGCTGACGTCTTTCCATCATTGTTGAATCTCCTCCTCTTGAAATGTCCATTCTTATTGTTTTGGCCATGATTCCCACCGAAGTGGTTACCATTTCTGGCATGTTGATTCCCTCCACGCTTATTGTCACCGCTTCAATGACTGCTATCACTAGTATTATCATTTTGCCGGCTGCTCTCTTTTGGTTGGGTTAACTCATTATCGCGCTCCAATAACTGAGCCCTATTAACAACATCTGAATACAAACACAATTTATGAGAGATAAGATATTGACGTATCTCGGGTTTCAAATCTCTTAGAAACATTCGCGTCATTCTCTCCTCATTATCAACCAAATGGGACTCAAATTGGGACAACTCGGTAAACTTGGCTTCATACTGAGACACGGTCATGTTGTTTTGCTCCAGCTTGATGAACTCTACCTCTTTCATGTGACTAATACTTTCGGGAAAGTACTTGTCATTGAACAATTCTTGGAACTTCTCCCAAGTCATCTTCAGTGCGGCAGGTTGAGTACGCTTTATAGATTCCCACCAGTAATCTGCCTCTGCTCGCAACATGAAGGTGGAAAAGGGAACCTTTTGCTCCTCTGAGCATCCTAAGACATCAAATATCTTGCAGAACTACTTTATCCACGTCTCTGCCTTAAGTGGTTTTGGCGCTCCAACAAACTCCGGTGGTCCCAGTTCCTTGAACTACTTAGCGATGACCGTCCGAGAGTTGCCAGTGTTTCCACCTGCATTTTGGACAGGAGCCGCTCTTGCCTGATGTTGCATGAATTGCATAAAGCCTCTGAACATTCCATCATTCATCATTTGGTCAGTGTTGTTGTTTGCAAGAGGATTGTCGTCTTCCTGATGCACATTATCCTGATTATTGATCTGTGGAGACTCAATGGTCTCCTGTGCTCCAATGCTATTCTCAACATTCTCGGATGTCATTTTTAAATACTGCCACAAAACAAGGGTTAATTAACATATCACATATTATCACTATACTCTGACCAACCAATTAAATACCAAATAAACTTATGTAGGTCATACTAGCGAAGGAATTCTCCGTCTCTCCCCTCCTAGTTCTTGTTTCACATCTCAGCCAGGGATTATATCCCTAAGCTTTGATACCAACTGTGACGCCCCCAAAATAGGTATACATCACCTATTCTGAGTCGCCAAATACATGGTACAGAATACAAATATAATCTTAAATATACAACATAAGCTGTGAGTTTTAATATAAATATTGTCTTCTAGACAGTATTCAAACTCAAAATAAGTCCTCAATACATTTATTAACATACTATTTCATAGAATAGTGAGGACTACTAATGCTATCATCTGGACCATCACTCCATTCCCCGACTAGTCCCTGCTACGTTCTCATTTCCTGAAGAGAACAATGAAAGCAAAAGGGTGAGCTCAAATAGCCCAATAAGAAATATTATGACTAAGATAATGCAGAATAAATTATCATTAGCCTTTAACAGTGTTAAACTGATACAATATAACAAACATCAAGTTTAAGCTATGATGAACAAGCAATCCATTAAAAGAGTCAAGTAGAGAATAAAATCTACTATCTTCTATGATTTAAAAGGTTTTTCATCACTTTAATTGTTGGGACTCAGCTTAATATATAATCCACATCATCCATGCACTACGGCCAATGAATTTCATTAGTATCACAACCACAAATTATCCATGCACTACGGGCCAAGGATATTCGTGTATTCATCAATGGTAATGATTATACCAACAACTGTCCATCAATGCACTACGGGCCAACGAGGACTTTTGCCACATCATTTGTAACATTACTATTCATGATTATAAAGAATAATCCTCGGTCATAATCATACCAAGTCCATATATGCACTACTGAGGCCTGAGATGACTTTCAACATAATATAAACATGAGGATGATGACAATGATATAAGAATTCAATAAAACAAGTTCAAGAATTAATTTATCCAGGAACCAATAACGTCCAAATTGTCAACATGATACTGCTTTGTGGGGGTAAAACTCAAGAATACTCAGAAGAATATTTTCATGAAAAGATACTGGATAAAGCGCAAATATCAAGGATATTCCACTAATTTTATGGGGTATAAAAGCCAAAACTTTAACCAACTGAGTATAATAAAGAATGGAATAACAAAAGAAATCACCAGGCATGCGATAGACCGCATGCATGAGTTATTCCAATAGAATAATAAATAACGGAAACGGTCGTGCAAATAGCGCACGCGATAGGATATTCCAATGAATAATAAATAACGGAACCGGTCATGCGTAAGCGCACGCACGTGGGATATTCAATAGAATAATAAATAACGGAACCCGGTCATGCGTAACGCACGCATGGATGTTCCAACAGAATAATAAAGAATGGAATAATAGAAGAATTTCACAATGTATACGGTGATTGCTGCGTGAGACAAAGTTATTCCAACATAATAATAAAGAATGGAATAATAGAAGAATTTCACCATGTATGCGGTACTTCAGCATAGACGAGTTATTCAACATAATAATAAAGAATGTAATAATGTAAGAATTTCACCAAGTATAGGGTAGTCCGCGTGATCTGAGTTATTCCAATGAGAATAATAAAGAATGGAATAATGAAGTTCTCTTCATGAATCTGAAAGAAATAATACCCCTTACCTTAGAAAAATTGAATACTGGAGTAGTGAAGTAGTAGAATACTTTTTTTCTTTCTCTCTATAGTTTCTCTCTCTAGAGTTACAGTGAATTTGTAAGAAATAATGAAGGAATAAGCTTCTATTTATAAAAGAATTGAAAGTAGCTCTTGGTCTTAACGAAGGGTCAAAAAGACTCTTTGGTATTATTGAAGAGACAACTACTATTTGCGAAGGGGCAATTAACTCTTGGAACACCGAAGAGACAAGTAACTCTTGGAAAATGGAAAATCGAAGGGACAAGTAACTCTTGGAAAACCGAAGGGACAAGTAACTCTTGGAAAACTGAAAGGACAAGTAACTCTTGGAAAACCGAAAGGACAAGTTACTATTAAAAATTTAAACAAATGATCCATATTGATTTACTATTATAATTTCAACCAACTGTCTGAAAAATTATCACATCTTATCATGGAATAATATTGTACTCAAAAAAAATTTGGACCGAAAAGAAATATATTTTTTGGGTGAATAGTACACCGTGAATAGTACTTCGGGAATAGTACCCCGTGAATAGTATCCCGACACGAAAAGTGTCCCAAATACCCGAGTGAACAATACTAGAGTGAATAGTAATTAGGTGAATAGTAACCTATGAATAGTAACCAGTGAATAGTACTATAACACAAAAAGTACCCCGAATACCCGAGTGTCAATATAACCTCCAGATATCAATTATTATCGAAATAAATATCGATTTCTACTAACACTAATAATTCCCACACAATGGAACTATCAATTTCATCTTTAATTAACACGAACTTATTCATCATTAATATTATAATTCACAATATTTAACAACCAGGTCATTCCCAGGAAAGAGGGGGCTTTCCGATAAGGACTTCTCCTTATTGGTAGCTTGATTAGATGACCAAACCTCTCCTCGATGAACTTCTAGACATTGTAAATATTGTAATTTAATAATATGAATAACTTTGTCGTCTCAATTATTGATTTAATAATATATCATATTATGCAGATGATACTATGACAATAATTGAATCAATAATATGAGAGATATGATGCAACAATTACTGTAGCAATAATTGAGTATAAGCGAGTGACTTCTCATGTAAGCATCAATAATAAATCTGGTGTGCTACTATACAACCAAATATATTATCGTACTTTTACTAGGGTAGTTCAGCGGTTTTAACGGTAACACCTCCATAGTTATTTTTAAAAAAAAATTGTCATTTTCTCAATCAAATAATAATTTAGATTCATGAGGTCTACCAATGATTGTCTTATTTATGCGAATATTCCCGCTAAAATGAATATTCCAGACCAATAGAATATTATATAACAACTTACGTACTTTGCAAAATTTATTAATATTACCCATAACTATAACATTATATCAAATTCATTCCATAATATTCAAAAATGATATTCATAGAAAAATCATCTTTATTCATAAAAGTTGGGGTCTTACATTTTCGGTTGCGTTGGTGCAACCAGTTAAAAACACCAACTGGCGACTCTTAAAGTCAAATCGTCAACATTACACATATCGGACCTTTTTCACTTGTTTTTTCAAACAAATCTCACATTAACATGAGAACACCAAAGAACAAGTAACGAAAAGGGACAAATAAAAATCCCGACGTCGACAGGTGGCGACTCCGATAGGGAGTCCAGTAAGAGGGCTTAAGCCGCTATTACAAGCTTTTTAAAACTGTTATATGCTTGTGTGTGAATATTGCATTTACATTTATGATGAAAGTGTACTAATGCATCTTACTTACTGCACTGCTAAATATCTATCTGTGATATTAGTGCTTCGCACATGTCATCACTTTGCATAAACGGTGAGACACGTTGTATGTGAATGTATGTTGTGTGGCTCCTCCACCAGGAGGCTATCCTATCGGTGTTTGATTACTGGACTCATACGAAGACTAATTCCAACGAGGCTAAGGAAAGGCACCACCCAGATTCACTCCCGTTGAACGACCAGATTAACTTCCTATCAAGTAGATTGCGATAATCTAGGAACCTTCATGCCAAAAAGCCACGAGAGTAACCTAAGATAGGTCAACCTCTGATAATCCAAACGTGGAGGAAAGTCTCTTCATGCTTTCCATTTTCAATTACTTGTAAAAGCATTTACTTATAATTTCATTCCATGTTCATCCATATGTAATGAAAAATATGAAGAATATCTGTGCATGCATGACATGTTATCAATTAACAACCGTTTTTGCAGGACCATATTCCTAAAAACAGACACATTTTGATAACATTTACATTATCCCTAAGACTAAACTACATAAGTCTTTTATAGGGAAGAAATTGGGCCTGTTACAGCCAATCATGTCTTCTTCTGACCAGTCTAATCCTGTTTTTCGAGAAGAATTTGACGGATTGAGTAAACAAATCACAAACTTGGCTGTTCTGCTCAAAGAATTGCATCAGTCTACTCAAGGTACAAAGATACCTACACATACAGAATCCTCTACACAAGGGGGAGTCCAAGATTTGGAAAAAACAATTCTAGAACCTCAGTTGGATACGACCAACAAAGACCCTGAAAACACACATCTCAAAGGAGATCCAGACACCGGTGACATCAGGAAAAAGGTTCTCCAAATGGAGGAAACTATCTATGTTCTCAAAGGGATTGGAACACATAAAAGTGTTTCATATGCTGACCTTTGCATATTTCCTGGTGTTCATTATCCAGAGAAATTCAAAATCTCTGATTTTGAAAAATATGACGAATTAGGGGATCCTTATACACATTTAAAAGTGTTCATTGGAGAACTTGGATCTTATGCGGAAGATGAAAAGCTCAGAATGCAGCTGTTCTAGAAGAGTCTAACTGGAGAAGCCCGTTCATGGTATAGCAGATTAGACAATTCAAAGATCCATAGTTACGAAGAACTTGCTCATGCCTTCCTCACTCAATACAGTTTTGAATCTCAGATGGCTCCTGACCGGTACCAAATTACCAAGGTCAAGAAACAATCTAATGAGTCCTTCCGAGAGTATGCTGAAAGGTGGAGGCGCATGGCTGCTTAAGTTATTCCTTCATTGACAGAATCAAAAATGGTCATAACTTTCATAGATGTACAGGAAGCTCCTTTCTATGAAAGAGTTCTAGCTGGTATTGGCAAACCATTCTCTGAAATGATCAAACATGGAGAAATGGCTGAGATGGGATTGAAGTCTAGTAAGATTCAAGACCTAGCCGCTCTCAAAGCAGTTGTTGAGCACATCCAGTCCGGATCTTATGGAAACAACCCCCGGAGGGTCCATAAAAAGAAAGAGGAGGATGTTTCTTTGATACTACAAGGACAGAAAGGCAATCAAAACATGCCTATACAGAGGAAAAACTACTCCCCTTTTTAAGCACAGTCTTCAAACCCTCCATTGCCTAAAAGTGGAGAAGTAAAGCGACCTCGAACGTTCACACCCTTAGGGGACTCGCTCGAGAATATTCTTGTTCTTCTGACCACTCAGAAGAAAATCACACGTCTTCTTCTACCAGCTAACCCTAATGGGAAGGGTTTTAATGCTACTCGAAAGTGTGCTTATCATGCCGAGGCACCTGGACATGATACTCAAGATTGTTGGGCCTTGAAACACAAGATCCAAGACTTAATAGACAATGGTGAGATTTTAGTCACCAAACCAGATCCACCTCATGTGCAAGACAACCCTCTTCCTCAACACAAAGAAGAAGAGGTTAACATGATCAGTTGGAGCACTGGACAGAGTTCCAGTTTTAACGGCGAGACATCCCAAACCATCAAAGATGGTGTTGACAAATGGGATTACGCAAAGTTCCAGTTTACTATGAAACAAAAGATGAAAGCTCTTTGCAAACAAATTGAGCAATTGGCAGAACTGGTGACCCATCAGCATCAAGTCACACGCCAATTAATTAAGTAGGAGCATGCCTATCTCCTTCTGTTTGTTATAAATACTCCACCCTCACCTTCAGAAAGCGGAGCTATGGAGGATAAGGTTGCAAAGCGAGTAAACGCAAAAGCCCGTCGGGATTTTACCAATCAGAGGGAGTTCACCTATCTGGGCCAACCTATGGAGGAAATATTTCAAATGCTAATTAATGAAGGAAGAATTACATCCCTTTGCCTCCAATCAATCCCCGTGCAGGACAGTTTAACCCTGATGGAGTGTGTCAGTATCATTCCTATTCTCGCGGTCACAGCACAGATAAATGTTGGGCACTCCGCCATCTTATTCAAAATCTCATCGATAGCGATGTCCTGCAGCTGGCAGTCGATAATATTGTGCAACTTGAAAGTGGGATTACATGGAAGGGATCAGTAGCATTTATATCCGACAAGGATGATGAAACTGTCAAAACATTTCCCATTCAAATAATTCAACTCAAAGGATCGACGATAATCACGTGAAAGTGGCGCACTTTGAGCCAATTTCGTTTACATTGCGGAACCACTGATATCCGTTGTCGAAACTTACACAAAGTTCCATGGAATTATGGAAAAGTTTGAAGGATCCATGTCTCATACTCTATCGCTACGGTCGGAAGGATAATCCATCGTATCTTCCTCAAAGGGTTATCAAGCCTACCCTCAAATCAAAGGGGAAGATTCCCATAGAGAAGATTGAAAAGTTCCTCCGCACTATGGGCCATAATGAAGCCAAGGTGGTTCTAAGCTTAAGAGAAGCTCCACATTAGATATCAATTTTGGACTTGGTTTTCTCTTTCGAAGATCATCGGAAGATTTTACTCAAGGTTTTGGAAGAAGCATACTTACCAAAATCAGTGGATGTGGAAAAATTTCAACATATGGTTGATCACATTTTCAACAACAATGTGATATCCTTCACTGATGACTATATACCTCCCGAAGGGACTGGTCATTGCAAGCCACTGCACATCGCAGTGTTATCCTCTGGATACATGTTAGTTGGAGTTTTGATAGATGGAGGTTCATCTCTGAATATCTGTCCATATGCCACCTTGGTGAAGATGAATGTCAATCTCAAACGGATCCAAAGCAGCCATACGATGATCAAAGCTTTCGATGGATCCCGACGAAAATTCGTCAGAAAGATTGAGCTGCCAATTGAGATTGGTCTAAATACGTTCAATGTATCCTTCCACGTCCTCAAGATAGACTCGGGATACAACCTACTATTGGGGAGACCATGGATACACATGGCTGGAGTTGTTCCCTCCACATTACATCAACAACTCAAATACATTATCGACAACAGTCTAGTCACTGTCAATGCTGAGCCGGAGTATCCTGAACAAAGAGATCTGCCAATCATCAGTTTCAACTTTGAAGTTGAGCCGACCAGTTTTCATACTTTGGAAGTGAACAACACTCAATATCATCCTATTGGAGCACCACTTCCCTTACCCAAGATTTCTACCGAGGTTATGTCGACTACACAAGAAATGATGTCATTGGGTCATTAGCCTGGACAAGGGCTTGGTAAAAATCAGCAGGGTATTAAGCACCATATTCAAGTGTTCAGTCAAACTGGGACATCCGGACTAGGCTATTCTGCCAATTCCAGTCATAGGAATCTGCATAAACACAGGCCGGTTCCCCAAACTTTCGCCACACAGTGATGCTTTCCATCTGCACTATATGAGCTGATACAGTCTCCAGTCAAGGTGCCAGCCCTTGTTGTGGCAATGCTATTTCCCAAACCAGTACCATTCAAAGTAAAAGAGGTGCTGATTCCTGATCCCGAAGTGGAAGAAAGGGAACGGAAACGCAAACATGAGATCGATTTGATGATGTCCAGCATACGCATCATTGTTCATGTTGAACATACAAACCGATATACCCCAGATGATGATTGCCCAGATATCATGGTTATCATTCGGGAGAAGGAGGGCAATGACTGTAACGCCCCGAAAAATTGAACAATTGTAAATACTTTTAATAATGAATAAAATAATATTATTTATTATTATTACGTGTTAATAAGATGAATGTTGTTCTATAACTTAGAAACATCGGAATGTCGTAGTATTTTAACTACGTGAGTGAATTAAGGTGTTTGAATTTCTAAGACGAAAATAAAAGCTTTCCAAGAAATTTTTTGAAAAACACTATTCATCGATTTCTGCTCGGAAATTATTTTTGAATTTCCGAGAAATACGTAACGTTATAATATCAAGGTGAGATGGATTATGTAATAATAAGTATGGAAAACGTAATATTTCGCATGTGGACCTAATTTGGGAACGTTAGGTTTATTAATCGTAAAGGAAGAAAAGTTGTGATTATATAATGTGTATACATTGTATGAAGTAATGGATGTAAGTATAATACGACGTATTGTACTATTATGTATGAAGAATGAGATAACATATATTACGAACTAATATACGAGTTAGCATACGAAGATTATACGTGGGGGAGAAATGTTAAGTTGGTTAATTAAAGTTAATGGACTTGTAGGATTATTAGCCTAATAAGAGAAGTCCAATATAATGTGACAATCAAGCCCAAGAGTTTGATATATCATGAGTCCAAACTATGTTAGCACAAGCCCATTAAGGAAGTGGCTAGATTTAATTAACAAGTCCAATGAGAAGCCTTGATCCATGGGGCAAACCAAGTATGAAGTGGGTAAGCTTGATGGCCAAGGATTTTGTGTGGTGACCAAGTGATGTGATGAGCAAGGAATGAATAGTAAGGAGGTGGAGGATGAGGAGGTGGAATAAGGAGGTGGGATGTTTTAAAGTCTAAAATGCCCTAACCTTTGGTGGCCTATAAATACAAGCCTCATTTCAAATTTTGTTTGTTGTTATTTTCATCCAACTTTCCTCTCAAATATAAGCTACTTAATTGGTAGAGAGAATAAGTCACTTAAGACTTATAAGCCACTTCAACCTTTGCTAGTTTTCCAAAGTGAATTGAAGTCTTCAAGGGTAAGACTCGTCTCTTTTATCTACATCTCTTCTATGATAGGATTGATAGAGAAGGGAGATTGTATGTTAAGAACATGTAATAAGTTAATAAGGAATGAACTTAAGCCGAATAAGTTGGATAAGCAACTTGAACATTAATAAGTTGTTAGAATAATGAAGAACTTATCATATGTTTGTCATATGATGATTAGTATGTTGAATATAACATAAGAATATTGATTAATGGACTTAAGTTCATAATAAGGCATAAGCATGAGGAATTATAATTCATAAGTTAAATAAGTCAAAACCTACTTTGTCTATAAGTTGGTTTAATAAGTAACTTTTAATGATCCTTTGTTGATTAAAATCCATTTAGAATCATTAAGAATGTAGTTTTGCCGGAATTCACACGATTGGACAATAATCGTCGAATTCGTGAAATTCTCGGAATGGAAGTCATATTTTGAGTTTGAAGTCGGAAACGTTGGTTTTCGATGGACGACAAGTCATATTTGGCATTATAGAGTTGTGGACTCAAAAATGACCAGATTCCGACTTAGAACGAAGAAACGAGCATTGAACGTTCACGAACGTTTATCGTTTTTGTTAAAAATGAACTAATAGGTGAAATTTTAGCAAACGAAGTTAAATAGATGAAATTCTTGCATGAATGCATAGAGTATGTAATTTGTGAACCATAGGCGTTTGAACGAGCCAATTCAGACTTATAACGAAGAAGTTATGCGTCCGGGAGTTTCGTAAAATTTTCAAAATTTTGCAAAGCTGCTCGAGGCCTGAGTCACGCCATGACGCGACTCACGACCTTTAAAGCCTTTACTGCAAAGACGAGGTGGAACTGCATACTTCTAACTCACGCCGCGGTGCGAGATGCAGAGTTAAGTGTGGCGCCGCGGCGCCAGTCCTAGAGTTTTGTTGGACAAGAATGTTTACAAATATAGAATGAAAGAGAACTCTTTGGTAATGAACTAAGGTGTTAATATAACATTGTTAAGGCATTGTTGGACATGTAATGTATGTTGTTTAAGAGTTAATAATCAATCAAAGATGAATGAAACATGAATAACGTAATGAAAGCCGGAAACCCATGATAGTAGATCTAAGTCAGGATTTACATTGAGATGAAGGGTAAGATATAATAGTATACATACTTGATTATATATGACCTAATGTGGTACGTTATATGATCATGTGTTGTAGAAACTTAGAGACCTAAAGTGTACGTGTGATAATCAGTAAACATACGCTGAAGGCAAGTATTCTAACCCTTGTTCCAATTCAGTCTGGACAAGCCTTGTAATTCATGTATTCTTTCGCATGAAGTCTTGAATGATGAAGTCAAAGCCAATTCTTTCGGCTAGACTTATATTATGATTTTGTCAAGCATGATTTATGTGTACCGAGTTATATTGGTATGGTTTTCAATCGAAGACCAAGTATGCTAAAAATGTTTTTGTCGTTTAACGACAGGCACGTGAGGTTGCCACAACTTAAACGTATACACGTTTAATGAATGTAGTGTTGATCAACATAGAGTACTATGGGCTGATCACCCAGAAGTGCTCGTAAGCTATGCCGAACTTACGGACTTAGTGCCGGGTTGTCCTTTTCAAAAGAAATTATGAACTGCTCATAGTTCCGAGCCTTAGTTGATATTCTACTGAATATTGTTGTAGGAAAACGTTTTAAATGAAAAGAAGTGCTATTTTGAATTATCGATAGTACTTCGTAACTATTGTTCAGTTACTGAAGATATATGAGTCTATATTTCAAGCATGTTGTTTATTAGAATTGTAGTACTTGTTGAGCTAGTCATGCTCACTCTTGCTTGAACCATATGAACACAGCCAAGATCGAGCGGACTGAAGGCTCAGGCAAGGACAAGGGCAAGGCAAAGACGAACCCTTAGATTGCTTATGTAATAGAATAGTTGAATGTTTGTAATATATTTGATGTTATGACAAGAACAAACGAATGGGTTACAAAGAACCTGGGAAATGTAATATTATTTTGGATATATATAGAAGTTATATTAGTCCTTTTGAGACTATTCAATTGAATGAATGAATGAATGGTAGTACCATGTAGCACCATCTGTCGGGTTGGAAGAGACCCGGATTTGGGGGCGTCACAATGACAATCCCTCTATCACTGCAGTCCATCAGGACTTTACCCTCGATAATTGGAGCAGCACTCCATGCATTGGTCGACGAGGGTAAAACGGGCAGAAAATCCCTCTGCCCTGTAGATAACTTTAATTGCTTACTTTTCTATACAGTATTAACAGTTATTTTATCAGTACATTCAAACACTTTGTATGATTAAACAGTTTCATATATTAAGTGAAAGCATCTTTTGATTTTAGGACTCTGAATTTAGATGTTCCTGTACTTGCTGGTGATACGCCTTCTCTCCACAAGGGCTGTAACTTTGATGCAAAGTTGGACTCAGACTTGATGGAAATACAAGAGGACATTGAGACACCTCAGGAGATTAAGGAATGGGTCGCAGATAAGCCTAAACCCAACATTGACCAAACCACTTCTTTCAATCTTGGAACCTTAGAAAACCCTAAGCTAATCCAGATTGGTTCAGACCTCACTCCATACTAACGGAATGACATGGTTATGCTATTAACCCAATTCCAGGATGTGTTCGCATGGTCTCATGAAAATATTGTGGGTTTATCCACTGACATTGTTCTTCATCGCCTTCCCATTAAAGAAGGATTCAAGCCAGTTAGGCAGAAGCTCAGGCGATTGAAACCTGAGTGGAGTTTGAAAGTTAAAGAAGAAATTGTGAAACAATTTCAAGCTGGCATTATCATGGTGTCTACATATCCGGAGTGGATATCCAACATTTTTCTCGTGCCTAAACCTGGAGGAAAGGTGCGAGTTTGCGTGGATTACCGGAATTTGAACAAAGCTTGCCTGAAAGATAGCTTTCCCGTGCCCTTTATCCACATTCTCATTGATAATACTGCTTAGTATGGTATGTACTCCTTTGCTAATTGCTTCGCAGGGTACCATCAAATTATGGTTGCTGAGGAAGACCGTGAGAAAACTGCTTTCATCACACCTTGGGGAACTTTTTGCTATAGACGGTTGTTATTCGGCCTCATCAATGCCGGGGCAACCTACCAGCGAGCTATGATGGCTCTTTTCCACGATTTAATGCATAAAGAGATAGAGATATACGTGGATGACATCATTGTCAAGTCCCGAAAAGAGGAAGACCACCTAAACCATCTCAGAAAGTTATTCAACAGGTTGCGTAAGTACAACTTGTAGTTGAATCCATCCAAGTGCACCTTTGGTTTCAAATCACGCAAGTTGCTAGGTTTCCTAGTCAGCCACAAAGGAATTGAACTGGATCCTACCAAAATCCAGGCCATCAAGGAAATGCCCATTCCTCAAACAGAGAAGGAAATACGGGGATTTTTGGGAAGGATCAACTTTATTAGCAGGTTTATCTCTCAACTCACGGCAACCTGTGAGCCCATCTTCAAGTTGTTAAGGAATAACTCCTCCATGAAATGGAATAATGAGTGCCAAAAAGCCTTCATTACCATTACAGAGCAATTGGTTAATGCTCCTATGTTGGTACCTCCCAGGGATGATGTTCCCCTATTTATGTACCTGTCCATTAATGACAATGTCATGGGCTGCATGCTGGGGCAAAAAGATGATAGAGGCCAAGAACGAGCTATCTATTACCTCAGTAAAAGATTCAGCACCAGTGAACACAAGTATACTCTTATTGAGAAGACTTGTTGTGCTTTGGCATGGGCTTCCATAAGATTACAGCATTATCTCCATGGTCACACAACCCATCTTATATCCCGCGTGGATCCTCTCAAGTATGTGTTCAGTAAGCCCATACTGAATTGTCGACTGTCCAGATGGCAGTTGATCCTACAGCAATTTGACATTGTCTATGTGACGCAAAAATCTGTCAAGGGTCAAGGAATTGCGGATCAACTGGTCGCTGCACCTGCAGGGGACTACAAACCCTTGGAAACATACTTTACCGATGAAGGGGTAATGATAGTTTAGCAACACCATCAGTAAAATGCATGCCACACATGGAAAATGTATTTTGAGGGAGCTATTAACACATAAGGCTTTGGCGCTGGAGCAGTTTTAATATCTGGTATGGGGGAACAGTATCCCATCGCCGTCAAATTACAGTTTGTCAGCACCAATAACACAGCTGAGTATGAAGGCTGTATCATGGGGCTAAAACTTGCCCGTTCAATGGGCATCAGGCGGTTAACTGTCTTTGGGGATTCCGAATTGGTGGTCAAACAATCCACGAGAATCTATCAAAACAAAGAAATACATTTATTGCCTTACCATCGGCAAGTTTTACAGATGGCTTTGGAGTTTAAAGAAATCTCCTTTCTACACATTCCTCGCAATAGGAATGATTTTGCGAATGCACTAGCAACGTTGGCCTCCTTGGTTCACATACCTAACAAGGAAAACATGTCAAGCATCACATTTGCTATGCAAAAGGCCCCAGCTTATGGGAACTATGTTGGAGAAGTATCAGATGAGCTACCTCCCATCCACCACCCTTGGTATCAGCATATCAAGGATTATTTGCGAGATGGATCTACACCCGCTGAGGCGAGCCTAACTAAGAAGAGGCGGATCCATCGACTTGCTATGAAATTCTACCTAAGCGGAGATGAACTCTACAAGAGAGATGCGGGATTAGGTCTCCTCAGATGTCTGGACAAAGACCAAGCTCAGAGGCTCATGGATGAGATCCATGGTGGAGTATATGGCCCACACATAAGCGGCCCCTTACTTATCAAGAAAATTCTCAGAACAGGACATTTTTGGCTAACACTCAAAGCTGACTGTAATGATCACGTCAAGAGGTGCTATCAATGCCAAATTCATGGGAATGTTATCCACGCCCCTCCAAGGGAACTCCACAATATGAGTTCGCTATGGCCCTTCTCAATGTGGGGTATGGACGTGATCGGGCCCATCGAGCCCAAAGCCAGTAATGGACATCGATTCATATTCACCATGATCGACTACTTCACCAAGTGGGTAGAAGCAGCCTCCTTCCCCAAGGTCGCTAAAGAAGTCATCATTGCTTTCATCAGAAACAATGTCGTCTGTCGATATGGACAACCAGAGGTCATTGTGTCAGATAATGATAAGAACCTCAACAACAAAATGATGGAGGAGTTATGCAGTAAATTCAACATCAAACACCTTAACTCTGTCATCTATCATCCAAAGATGAATGGTGTTGTTGAAGCGGCTAA
Organism: Panax quinquefolius; assembly: GCA_020205615.1. NCBI lineage: Eukaryota > Viridiplantae > Streptophyta > Magnoliopsida > Apiales > Araliaceae > Panax > Panax quinquefolius. Next base: position 58,588,433 of record CM035157.1, read on the forward strand.
TAAAAATATCAAGAAGATCATGCAGAAAATGTCTGCCAATCACAAAGGGTGGCCTAACCTCTTGCCTCTGACTTTATTAGCCTACAGAACTTCCATGCAAACTTCCACTGGGGCAACCCCCTACTCGTTAGCCTATAGGATGGAAGCAGTGCTCCCCATAGAAGTGGAAATGGAATCCCTCAGAGTATTGATGGATGCTCAGTTGGATGAAGACCAATGGGTATAAGACAGGTATCACCAATTGTCTCTGATAGACGAAAGGTGAACCGCGGCAATCTTCCATGGTCAATTATATTAACAAAGGATAGCACGATCCTACAACAGAAAAGTCAGACTATGGCAATTCAAGCAACATGACTTGGTTTTGAAGAAGATCATTGACAACCAAGATCAATCTAAGGAAAAATTCGCTCTTAACTGGGAAGGCCCGTTTGTTGTCAAGGAAGTATTGACAGGAGGTACTCTTAGACTACAGGAAGTGGATGGCGATGAATTTCCACAGCTTATCAACTCGAACACCGTGAAATGGTACTATGTCTGAAGTTACAATCAAGCAAACATCCTAGTATTGATCATCTAATTACCAGTCATTCTGGTTTTTTAACCCTCTTTTCACAAACTTTTCTGCCCCTCAGGGAAACATACATTTCAAACCAGCAGCATAGTTTTACCTCACTTGGAATCAGCAGCCTGGTTCCACTTCATTTCAAACCTTCATACAATTTCGATTATCCTACACATGGGATTGAACCTTTCACACCTGCAGTTTATCCCAAATACGGGATTAAACTTTTCTACGCTTGCAGTTTATCCTGAAAACAGGATTAAACTTTTTCCACATCTGCAGTTTGTCCCCATTATGGGATTAAACTTTCTTCTCCCCGTGGTATAGCCTGCGCACGGGATTCACACTTCTCTTTTGCTACGATTCGTCCTGAGGGGCGAACTACGTCGACCTGATAGAATCTATATTATCTGGAAAGTCGTTGATCGCTAGGGAGGCTTATCCCTATTGTAGAATAAATATTATTTATTTAAATAAATTAATTGTTTAATTTATTTATTTAAATAAGATTAGAATTGTTCTAATTGATTTATTCACAACCGGTTTAATATTAATCATAAAAGAACCTTTGAGTAAATAGTTACCGTACAATTCAATCCTTCCACCATACAATGTCCCAATTAAATATAAGACATGGAATTACTGTCAAGTCTTATTTTATTTAATTATATGTATTTCGACTCTTAAATGCACAACTCCAAATAATGCAAATTAGAAACTCCTTTCTAATTTCATTACGCCTTAACCAAGGACTCTTTGGGTTGTCATTTATCGAATCACATAGGACATTTCTCTTCTTTTATTAGAAGTGGTAGATTCTTTATTGATCATACATTATCTCCATGTACAACTTATTATACCCAAGCATACCCTTTGATATACCCTAAGGGTCTTAAGGAATAAGTCAAAGTATAACTCATCATACACAAGATACTATGATGATCTCAAGTCAAGGATCACTTGTACTACTATCACTACTGAGAATTCCTATTGACAGCAAATAAAACTCCATTAGGTATTCCATAGCGAGCCACGTTCAATTGAACTTATTCTCTAATAAGCACCTACATACTTGCTTTAGTGTCTCCACACAAATGATCATGAGATCAATCATCCTCATCCAATGAGCAAGCAACGTATGTACCAATCTATCAGATTCACTAATCCCCAATTTAGTAATCCAATGATTGGGAACTATTTTAGTTTTAAGCTTTCTAAGAATTTAGATCTCATTAGAATGATCATCATCATTATTCTAAAAGCATTGCTTAAAACTATGGGTTTATCACATATTATAAAAAGCGACATCATGTAGATAATTAAAAGCCTTTAATAAATTAATACTTTTTATTAATAAATGAATAAGATTGTTACAAAGTATATGCTTTATCATCAAACATGATTGGCTTGTGTGCATACTACTTTCAATCTCCCACTTGCACTAAAGCCAATCGTCATGGTATCTCATACTCTTCTTCTCTAAGTGACGATTATCCTGCTGTTGGATAAGCTTTAGTTAATGGATATGTAATGTTGTTCTTGAGAGTCCACTATCTCTATAGTGATTTCCCATCTTTCAATGATTCTAATAATCAAATGAAAGTGCCACAACACATGTTTAGATCCAAGATGAGACTTAGGAACTATTCCTAGTTCTGTAATGAACTTTTAATCCAAACAATCAACTTGCAGCTTCATTTATAGCTATTTACTTTGTCTTTATCACTAAACCAAACAACTCTTTCTTTGTTTGGAACCTTTCAATTCATCGCACCACCTGATTCAAGGTAACACTTTACCTTAAAGTGGATTTTCGTCGTCTTGTGCGTCCGAAAAATTTGAGTCTGTTAAGCCCTCTAGTTTTAATTTAGACCCACCATGAATATGATCACATCCTTAGTGCCGGTTAAGCACTTTAAGATGTTTTTCACTGACTCATAGTGAACTTCTCCATAATATGACTGATCAACATCAGGTCTCGTACATTTCATTGCATACATGATTGTCACTCATGCGACCTCTCTTTTCAGGAGTCTGTGGGGACTATTAGGAGAGATACACTCCATAGCTCATCTACATGAGACATCTCTTGGAGTTTGCCATGCTAAACGACTTTATCATCAAATGAATATACGTTCCTTGGGTTAACTCGAGCATCCTCTTGTATCTATCTATATAGATTTTATCCCCAATTAAGATACTCTTCCCAAATCATTCGTGGAGGAATGTTTAGACAACTTTATCTTTACTGATTGTAGCATTGGTATGTCATTCCTTATCCGTAGTATATCAACATATAATACTAGAAATTTTACGACGCTCCCACTGACCCTTTTGTACACACTAGAACTCTTAGCTCATCGTATGTAACTGGATCATCTTCTTCTATGATGTGTACCTCATCATCATCATCCATGATGAATCCATACCTCCTAGGTATCTTCGGTACTATTCCAGATTTACGATTCGGTTGTGGTACAATAGGTCTATCTACAAGTTCCTCTTATTTGACTTATAGTGTTTTGTGGTTCTTGAACTCTTCAAGATCTATTATCCTCCCACTAGCCCCTTCAATAATAAACACATTTATCTTAGAAGGCAGCGTGTTTTGCAACAAACACCTTTTGCTAAGTAGGATTATAGAACATATACCCTAAACTTACTTTAGGATGTCCCACAAATTGTACTTGTCAAATCTTGTCCCAAGCTTATCCTTTGAAAACTTTTCACATAAGTTGGACAATCCCTTATCTAACATACTTAAGATTAGGAATCCTCCCTGTCCATAACTTTTATGGAGTCTTGGGGCCGGATTTCGAGGTTACCTTTTTCGTAGATATGCAGTCATTTCTAGGACATTATCCCAGAAGGATACTGGAATGTCGGTAAAATCATTATGGACCGCACCATGTCCAACAAGGTACGATTTTTCCATTCAAATACATCAATCAATTATTGCGTATCAGGATATGTCCATTATGAGAAAACCATTTGAGATAATCTAGAAACTTATTGCACAAGTATTTATTCCTTGATCTAATTAAAGAATCTTAATACTTTGCCAATTTGTTTCACTTCTGAATTCTTTGAACCTTTCAAATAATTCACACTTGTATTTCAACAAATACATACATTCAACTCTTTGAATGATCATCTCCTTTTCTTATACTAATTTGTTCAATATGCAAAATTATTTTCATGTAAGTCAAGTATACTAAATCCATTAAGTAATATTTCAGTTCTATACAAAACATTATTATTATAAATAGAACAACAATTGTTCTTAATTATAATACCAAAAATTTCATTGTCTCAACAATAAAATGGAAATAATTTTTTAACAAGAACCGGAATACAATAACAACTTATTGACTTAATAGATTTTCCGTGAGCATTGCTAAACTATAAGTTTCTATGGCTAATGCAAAGCAACCTTTGCTTCATTTTCCACACATAGGATTACTTATATTTGTTTAGCTTTCTACTGCTTGGTCCCTTCATAAATCTATATTTATGATAACCAAAGTCATTATCCAATACCCAAGTAGAACCTTGACTTAAAGAAAAATTTATTTCAATCATGAACAAAAATCGTATTATAATCAAACTTCACTAAGCTTCTTTGGTTAGCCTCTCGCAAGATGCTTCTCAGATTTCTTTCCGAGTGTCCGAGCTTATAGCGGTGGAAGCAAACTCCTTTGCTATCCGTATCGGTTTTGTTCTTATTATCCTTTGTTTATGCCTTTCTATATACCTTCTTTGAATCGTTCTTCTTTTCAGAAGATCCTTTGGCACTTACCAGTAAGACATGGTCTTTCTTAGTTGGAAAGTGACTCTCATCATTTTTTCAATATGTTAAGCAAATCAGCAAGGCTGATATCTAGCTTGTTCATATGAAAAATTCACAACAATTGTGAAAGGAGTCCGGGAGTAAGTGCAAGATCAAATCTTAGCTCAACTCTCCATCCATGACAAAACTCGTTGTCCTAATTGATCAATCAAATTGATTATGTTAAGAACTTTTTGTCTGTACTATAGTGCCATTGGCCATTCTAGATCGGAAGAGCTCCTTAGATATGTCGATATCTATCGGTCTTACTTTCCTCACCATCAACTACTTGATGTGCGGGAATATAGTAGGAGCATCCATAGTTTCATGCCGATTTGAAGCTCGTTACTCATAGATGCGAGCATGATGCATTGAGCTAATCGTGCATCATCTTGCCACTTTCTAAAAGTAGCAATCTCTTCCTCAGAGGCATTATCTCGCAACCATTGCGAGGATAGGCGTATTAAGGACATAAGATAGCTTTTCAAACTATGAGAACTATTCTCAAATTCCTTAACCAATCCGTTTAATTTGATTCGATTAATTTAGCATCTAATATGCTTCGCAGATGATAGTAATTTTAGACATTGTAAAATTACGTAAATGAATTTGTAATTAACAACATTTTAACATACATTCTTTTATTAATTACCAAAATAAATTAGGTCTTGTTTTAAATTGGTATCTCCCACTATTTTCTTCAAACTATATTACCCTCACTTATATAGTTCTAAGCAAAATCTAATTAAAGATTTGCTAGTGAGAATAAGGATCCCATTTCAAATGTATATAGCCTTGTGGTGACACAACAAACTATATATAAATAAATAGGTAGACAACTTTTGTCAATTACATCAACTATGCAACTCCTTTTCTTTTGCCTCTTAGATTATTTTGATCAAGTGGTGGCACATCCGAATCAAAATTATCCAAGTTAAGTCCGACCTAGCACTCCATATATTCAAAAAGAAAAATATCATCCTTGTGGTGACACAACAAAACAATATTGTTCAATTTTCTTTATAAGCATCAAATGTGATAAATTAACATCTTAAATACTTAATACTTGCCTTGTGGTGACACAACAAACTCATATTAAATATTTAATACTCTATTAATTTTATCATGCTAGAAAGCGACGTTCGATATTCCAAATATCTTTGAACGCTTAGGACTTAATATAAAAATTTGAGGGGTTTGTTATTAATTTGTCTCATCTTGTTTAAGCGCATTGCACATATATATATAAAATACGCGTTATATTAATTAACATGCTAAGCATGTTTGCATAATATATAATATATATAGTATAAGCATGCACATATAGAATACTATATTCTACGGATTGATTATGGACTTTTATTCTAGTTTGGTTCACTAGAGCCACCAAGTGAACCAAAAGGTCAAACCCTAAGGGTGCAAGAAATAATATTTAAATATAACTATTACATTTAAACCTAGGGCTCCATTACAAACGTCTTCAAGCGCTCCTTGCTCCTTGATCTCTAATTCTTCAAAAAATAATTCTAACTATTCCTATTACAAAACTATTTAAAATAAATAGAAACCTTGATCAAATGATCGAGGGGAAGTACATAGGAGGAGATAGAATTTACATTAAGAAAAATTAGAGAAGGCGAGGTCGCAACCCCATTTAATAAAACCCATACATTCATGCATCCAACTAAAATAAAATCCAATCGCATTGGTCGATAGTCCATAATCAATCCCATTTATTATCATACACATCACCATATGCATCAATAAATAACATTCATCTCATGAATAATAAACATTTAATATATATATTGATATCATTTAATGGGCAAATTTAGTTAGTATAAAATCTAATTTTGAATCAAAATAAACTCCTTTATTTTAATCCAAATTTAAATCAAAATAAAACTATTTTATTTTAATTTATCCAATTTTGAATAAAATAAACTATTTTATTTTAATCAAAATCTTTAATCAAAATAAACTCCTTTATTTTAATTAATTATGGAATCCAATTCCATGTATAAAAAAAAATCTTTAATTAAAATAATCTCTTTTATTTTAATTAATTATGGAATCAATTCCATGTAAAAAAAAATATTAAAGGAAACACGGATTATCTTTCCTATTCACAAATAAACTCCTTTATTTTGAATAATATGAAATTTTATTTCATATTTAAATAAACTCCTTTATTTAAGGAAACACGGATTTTCTTTCCTACTCACAAATAAACTCCTTTATTTTGAATAATATGAAATCTTATTTCATATCTAAACAAACTCCTTTATTTAAGGAAAGATGGATTTACTTCCCTATTTACAAATAAACTCCTTTATTTTAGGAAAAATAAAATCCAATTTCAACTCCAATTAGTTATCATGGAATCCAATTCCAACTCTAATTAGTTAGCATGAAATTTAATTTTAAAATTAAAATAAACTCTTTTATTTTAATATTAAAATAAACCTTTTATTTTAAAATTAAAATAAACTTTTAATTTTAATTATAAAATTATTAAGATTAAAATAAAACTTTATATTTTAATATTAAAATAAATTTTTTATTTTAAAATTAAAATAAACCTTTTATTTTAAAATTATATATAATAATTAAGAATATATATATATATATATATATATTCGTAATATTATATATATATATATATATAATATTTCGTGCAATCAAATTTTATGCATAATCCGTGAGTATCATATATTGAGTATCATATACGTTGTTGCAATTTTTATTTTAATTTCCGTGCCATGCTTGCCTTGATTTGCGTGCCAATCATGGTATGTCCGGTTTTTTTTTTTTTGATTTCCGTGTCTTTGTTATATTCTTCGCCTTTTGGTTTTCACGCAATACGGTTCCTCGATTTCGTATAATGACATCAAAAAAAAGCAATGACCTTTTTTTTTTTTTTTTATTATAAATTTTATACAATAAAATTATGCCCAATTAAATTGTTCTAAACACATATCAATATACATATCAAATTAAAACAATTAATAATTCGCATAAAGGTTTGGCTCTGATGCCACTGTTAGGTTTGTAATATTCTAGAACGCAATCAAATTGCATAAAAGTGCGAAAGCGTGTAAAAAATCAGAGTTTAAAATTTTACAAACCATATACCCGGATCATCCTTTATGCATAATTATTAATTAAACGAAAAGATAAAGAATAAAATCATACCCTTGAAGATCGAGCTTCCTCAAGTACAAGTTCACCTCCAAATCCTTTCGCGTTCATCTTGAATCCACCGGGTTTGGTTCCTTCCTTTGATCAACGTTAGCCACCCATGTGTTTGGCCTCTAGAGGTGATCCACCAAGGAAGAAGAAAATTCAAGAAGAAGGGTGGTTCGCTAAACCCTAGTTTTTCTATCTCTATAGAAAAGGGTATACTCTCCCAACAATTGGAATTATGTCGTATGTTGAAAAAGTCAACAACTCCCACCCATAATAAGACTCCTCTTATTTATAGATGTGGGCAACCCATCTTAACAATTAAGGAATTGGGTTTTATTTAATTAATTAAATTCTTTTAATTAATTAAGCTCCCTAATCTTATTAGGGATAATTAATTAAACTCCTTTAACTAATTTTCCCTCCTAATCCTATTAGGAATAAATGAGAGTACTTATATTAAATTAATTCCTAAACTCTTTTAGAAATTAAAATAATAATAATTGTAATAATATTAATAAGACTCCTCTTATTAATTTATATTTAATATTTCTAAAATATTAAATAATAAATATTAAGCTATTTAATTTATTCTATCACCATAGATTAAATTAAATATACTTAACATATTATTACGATTATGCCATTAACTTCTTAAATAATTATTCTTCCTTTTATGGTGTGACCCTTTAGGTTCTCCATATTAAACCGGTTGTGAATAAATCAATTAGAACAATTCTAAATTAATTATTTAATTTATTTATTTAAATAAATAATATTTATTCTACAATAGGGATAAGCCTCCCTAGCGATCAACGACTTTCCAGATAATATAGATTTCAACATTAATCATAAAAGAACCTTTGAGTAAATAGTTACCGTACAATTCAATCCTTCCACTATACAATGTCCCAATTAAATATAAGACATGGAATCTTTGTCAAGTCTTATTTTATTTAATTATATGTATTTCGATCCTTAAATGCACAACTCAAATAATGCAAATTAGAAACTCCTTTCTAATTTCATTACGCCGCCAAGGACTCTTGGGTTGTCATTTATTGAATCACATAGGACATTTCTCTTCTTTTATTAGAAGTGGTAGATTCTTTATTGATCATACATTATCTCCATGTACAACTTATTATACCCAAGCATACCCTTTGATATACCCTAAGGGTCTTAAGGAATAAGTCAAAGTATAACTCATCATACACAAGATACTATGATGATCTCAAGTCCAAGGATCACTTGTACTACTATCACTACAGGAATTCCTATTGACAGGCAAATAAAACTCCATTAGGTATTCCATAGCGAGCCACGTTCAGTGAACTTATTCTCTAATAAGCACCTATATACTTGCTTTAGTGTCTCCACACAAATGATCATGAGATCAATCATCCTCATCCAATGAGCAAGCAACGTATGTACCAATCTATCCGGATTCACTAATCCCCAATTTAGTAATCCAATGATTGGGAACTATTTTAGTTTTAAGCTTTCTAAGAATTTAGATCTCATTAGAATGATCATCATCATTATTCTAAAAGCATTGCTTAAAACTATGGGTTTATCACATATTATAAGACAGCATCATGTAGATAATTAAAAGCCTTTAATAAATTAATACCTTTTATTAATAAATGAATAAGATTGTTACAAAGTATATGCTTTATCATCAAACATGATTGGCTTGTATGCATACTACTTTCACTCTTCAATAGGAGTACGTAGGCAACCATATTCTATATGGCCCGGTCGCAATAAACAAAAAACAACAAAAACATTTCTACCCTTCCTCTACAAAAACAAAAACATTTCTACATCCATCTACCTTCACATTCAGCGTTGAACCTCTTACACCAAGTTCAAACTACGCAGGCTTGATCTCCTCTTCAATAGAAGTACGTAGGCAGCCATTTATGGTTCAGTCTAACCCCTACCAGGACAAAAATACTTGTCACACGGTACTGGGATCAACCTTCAATCCACCACATTTCATCGGCTTTAGACCAAAGGGATGGAATTACCCAACCTCTTCTCACAAATAGAAGATTCGGTGACCATCTAAGCTGCGGTTGTGCCTCAAAGAGCAATTCCAATCTATAAAAGATGGAATTAACTAGGCTTCTCACAAATAGAAGTATTTGTGGTGCGGTCAATCTCAGAGAGGAAAAGCCACATTCCTCTCCATATTTCATACATATACCAGTCCCAAGACACCAAAGATGGTAGGGATTCATACAGATCAATGATTCGTTCTGAGAGATCTTGCGGTGGCTCAATGTCCACATATCAAGGATAAGTCCAGAATGCATCAAGATCACAAGGCCCTGAAGAAACAGGCAAATATCAAGCAAATATCATGGCACAACTAAAAGGGAAGTAAATTAAAATATATTTCTCTACCATATATAATATTGTTTGATATATACATCTGTGTTGTACATGACAAAATGGCTAAGCTAGTCTGTACAGGAAAATACAAAGCTATCTACGGATCTGTGTGTATGCAAACTATCAGATCTAACATAGCATCCCACTCTGAAGACGGAGGAAAAGCTGCAAGATCCTGCCCAAGGGTATCTACACGAGCTAGCAAATCTGAGGCTAACTGGAAGATGGCATGATGCTCATCAATGTATGCACTCATATCAGCAAAAGTGCCAATCATCTGGGATCTCATAGAGGTACTATCTGTAATGGCCACATCCCTAGCAGATAGGGCGGCATCCCGCTCCACGATCAATGCATCCGTAGCTGATATAGCCTCATCCCTCTCTAACAGAGCAGAGTCTCTCCCATCAAAAGCTATCAACATCGTGACCCTAGCCTGATCTCTCATATAGGTCATCAGATGTAAGCTCTGCTCCAAATGTTGTGCCGAATACTGAGTAATAGTGGCACTCGGGGTAGGAGAATCCATCACAAATGCTGGCAGCCCAGTAGTCAAGTCCTCATTGATAAAAATGTCAGCTCATCCATATACCATGGCATGTAGACGTATGATAATACGCACACCAGCAGTACATCTACTCTGGCCAAACGCCACTAATCCTCCGGTGTGGTGAAATCCCCGAAATGCCGTGCATAACTATCCTCAGAGCCAAATCTATCAAACAGAAAATGCTGGGATATCACGTGGCTGGATGTAATCTCGTCCTGTACCACTCTACGCCTCAAGCCGGTGAGGGTCATGAACTGCCTACTCATGTCCCCAATCGCCATCGTATACCACTTTACGAATTAAAGATAATTTTAAATATTTTGGGTATTCGAATCATATTTAGATGAAGATAAATTTTGTGTTTTCGAATTATGTCCTGAAGAGTACGTTTACAAGAATGAAACTTAAAGAAATTGACGGGGGTCGCACCAGCTATGGAGCATGTGGTTTAATTCAATGCAAAGCGAAGAATCTTCTTGAGGATTGACACGGTGGTAATTTAATCTTTTACAGTACATGCATAATTGTGTGGACCTATGGACTTACCAGGCTTGATCGTTACTAATGGCGGCACTACATTTTAATTTAAGTCTATGAATAATTATGTAATTTAAATAAAAACTAAAATTAAACTTAATGTAGTTTATTTGAATTCCGAGGACGGAATTTTTTTTAAGGGGTGAAAATTGTAATAACCCATTTTTTTAATTAAATATTAATTGATTTTATCTTAAACAATTGTGTTTAAATTGGAAAAGGTAAATGATTTTGTTTCCCTCTTTTCTTCCTTGTTTTGTTTGAAAAATTAAATTCTTTTAGTAGATAATTAAATAACTGATTAAATTAAAATTGAGGAAGATAATTCCTTCTGTTAAAGTCTTGTGGTTAAATCATTCGGAACGGGAAGCTAATTGGAAGATAGAGGAGTCTATTCGAGCGGAGTATCCACATATTTTGATAATTAAGTACGTTCATTCTTTTGATTCCGGGGACGGAATCCTTTTTAAGGGGTAGGTGATGTAATACCCGAAAAAAAAAATTAAATAATAAAATTTTATTTTTGTTTTAAAACATATTAATTGGACTATGTTTTTATTTGGGTCAAATTGTATTTAATTAATTTGGGCTATAATAAATAAGGAATTTCATTAAATTGGGCCTTAAAACAAATTGGATTTTCATATTTGGGTAATATTAAATCCTATTATAATTAAGAAAACTAATAAGTTACTTTAATAAATAAATAGATAAGTAAACCTAATTCTACTGGGCATTTGTTTTGATACGTAAAAGAACAGAAGAGGAGTATCAGCTGTAAAGGAACAGAAGAGGAGAAAAATATAACAGGTTTGTCAATACTGTAAATTTTTCTTTTTTGTGTGTACTTAATGCTAGAAATTTTGATAAGAAAGATAGCAACGATTTGATTTTATTTGTAAAAAGTTGCCGGATAGATATGTGTGTATATATAGGAACTAGAGAATTATCAATTATCAATTGTTAATATATAATATATGATTGCACTTGAGACTGAGCCGTGTAGTAGTCATGTTATACTTTTGATTATTTTTTTTTAAAGTTATTTAACCTGCTGGAAAAATAAAAAAATAAAAATTTCAAATCAAGGGCCGAAGTTGTCAAGCAAGGAGTCACTGACATATGATATATATATAGTACTATAGTTGTATTTGAGAAATTATTATGATGGCCATGAGTTAATTTATAAAAAAAAAAATTTGTAGCCTGCATGATCAAAGCTACTGTGATAGAAACATGGATGGATTTTTATGTATATATATCTATTATATACACGAGTATATTAATTCGTTAAAAAAAAGGTTGATTAAAAGATTATTTATTATTTAATTTGAGTTATTTTATAAAATTAATATAATTGGAGAAATTAATTTCATATTAATATAAATTATAATTAGTAAGTAACTTATAATAACATTATTATTACTTATTATTAGATCGGATGGAAGGAATTTAAAGAGTTATTTTTGGAATATAAATTTTGGAGTATTAATAATTGATAAAAGGCGATGATTAAAGGCATATTAAATAGATTATGAATTATTTTGGAATTATTAGTTTGGATTGTTTTTAATTTGAGGTGAATATGTTTTGAGGTTGCGAAATAACGTTTCATATTTGATATCGTTGGCATTTGAGGTAAGATTTTGTGGAGTGTGCTATAAATGGTTTGGAAGTATCGTGCACGGATTCGTACTTTTTTAGCGATACTCTTGTTAAATTTAATTTGTTCGTTTGTTTCCTTATTTCGAATTCTGTTATGATTTCACATAATTGTTTCCTGTGAAATAAATATATTAGTTTCATTTTAGAGTTGATATATATGACTCGTATTTGTACTCTTTGAATTAGGTTATCATGTTTAGTACTATTTATTTTGATAATTGTAGAACGGTACATGTTACTACCTTCTTTTAGAAACCTTGTGACTATAATTTGATTTGGTTCAACATGTACATATAGAACCCTTTTGTTGGTATTATGTCGCATGTGTTGTGACATGGTATTTTTATTAAAATATATCGTAGGGTATACCTGAGCTATAACCACCTGTGAGGGTACCACAGGCATGTTGTCTTGGCACGAGAGATATGACACTTTTCGTGGCGGTGTGATTAGTCCACGGCGTCTCCGTTTTGGGCTCCAGAGGAAATGGGCCATTTGGTGTTTTGTTGTGGGAGGTGTATGGGTTAACCTTAGTTTTCTGTTCTGCGGATTTGTGATGTTGTGCCAAACACACCTACATTAGGATTCGCGGTTCAATGTGTGATTTACCTGTGTGGCATCAATTGACTTGCCTGTGTGGCATTATTTTGACTTGCCTGTGTGGCATTGTTTTAACTTGTCTGTGTGGCAAGATATATTTCTGAGCTCAATCGGTATGAAATAACCCCAGCCATTTGTTTCAGCCTATTATTTCATTGTGTTAGTTTTGTTCGTTTCGTTTCAGTTCGTTTCGTCTCCTTTCAATTAATTGGGTTAGTTATTTCAGTTCATTATTTTCTTTACTCTTCTGTTTGTTTCGTTAATTTTGTTTGTTCAGATATATTCTATTCAAATCTTTGGGAATTTTATTTTTTTCGTCAGAGGTAATATTTTGTCTCTGTTGATTTCATATTTCAGTTATATATCTTTTGTATCTTTATATCCGTACTGGGCAATTGGCTCATGCTGTGTTTTTCTTCTGGCAGGTTTGCAGGGGTGATTCAGGGCTAGTGTGATGAGAGTGTTGCCTTTGACCATCTATGCTGATTCGAATTTTAAGTTTTGATTACTTTGACTCTGTTTGGAGAATTGTATTTAGTACTTTATTAATGGATCACCACTATTAATATTTTGAGGTTATTAGTGCTCTGTTTATTTATTTTAAAGTTTGTTGTACTTTGCACGTGACCTCCCTTTCATTTTCAGTAAGGGGGTGTTACAGAGATGGTATCAGAGCCTAGGTTCTTTCTTGTTGGAAAACCTATTTAGGTTTTACCTGTGAGTTATGGGTATATCACTGGGTAGACGTAGGAGTTTGATTTGATGTTGTTCTCTGTTTGGTGTGTCTTAATTTTGACTAAGTGTCATCCTCTCTTCGAGTTGTAGTTGATTTGAGAAGTTGAGATAATTTGTTAAGATTATTATTGTTATGCATTGGAACAATAATATTAGTTAAGGATTGTGATTGGATATCATTAAGGAGAATAAATATGTGATTGTGGTTGGATATTTTGTACAGTTAAGAAATGATTATATGACTATGATGTGAGTATTTGTATAAGTGAGTTTTTTAATTTTGGAAAATTATTTGTTAGAGTTATTTTTGGTGACAATTTATTATGATCTTAGAATTGAGGATTTGATTTTGATGACTATTTTGTTTACGTTAAGCTTGTGGATAATTTGAGGTATGTGTATTGATGGGATACTATGATAAGGTGAAAACTATTAAGTATAGAGGATCTCTTGTAATTTTTTTAGTTGTTGATATTTGAGGTAATTAGGTGAATTATTTGGAGTTAATGATCAATTTTGTGACTATTTCTAATAGGATATTGGAGTTATGTTCTATGAAGTTTATTTGTGATAATATGGGGAGACATTGAAATTTATTAGATTAAGGTTTGCAATAAGGGATGAATGATTTATTATATAATTAGATAGAAAGTGATAAAATTCAATTGATTTTGAGAGATCTTGAATATTTATAGTTTGCTTATGCAGATAGTAGAATATTTGACTTAGAGTTTGATATGGTGATAAAGAGATAGTAGTAGTACATTCTTCGGTGTAATAATATTTGAGGACTAGTTCAAATTGAGAATGAGATATTTTGAAGCTCTTGAAGACTTGGGGAGAGTTGGTAATATAGTTTGCATAATTGTTTTGTTTATCTGATGTCATTGAAGTTTTGCATGAATTTATGTAAAATAAATAAATAAAAATAAAAATAATTTGTTAAATCTTTGTCATGCGTGGAAAAACATTTTATAAATTAAAGATAATTTTAAATATTTTGGGTATTCGAATCATATTTAGATGAAGATAAATTTTGTGCTTTCGAATTATGTCCTAAAGAGTACGTTTACAAGAATGAAACTTAAAGAAATTGACGGGGGTCACACCAGCTATGGAGCATGTGGTTTAATTCAATGCAAAGCGAAGAATCTTAACGCGGATTGACACGGTAGCTAACGAATCTTTTACGAGTACATGCATAATTGTGTGGACCTATGGACTTACCAGGCTTGATCGTTACTAATGGCGGCACTACATTTTAATTTAAGTCTATGAATAATTATGTAATTTAAATAAAAACTAAAATAAAACTTAATGTAGTTTATTTGAATTCCGAGGACGGAATTATTTTGAAGGGGTGAAAATTGTAATAACCCATTTTTTTTAATTAAATATTAATTAATTTTATCTTATACAATTGTGTTTAAATTGGAAAAGGTAAATGATTTTGTTTCCCTCTTTTCTTCCTTATTTTGTTTGGAAAATTAAATTCTTTTAGTAGATAATTAAATAACTGATTAAATTAAAATTGAGGAAGATAATTCCTTCTGTTAAAGTCTTGTGGTTAAATCATTCGGAACGAGAAGCTACTTAGGAGATAGAGGAGTCTATTCGAGCGGAGTATCCACATCTTTTGATAATTAGGTACGCTCATTCTTTTGATTCCGGGGACGGAATCCTTTTTAAGGGGTAGGTGATGTAATACCCGAAAAAAAATATTAAATAATAAAATTTTATTTTTGTTTTAAAACATATTAATTGGACTATGTTTTTATTTGGGTCAAATTGTATTTAATTTATTTGGGCTATAATAAATAAGGAATTTCATTAAATTGGGCCTTAAAACTAATTGGGTTTTCGTATTTGGGTAATATTAAATCCTATTATAATTAAGAAAACTAATAAGTTACTTTAATAAATAAATAGATAAGTAAACCTAATTCTACTGGGTATTTGTTTTGATACGTAAAAGAACAGAAGAGGAGTAGCGGCTGTAAAGGAACAGAAGAGGAGAAAAATATAACAGGTTTGTCAATACTGTGAATTTTTCTTTTTTGTGTGTACTTAATGCTAGAAATTTTGATAAGAAAGATAGCAATGATTTGATTTGATTTGTAAAAAGCTGCCGGATAGATATGTGTGTGTATATAGGAACTGGAGAATTATCAATTATCAATTGTTAATATATAATATATGATTGCACTTGAGACTGAGCCGTGTAGTAGTCATACTATACTTTTGATTATTTTTTTTTAAGTTATTGAACCTGCTAGAAAAATTAAAAAAAACAAAAAAAAAACAAATCAAGGGCCGAAGTTGTCAAGCAAGGAGTCATTGACATATGATATATATATATATATATATATATATATAGTACTACAGTTGTATCTGAGAAATTATTATGATGGCCGTGAGTTAATTTATAAAAAAAAAAAATATTTCGTAGCATGCATGATCAAAGCTACTGTGATAGAAACATGGATGGATTTTTATGTATATATATCTATTATATACACGAGTATATTAATTCATTAAAAAAAGGGTTGATTAAAAGATTATTTATTATTTAATTGAAGTTATTTTATAAAATTAATATAATTGGAGAAATTAATTTCATATTAATATAAATTATAATTAGTAAGTAACTTATAATTGTATTATTATTACTTTTTATTAGATCGAATGGAGGGAATTTAAAGAGTTATTTTTGGAATATAAATTTTGGAGTATTAATAATTGATAAAAGGCGATGATTAAAGGCATATTAAATAGATTATGAATTATTTTGGAATTATTAGTTTGGATTGTTTTTAATTTGAGGTGAATATGTTTAGGTTGCGAATAACGTTTCATATTTGATATCGTTGGCATTTGAGGGTAAGATTTTGTAGAGTGTGCTATAAATGGTTTGGAAGTATCAGGTACGGATTCCGTACTTTTTTAGCGATACTCTTGTTAAATTTAATTTGTTCGTTTGTTTCCTTATTTCGAATTCTGTTATGATTTCACATAATTGTTTCCTGTGAAATAAATATATTAGTTTCATTTTAGAGTTGATATATATGACTCGTATTTGTACTCTTTGAATTAGGTTATCATGTTTAGTACTATTTATTTTGATAATTGTAGAGCGGTACATGTTGCTACCTTCTTTTTGAAACCTTGTGACTATAATTTGATTTGGTTCAACATGTACATATAGAACCCTTTTGTTGGTATTATGTCGCATGTGTTGTGACATGGTATTTTTATTAAAATATACCGTAGGGTATACGAAGCTATAACCACCGTGGGGGTACTGAGAGCATCGTCGTCTTGGCACGAGAGGTATGACACTTTCAAGTGGCGGTGTGATTAGTCCACGGCGTCTCCGTTTTGGGCTCCGGAGGAAGTGGGCCATTTGGTGTTTTGTTGTGGGAGGCATATGGGTTAACCCTAGTTTTCTGTTCTACGGATTTGTGATGTTGTGCCAAACACACCTTTTCGATTTGCATACATTTGGATTCACGGTTCAATGTGTGATTTGTCTATGTGGCATCAATTGACTTGCCTGTGTGGCATTATTTTGACTTGCCTGTGTGGCATTGTTTTAACTTGTCTGTGTGGCAAGATATATTTCTGAG
This sequence comes from Panax quinquefolius, assembly GCA_020205615.1. Classification (NCBI taxonomy): domain Eukaryota; kingdom Viridiplantae; phylum Streptophyta; class Magnoliopsida; order Apiales; family Araliaceae; genus Panax; species Panax quinquefolius. Next base: position 58,606,126 of record CM035157.1, read on the forward strand.
CTCAATCGGTATGAAATAACCCCAGCCATTTGTTTCAGCCTATTATTTCATTATGTTAGTTTTGTTCGTTTCGTTTCAGTTCATTTCGTCTCCTTTCAATTAATTGGGTTAGTTATTTCAGTTCATTATTTTCTTTACTCTTCTTTTTGTTTCGTTAATTTTGTTGGTTCAGATATATTCTATTCAAATCTATGGGAATTTTATTTTTTTCGTCATAGGCAATATTTTGTCTCTGTTGATTTCATATTCCAGTTGTATATCTTTTGTATCTTTATATCCTTACTGGGCAATTGGCTCATGTTGTGTTTTTCTTCCAGCAGGTTTGCAAGGATGATTCAGGGCTAGTGTGATGAGAGTGTTGCCTTTGACCATCTAGGCTGATTCGAATTTTATGTTTTGATTACTTTGACTCTGTTTGGAGAATTGTATTTAGTACTTTATTAATAGATCACCACTATTAATATTTTGAGGTTATTAGTGCTCTGTTTATATATTTTGAAGTTTGTTGTGCATTGCACGTGACCTCCCTTTCATTTTCGGTAAGGGGGTGTTACACAGGCCGTCTCATAAGACCATCCAGGGGTCAATGTTGAATATCTCTGGATATACATACATATGCATAACATAATAACATGCATGATACAATAGATGGCAATATGATATAGGGAATGGAAAATGTACATACATTCCTAAGTATATCATCATCTAATACATCTCTGTACAGCTAAAATACAGGGAAATGGGGTGAAGCTACCCAACATCTCAACAGAGGCCTATCAAAAGATATAGCGAGAATGGGGCGAAGCTACCCAGCAGCTAACAAAGGCCTATCAAAAGAGATAACGAGAAATATACATTAGAAGAAGTCAATGGTATCGATGTCCACATCGTCGATCCTGAACACCAGATGTAACTCCTCTTGAGTCATTGGATCTCTATCTACAGGGATGTTAGGCCTATACAAGGGAGGATCTGCACCGGCAAAGCCATATGGGTCACCTGAGGGGCCAGCGCCAGAACTGGAAGGATCAAAAGTATCTACCTCTGAAGGATCTCTACCCAAATGCCGGATAAAGAAATGTGCCCGGTCCAACTACCAGGTCAAACTGTTAATCTGTGTCACATGAGTCGGATCTCTAACATAGTGTTGATCGATTTCGCAATCAATGAATACGTGCAAGTATACACGGTCAACAAGTAATAAAGTGAAAGTAAAGTATCGTTACCACGAGGAATTATTTGATAAAAATTACCAAGTACTAATTCTTAACCAAACTAATTTTATTTAAACAATCTCAAATCGTGATTTTTCTAATTAATAAAACAAAATTAATCAATTAAAACTAGGTTACTTTATAAATGAATTCAAATAAATAAAGGCTAAGACTCCAATATCCCCAATTATGAACTATAAACCAATTATCCAATTATCTCAATTATTATGTCTACTGAATTGTTAACAGGAATTCTCAAATGCCAAAAGCCCTCTCTCGAGTGATCAATTGCCTTCTATTTAACCCAGATTAATTTTGCTATATCTCTATGCAAAATAATTGAATTAAACTCGTTACAATCCCAATTCTTTATGTGTTACATGCTAAGAAATAGATATTCTCATTCTATTCACAAACCTACTTATTCTTTGTGCAAATAACTAAGTCACATGTCACCATGCCCAGCTTCTAACCTTAGAATTCCTTTCTCAATTCCTTCTAGAGTAACACAAAGAATTCTCGATCGGATAATTAATCAATAAGCTCAAAACAAGATGAACAATTCACTTCAACATAAATAATTGGAATAAATTAAATAATCAATTCATAATCATAAAAGGTTCTATTGGAATCTTAATAAAAAGAATTAGTTCATAATTAATGAATTAAAACCAAGAATCCACAATTGAATAGACATTAAAAGATAAAAGTAAGATGGGAGAAGAGAATAGAATCTGTTGTCAGCAAATCTGATGCTCCGCTCGTGCTCTTGCTCTTGATCTTCAATGGTCTCCAAGTTGCTTCAATCTCCAATGGCTAATAAGAACTAGGGTTATGTTCTAATCTAAAGGAGTGTTTAATCTAGTCTAATCTATGTAATCTCCTTCTATTTTATGTTTTACATCATGTATTTATAGGTTACAAGTCCAATTTTTAGCTTAGGAACAAACCCAATCCAATTTGGAGTCAAAAAGGTGTCAAAATTCGCCCAAAACGCATCCAGGCCGCACAAAGCCTGGCCCCTAGCGCCCCGGCGCTGTATTTTACTCTAGAAATAGCGCCCCGGTGCTATAGTGCAGAAAGTGAATCTTGCACCCTTTTTTTACATTTTTCTGCTCCGACGTTCTTTGGGAAAATGGCCATAACTTCTTCGTCCGAACTTCGATTTCAACGATTCAAGATGTTCCGGAAAGAGGAGAAGTAGATCTACAACTTTCATTCTTTAAGATTGTCGAAATAAGGTCCGGATCTATAGTCAAATTGGCTCTGAAGTGACTGCTATGTAAATGGCAAGCCGAAAACGCGAATCTAGCCACCCCGAACGTCGATCCATGTAACTTTTGTCCCAATTCCTACAAAACAACATAAAACATGCTTGAATAGACATAAACACTTAAAAACTAATCTAAAAGACTTGAGAACAACAATAAATTAAGCCCGAATGTATCCAATTCATGTGTATAAAACTCACTCATCAAATACCCCCAAACTTAAACCTTTGCTTGTCCTCAAGCAAAAACACAAAAATGTTATGCAATGCAATGTAATGAAACTAATCTATATGCCTACGACTCCAACAGTAATGACAGAAATAAGTCTATTCAACTGGCCTTAGAGAAATCAAGTAAACATGATAATACATCATATTAAAACAAATCAGTAATTTCCCAATCAATCATCAAATCTTAGACTGTTATCACTGATATAGTGCGTGTGTGCTCCACAACAATGTTAACTGATATAAAATCAAATTTAACACTTAATAGGTCTCTTTAAAGGCATCATACAGTGAAAACTCACAAAATTCACGAACAAGCTAGATCCAACTAAAGTCAAACATCCACCAAGTTCAAGAGTCCAATCCGGATACTTATGCTTTTACTTTTCATTACGGGGCTTTTTACTCTTTTCCGCTTTTTTTTAATTTTTTTAACCATAAGCGTGCAATGTCTCATTCCATTAGGCTAATGATGTCACCCCTTAGCGAGCCACCAACGACTCCTGCACTATATAAGACCTTAGGCGCTAGGTTTTAAGATACCCTTCATGCGTATTTACTCAAGTAACAAAGGCCCAAAACAAAACTAGCTACAGAAAAAAAAATTCTTTTCTCTTTTTTTTAGCGAAGCTTATATATCCCAAATTTTTCCCCCAAACTTAAGTTTTTATCAAAATTTAGCCATCTCACTTTATTCATGTCTTTCATTCCTTCACACTAGTATTATCCTTAAGAAATCCATTATGTATCAATTTAAACTTAATCAGTCAATATAGCTGTTATTAATGTGCTAACCTTAATTATACCAGTTTCAAACAGGAAAAGATTCAATTCATAACAAGAAATCACATCAAAGCCTGAATATTCAATACTATACTTATCTACTTAACTCCAGTTTCATCATTGGCCAAAATAAACTTTTACTCTCTAACAGTTGGAATCATGCAAATATAAACTAACCGCAACAAACATAGTAAACTAACTACTATTTTTGCGATTTTTTTTATTTTTTATTTTTTTTTTAAACAAAAAAACTGAATGCAAAAACTAAATGTAAATAACCCGAAAACATAACGAACTACAATGTAAATAACTAACTATATGCAATACGACACTAAAATGCCCCCAAACTTAAAATAGACATTGTCCTCAATGACTGAAATAGAAAAAATTAAAGCAGAGGACTTCCCTAAAAATATTGCAATCTTCCTCCTTGCCCGCTAAGTTTGGAGAACAGGCTAAGCACATGGAACAAATTGGGCACCACACTTGAATTTGACTTGAATAACCTGTAAAACCATGATAGAAGCAATTTTAATAAATCCTAAATAAATGCAAATTCCAAACTACTAATATAAAACTAAATAAAAATTAAAAATAAAAATTAAACTTGGGTTGCCTCCCAATAAGCGCTTGTTTTACAATTTTTCAGCCTGACTTTGTCTGGTCAACGCTATCCAATTCCTCTTCGAAAGTTGAGAAACCCTCCATCCATCGGAAATAATATAGCTTTTGGTAGGTTCCCATTTGTAATAGCCATTGTATTAAAGTCACCTAGCATGCTTTCTTTAGATAAGATCACATTCAAGAACGTCCAGCATCTAGGTGGTTTCTCCATTGTGTCTGCGAATATATTCTGGCATTGAGGCTTGTCAGACACAACAATTTCTTCTTATATCTTCTCCAACTCATCGCACCATGGTTTCGAAGGTGTACTTGCTTTTACATCACAGAGAGTATTGCAGGTGACATGACTACACTAATCGGACAAGGTTTTGCAAATCTAACTTAGGACTCTTGAAGCTGTGGAGGAGAAGGCACTTGAGGCGTAAATAACATTGGCTCATCATCATTGGTTCTCACAATTAGTTCTTCACCGACCTTGTTGTCATTATCCCCACTTGTCTCCTCTTTTTCATCTCGTGGCTCATCCAGTTGTAGATTTGGCTCGGGCTCACCATCAGTCTCGGCATCCATGTCATAGAGCCAAGTGTATTGAAGATGGAAGTTCAACGCATGTGCTATCTGCCCCAATTGATTTTCTAGATTCTTGATCGACGCCTTTATGCTTTGTGTATTCAGATCTGTTTTATTTTGTTTCCTTTCATGTTCCTCGTGTTTCTTTTCAGAAGCTGTAATAAATCTATCCAAGGCTTCTTCCCAACTTGTTTTTCGCTCTGGTTGTTGTGTCTGATTTTGAAACTCGGAATTGTTTTGTTGTCTTGGGGCTTGAGCTTGAGCTTGATTGTTACTCCATGAAAAATCCGGGTGATATCCCCAATCATGATGATAGTTGTTGGGATAGACATAATTATTGGGGTAATCACCACCATAGTGTATCCTACTCGAAACCCGATGGGCGATTGATGACTCATATGATTTCCAGCACAAAAATCACAAACCATTGCTACTTGTTGTGTGGATGGTGGACTCCATGTTTCCATTGGTCGAGTCATGTTCGTGTATGGCCATTGATACGCAAAGTCATCCATGGTACCTAAAAAGAGAGAAATATAGGAAGAGAATTAAAAATAAAAATAAAAATGTTTAAATTAAGACTAATTTGATTGAAATTAATATTGGTAAATAATTATTAAATTAATTCCCCGGCAACGGTGCCAAAAACTTGTTGATCGATTTCGCAATCAATGAATACGTGCAAGTATACACGGTCAACAAGTAATAAAGTAAAAGTAGAGTATCGTTCCCACGAGGAATTATTTGATAAAAATCACCAAGTACTAATTCTTAACCAAACTAATTTTATTTAAACAATCTCAAATCATGATTTTTCTAATTAATAAAACTAAATTAATCAATTAAAACTAGGTTAATTTATAAATGAATTCAAATAAATAAAGGCTAAGACTCCAATATCCCCAATTATGAAATATAAACCAATTATCCAATTATCCCAATTATTATGTCTCATTGAATTGTTAATGAGAATTCTCAAATGCCAAAAGCCTCTCTCGAGTGATCAATTGCCTTCTATTTAACCCAGATTAATTTTGCTATATATCTATGCAAAACAATTAAATTAAACTCGTTACAATCCCAATTCCTTATGTGTTACATGCGGCAAATAGATATTCTCATTCTATTCACAAACCTACTTATTCACTGTGCAAATAACTAAGTCACATGTCACCATGCCCAGTTCTAACCTTAGAATTCCTTTCTCAATTCCTTCTAGAGTAACACGAAGAATTCTTGATCGGATAATTAATCAATAAGCTCAAAACAAGATGAACAATTCACTTTAACATAAATAATTGGAATAAATTAAATAATCAATTCATAATCATAAAAGGTTCTATTGGAATCTTAATAAAAAGAATTAGTTCATAATTAATGAATTAAAACCAAGAATTCACAATTGAATAGACATTAAAAGATAAAAGTAAGATGAGAGAAGAGAATAGAATCTGTTGTCAGCAAATCTTATGCTCCGCTCTTGCTCTTGCTCTTGATCTTCAATGGTCTCCAAGTTGCTTCAATCTCCAATGGCTAATAAGAACTAGGGTTATGTTCTAATCTAAAGGAGTGTTTAATCTAGTCTAATCTATGTAATCTCCTTCTATTTTATGCCTTACATCATGCATTTATAGGTTACAAGTCCAATTTTTAGCTTAGGAACAAACCCAATCCAATTTGGAGTCAAAAAGGTGTCAAAATTCGCCCAAAACGCATCCAGGCCGCACAAAGCCTGCCCCCTAGCACCCCGACGTTGTATTTTACTCTAGAAATAGCGCCCCGGCGCTATAGTGTAGAAAGTGAATCTTGCCCCTTTTTTTTACATTTTTCTGCTCCGACGTCCTTTGGGAAAATGGCCATAACTTCTTCGTCCGAACTTCAATTTCGACGATTCAAGATATTCCGGAAAGAGGAGAAGTAGATCTACAACTTTCATTCTTTAAGATTGTCGAAATAAGGTCCGGATCTATAGTCAAATTGGCTTTGAAGTGACTGCTATGTAAATGGCAAGCCGAAAATGCGAATCTAGCCACCCCGAACGTCGATCCATGTAACTTTTGTCCCAATTCCTACAAAACAACATAAAACATGCTTGAATAGACATAAACACTTAAAAACTAATCTAAAAGACTTGAGAACAACAATAAATTAAGCCCGAATGTATCCAATTCATGTGTATAAAACTCTCTCATCACATAGGCTAGCCAATCCGTCATCATCACGGATCCTGGAACCATATCTCACATAAACTGTGTGGCGCAGGTCTGAGCTCCAATGGTACGAGGGAACCACCAATGCTGGAACATCTCCTGAGTATAGGGGCCCTCTGATAATGTATAACCGTCAATCCCCAACAACGGGATATCAGTGACGGGTGACTGCAAAACATGCCAATAACGCCTGGCAGGAGGCAAGATCGGCATGCGAATCTCTCTTGTAGTGCTCCTGATAGAACGCTCTCCTAAATAGAGCTCCCATCCTCCATCTGTGAAGAGAGGAATCCTGCGGGTGGACATAACATACTCAACTCCAGTCGGGTATCCATCCTCAAACCCAACACTCAAATGCTCCCCAGAATAGGGAACCCATGTGATGACATCCGCTGTCAACAACTCCAACTGTAGGCGACAATGGGTGAAACCCTCAACAACAGGGACCTCCCCCAGTATGGAATGATACCATCTTCGTCCTCATGGATAGGTATCTAAACCTAACACGCTCACAGGACATAAACATGGAAGCCTCTCATAAGCCCAAAACTGCCAACACAAAGGCAAACATTTGCTGTCAGTCAACACTCTTAACCTGTACATGGGAAAAGACAAGAGAAATACTCACCAGTAGAAAAGGGTAAAAACCTAACCAAGCCTCGGTCAAGCCCTGCGATCGCATGCGCATTCCCTTGAGGAAGTAGGCAAAGGTGTAGGAACCCTAATCATAGTCTCCTATACGGTCCACGTGTCAAGTGGCGCTAATCAAAGCGAAGGACACCGTAGAAGAGTTATCTGCTATGAAGTAGCCCCTAATGATCATCAGGATCAATCGCCGAAGAATGCAGTCCCTAACTCTCACATCATCGGGTATAGGCTCACTCAATAGCCCGCTCATAGCATCTACGCTCAAAGGACTGTCACGAACAGTCCGCCTTCGAAAGCGCCTCATTTGAACTCCTAACAAGGATCTGACGGCAGTAGGGGTAATATCCGTCGTACAAGGCATGGGATCCCCTCTAAACTCCATACCTGTGATAAATCGCAAATCCATCGGCATCATCATCACCTCACGATCCAAAGAATGGAGTGGACCGAAGTGCAGTGAAACCGGTATTTCAGACAATGCCCTGAGGTAACCCCAGGGACAGCGACAGGGAAGGATGGAAAAGAACGTCCCGAATCCCCAGCCATGGACAATCTCTCTATAGTCATCATGCAGGGCCTGATACATAGAGTGGATGCTGAACCAGTTCCCTCGAGGCTGTGTAAAGCCGGGAACCTACATCAAATACAGATCAACATCAGAACCCTTTACTCCTCATAAATAGGAAACAAGGAAGATTAAGATCTAATTTCATACCTCGTTTGCGTGCAGGTATGCTGAAGGATGCCTACTCAAGTCACCCAGAAGATCTGGGTTCACCACTTGAATACCTGGCAACTCCCTACGAGGGACACGTGATGTAGGAGCAGGAACCTCAATAGGTACATCCTCCTCCTCATCCTCGACATCTGGCACTTTAACCCGGATAGGACGAATCACCGCCTCCACCAAACGACGAGGATGTCTAACAGAACGGGGTCGAGGTACTTCAGAAGCCCTCTTCCGTACACCAGAAGTGGTCCTGCGAGAACTGCTTGGTTGATCTGGATCCATAATATCTGGACAACAAGTCTCCAAATCACCTTAGAAAGAGTGTGGTAAATTCTTACCTGGAGCTTTTCAAAATGCCTCTTATGACTACTTGCATGTTTGCATTATTTTAACATACATCTATAGTAGGGTTAAAAAATGCATGACTACCCCAATACCTACATTTTGGGAAAATTTTGCCATAGCCCCCTTTGTACACGCACATAGGCATGACTAGGTGGCCATTCAGTAGCACACCTACCAACAATCATATACATCCTACATGCATCACAGTAAAAATCCATAAGTGTAATCTAATTACCAAGGTTATTTTACTTTTCTACCTTTACTCATTTGTCCTCAAATAGGATAAGAAATGACAGTAAAAGGAGCCAATTTGACTGTTTCAAAAGTCAAATTTTTTTACATCATTATGTTCAGCATAGTTTAATACTAATGTTTACTATGTTGAATATTTTTTATCATATCATATCAGCATGCATATTCACTACTATGTGTCTAAATGCATTTCATGTGATAAGTCATTTTCCAACGGATAGAAACTGGAAAAGAATACATGCATATGTTACCAGGATAGTAAAGAACGCTTGTACGGTGGCAGAATATGCAGAAAGTTGCTCGAACTCAACAGGACTGAAGAAAAGCTCTCAGATATCCTTCGTCGCGCAGCTTGAAAATGACTTATGAAAGAAACCCATTAGCTTTGTATAGCCACGGTTGGCCGCAGGTCCACCTGCGGGTGCTATAGGTGTACCCGCGGCACTCTTCTGTGGGTCCCATACCTCTGGCTCACTCCAGTTAGAGTTGTAAAGGAGGTCTCGCAAGCTGAAAAGGTCAAATCAGGAATAAAAGCGCTATGCGATTGAGCGGAATAGCCCGAAATCCTAGTGTTCATGGGTCAAACTTTGGCTCCACATGTTGCATATTGGTATTCGCCTGCATACAAGGTATACGATACTAGTGGCCTCAACTTTCACAAATCATGCTCGACAATACCTCACAAAAGTCTGATGCCATCAATGAACGTTAGGCAACCCTGACGTATCCCCGGCGGGGGTTACAACGCAGAATCTATGAAGCTACAAATTAAAGACGTATCCCTGGCGGGGGTTACAACGCCGAAGTTACAAATTAAAGATGTATCCCCGACGGGGGTTACAATGCAGAATCTACAAAGTCACGAACCGATGACAACAATCCCCGGCGGGGGTTACAACACGATTCAACCATTGATACACAAATCAATGAAGGTCAAGCAACGTTGACGTTATCTCAGTCGGTGGTAGGTAAACCCATCGAAGCCAAGTATTCATGCTTGTGTATCCCCGGCGGGGGTTACAACGTAATGCAACCATTGATACGCAAATTAATGAGGGCCAAGCAGCCTTGACAACACTCCATAACAAGGGTTATGACTCAATGCAATCATTGATACACACATCAATGAACGTCAAGCAGCCTTGACGATTTGCCCAACATGGATCTATCCGGTGATACACACATCAGCGAAGGTCGGGCAAATTACGACAAGTTCATACTTGTTGGTGAAACCCGATGAGGATGGTAGGATATGTTATACACACCCTCAAACAGACAAAGCTTTATCCCCACAGATCTCTTATACACAAGAGGCACCTCTATGGAGAATGAAGTCTGTGTCTAGGATTCACAACTTTGGTGATAGCCCCAACGTCAACATCCTTGAAGACTTGGATCGCATGTCCAAGACATCACTGATTGTCATCCCAACAGGATTAACTGACAATCATGCATCATACATTTGCATCATGTTGTTGCACATAGCATCATGTTTATCTGTTGCATTTCAAGTGTCTAGGATTCTTTATCCTATCCATGCCTTGCATTACATGAATATGATAAAGAGGGGCATCTGTAGACACTCAAAATTTTTTGCACAACTGTTACTAACATTACAGGAAAGCAGAATCGTCTTTCGGAGATAACCCTGGAAGACAGCTCACATCCATTTCGGATACTACCGGAAGTTCAGTTTCAACCCTGGACCACACACCGGGAGTATCAGTCTCAACCCCAGAACACACACCGGGAACATCATTTCCAACCTCGGAGATAACCCCGAGTTTCGTCCTTGGCGATAATCCCAAGGAATGCTATTGCAGTTCCGGCGATAACTCCGAAAATGTTTGTTTCAAATGCGATCAGCTTCAATCAAACCTCCTATTGAGACACTCATACCTTAGACACCGGAGCTAACACCAGGCAGACATGCATCCACAAGATGACATTGCGACATTCAACACTTACAGCAGTCCAATCTCAGATATAACCATGAGCAACGTCTGCTTTCAACTCAAATCGGCGATAACACCGATGAGGAGTCAAACGTCATCTTCCTACCTCAACATATGCCCGTCGTCTGGCCACTTCAATACATACATACATACAACTATGTCCTTCAAGAACCAGGATTTCCAATCCTGAGTGACTATGCTGGCGTGGTGGCAAAGACACCGGATAGAATTTGAAGCTTGAAGACCGTGGGCATGGTCCCTCTTCCTAACTTCAGACAACCTCTATTCCATGTCATTGCGTAACTCTCGACACAAGCAGTCTGAAGAAGGTCACATATACCTCATTCGGATGCTCGGATTGAAGTTCTGAAAGTTCGAGCAGACATTACAGTGAACGAGTGCACGTACTTCGAGATGACAGGACCCGCGGAACCTCGGGAAGCTCGGGCAGCCTCAAGTGCATTCAAGGTACCCTTGCAGTGCACCTACTACTATGATCTATAAATATGGAGCTTGGGGTCAGCCATTTGAAAAAAAAAGGCGAGGAAGCCCTGTCCAATTTGCTTTATACACACCATATATTGAGTGCTTGCTCTTTTTAAACACCTGTTAGCCCACATACAGTTATACATTTACCAGCGGGAGCTGAGTATTCATCCATATAGAGTTATAGGAGTCTGCATTGGCAGCCCACTGTAAGCCTTCTTACACTCTATAAAGCCTCTTTATTTATATTTGCACACACTATTCTACACATTGAGAGTCGTGTGTGTGTGTATGCCCGGACTTCGGTCCGTGGTTTTCATTTCTGTCTGTATATATATACTTATATATATGTATATATTTTTATATGGACTAACATTATCGAGTTATGCCTCGATTGAGCCTAGACTTCGGTCTGGATCGTTTATTTGCTTTTATATATATATATATATATATATACTTATATATATAAACTGTTGTCAGACTCTGTTTGATGAGCCTGACTTGATGCAGGCGTTTAATTAATTATATATATATATATACACTTATATATATATGAATGTTGTCGACTTTTGTCGATGAGCCTAGATTTTATATCCGGTGCGTTTACTTGCTTTTATATATATATACATATATATAATTGTTGTCGAACATATCCGATGAGCCTGGATTTTATATCTGGTGCATTTACTACTTTTATATATATATATATTTATATTTCTATCAGGCCTGGAGTTTACATCGTGGCCTTTTACAGCTTTCTTTACATTTCGTCCTGCCTGGAGTTTACTTCGTGGCAGTTGATAGCTTTTACAGCTTTATTTACATTCAAGTCCCGCCTGGAGTTTACTTCATGGTGGTTGATAGCATTTACTGCTTTATTTATATTTCTGATCCCCCATGGAGTTGTTTATTGGTGGCTGATCATGCACATATATATATTTACCGCTTATATATATATATATATAATCGCCATCGCTTTCCATACAAATTGCGATGTCATGTGAGCCTAGGAATCATGTGATCATAGATTGATCATTGAATCTAGATTCGATTCCGTGATGGACATTTTCAATTGTAAGCGACTTGTACATTATTTCTGATGTCCGAATTTCCTTGGATGATTTATCATACCCATGAGGAGTTTGCACCTGCCAGTATATTGTTTTATCGTAGATGCTTAGCATCTCAAAAATAAAAGCAAACAAGCCGAACATTTAATAATAAAATGGAAGTATCAAAGGCCTCAATTACTATTGAGCACAGGGTTTGAAAAACCTATTTTACAAAACTTCATTGCTATATCTTGGTTAAAACTGATTTTTTCTATAAATTCAAACCTTGTGTATATAGGTGCGAACGAGGTCTCGCACTACTTTCAAATAATTGCTCATTGATCCACACACACACACACACATTCATATAATAGTTTCTTTGAAGAGTGGCGGTCACCGTGGCAACACGGATGTCGGGGAGTGCCTAACACCTTCCCTTCGCATAATCAAGCCCTCGAACCCTAAATGAATCTCGGTTTTCATTGATCCGTTTAGCGGTTGTCACATCTTTGGGTCGATGTCAATGTAAACCTTTTGATTTCGTTAGTGCAACCGATTAAAAACAACCAAGCGACTCTTAAAGTCAAATCGTTGACATTACACATGTCAGACCTTTTTCACTTATTTTTTCAAACAAATCTCACATTAACATGAGAACACCAAAGAACAAGTAACGAAAATGGACAAATAAAAATCCCGACGTCGACAGTTCTTGTGGGACATCTTTTGATGTAATTTGTATTGAAATGAGTTGATTTGATTTAAGTTGAAGTTGAGTTGGCAAAATGACCATTATCTCCGGTTTTGGCGCAGTTATAACAGTCTTTTCTCAGGGTTATCTCTGAGATTGGCCTACTGTTGACTCTGAATTGTCCTCAGGGTTATCTCTGAGGTTGGCTTGACCTCCCGGGGTTGACTCCGAGCTTTGCACTTAATCTCTCGGAGTTATTTTCGGGGTTAGAACTGACTTTTTCGGGGTTATTTCTGGGGCTGGCAACTGATTTTCCAGGGTTATCTCCGGGGTTGGAAAATTACTTTCTCGGGCTATCTACGAGGTTAGAATTGATTTTGTGGTTCTCCAGGGTTATCTCTGGAGTGTAAAAAAAGATTTTTTTGTCCTTCTGCATAATTACTAACAAAAAAATAAAATTTTAAGTGTCTACAATATACCTATGAGGTTGATCTCCTTCTTCCTATAATTGGTGAAGTTAATACAAGCATTGGAAACAAAGAATATGCTCAAATTTCTAAATACACAATTATTAATTCAATATTTTAAATAAATTACAATTAAAATTTGAGAACTTCACAAATCAACTTGGTTAAAGTAGTCTTACCATTTTTCTCATTGCACTAAAAGAATAATATTTGGAAAAAGAAAAAATACTCATAGAATTATTTAATTTAATAATTTTAATTAGAATTAACAATATAATGTTATATAAATGAAAGTCCCTTTGATGATTTGACACGTTTATGGTCTCTCTTTTTCATCCTCCCTCCTTCCGGAATTTTCACCTCACCACCTTCCGCAAGCCCCCCCTCCCCTTCTCAATCTGAGACGATTTCTTCCATATTTTCTCTCTAAAATTTCCCACATTTTCTTCACCTTGTTTCTCTATCTAGAAATCTACATATGTAATGTATGTATATATACCTACGTAATTTCGATTCCACATTACGGCAAATCAGGAATTCGTGAGTAATTCGGAGCAGCAAACAACAATTATATAGATATACGTGCGATTTTATGTGCCATGTTTGAAAATTATATACATTTTCAGAATGCGTTGGTAAGTATTGTAATTATAATTCTAATTTATCGTACAATCTGTTTGGTTCATGATAAAACTGATAATATATATAAACCTAGTTTTATAATTTGCATGGTAGTTAATTTCCACCCATTTTCTCATTAGGGCTATGTTAATCATATTATTCTTGCGTTTATCGGGAATTTTGCATACATTTGTCTTTTTGGGTGCAAAATTTGGTCATAATTGCATGATTTTATTGGATGCAGAGTTCCTGTGATTTGTGTCTTTCAGAGGCTAAATAAACGGAAGTTTAGAGTATCAGATTTGAATTATTGTTTGTGTTGAGAATTAAATTAATTGTGGCTGCATTATTTAATTGGAGGGTTTTAAAAGGTGGTTTCAATAATGGCTTTCCAATTGAGTTCTGCAGTTCCAAGATTGGGACTTCTGTCAACTTCTGATCACACTTCGGTGGTGTCTATGAATCTATTTGTGGCTCTCCTTTGTGCTTGCATTGTAATAGGTCATCTCCTTGAGGAGAATCGGTGGATGAATGAGTCGATCACGACTCTTTTGATTGTGAGTTTTTCATTTTTTACTGTCAATATCCTCCATCTTGAAGAATTTTATGAAGTTCTCCCTCGTGTTCCTGACTTAGAGTTACATTTTGCTTTTTAGTCTTTTCCAGAGAAAGAGATGCATTTGTATTTTAGAATAATAAACCCGCATGATATTCCTAATTTGTTATTTTCTTTTTTACTATCATTTCTAGCATCACAATGCCACTACTAAATTCTTAGTTCATATTAAAGGTATTCTTGAAGCATAAATTATCTTTAAAAGTCTTCATTTTAAAAATGTATACCTAAAAATTAGAACGGAGGGAGTATTAAACCTATATTTTTTGTAACTTGAAAAATTTAAATTCCTTGGCAATTTAGTCAAGTATTTACACTGGGCTTCAGTAAGTAGATTAATTGTTATTTTAAAGCTCAACCTCAATATATTGTTTTCCTTGTATTGTCTACCAATGGAGCATCAACTCATTATATTGTTAAATCATATAAAGATATTATTACTTGAAGCTGCAGTTTCCATAAGTGTATGAACGATCGAAAGCTAGTATAAATTCCGTTTTCATTCATATTCTTAGTTCGCAACTAATATTTGGATTTATGGTAGGGTATATGCACAGGAGTTGTTATCTTGCTAATAAGTGGAGGGAAAAACTCTCATATTCTTGTCTTCAGTGAAGATCTTTTCTTTATTTATCTTCTTCCACCTATAATATTCAATGCCGGGTGAGTGATATTTGATCTTCTTTATCATGATCTTTCATATATGTACTAGTTTTTCATATATAGTATTTAGATGATTAGTTACGTATTTTATAATTCTTGAGTTTCAGCATATTTGATTTCTGGCATTACGTTTTCCATAAGGGACCTATATTTTTTGCATACTCAGTTAAACAGACCAACTTTGGAAATACCTTGTCATCGTGTTGTTTTACGTCATACATCCAAATTAACTTGAGGAAATTAAGGAAGTGCCAGTTACTCAATTAACTCTGGGACTGTAAGAATTTATGAATCGAAGCTAATGAAGCATATTTTTCAGTGGGTTTGTTCTATTGAGTATAACCTTGCAATATTCATGCATTAACAAATAATGTGTAGAAGACAAGCTTGTTGTTGTGACGCAGCAATAAAAATGGTTTGATTAACACTCTTAACACAATCTTCTGTAGTAACAAGAATGAGCATGAATTTTCATAGAACTTGTAATATAATAAAATCAATAATCAAAGTCTGCTGAAAATAACTTTACGGAAGCTTTAAATAGTCTAAAACAAAATTACAACCCTAGTTATGAAAGGAACAACTAAATTAAGAAAAACCCAAAAATCCTATAAAATCGACAAAAAATTCAAGTAGCCTAACGTCGGTTTTCCATGCGTTTTTTTCTGGCTTAAAATGACATGTAGCATGGCTAAAAGCCATGAGTCTTGTTGATGTTGTCAACTCCTTTTCGAATTGGGATTATGGGCCCTGGGGTTATGGGCCCTGTAACTCCAAGCTGATCAAAAGTAAGTTATGGCTATTTGAAGTTTACTAGCCCAAAACTGTCAAGTTTAGTATTTACTTTTGCCAAGTAGAATTTATATTAAAAGGGAAGACAATTACAGTGGATTGGGGCATTGCACATAACAATTGTTATAAACATCAAATGGACAAATCCAATAATAGGGCTGCTATAACAAAAGGAACAACACCAATCAGACTAAACTAACATGAACAGATTCCTAACTATACTATTCAATATTACAGGCCACTCTGCATTGCTTTTTGAAGGTCCAACTTAACTTGTCTAGGCTTGCACTACTCAGCTCTGCATCATAATAATTTGAAGGCCTGAAGCTAGTATGTGCTGATAGTTACATTTATTTCTTCATTCTCATGTTGCTTGTGGATTGTGGAGCTCTCTCTTTGGAGTGCTAGGAGAGGAGTGGGTGTGTCCTGCTACGGTGGAATATATGTTATTAATTTGTTTTAAGAGGATTTAGAAGCAAGAGGGATGCCAAAATTTTATGGAAGTGTGTCTTCTTTTCTATCTTATGGGGAATTTGGAATGAACGCAATGCTAAGTTGTTTAGAGAAAGTTACTTATCGTTAAAGTTGTTGAATGATAGGGTTATTTTTCTTGCATCTCTTTGGGCTTTTGCTATGGGGTCTCTGTTACTGATTTATGTAGAGATTGTAGGGCTGCAATTTTTTAAGCTGCTTTCTTTTTTTTGATATTTTAGTTTTCTGAGGGTTGATGGGGAAGAAGGTTTTTGGGATGAAGGATAAATATCACAAACATAATTATCACACAAAACTCAATCAATCAATGTATCCAAAACAATAAAGTACATCACCATTTATAATACTCCTAAATAACTTTCCTAACTTAAATTGGACTCTAATAAGATAACTACAAATTAAAATAGACTAATTAAAATACAACTTCTAATTTATAGGTTTGCAAAGCTTTTTATATTGTTCTAACCAAGTCTCACATGCGTCCTACATCAGTTCTCTTTCACTAAGAAAAACTACTCCGTCGAGTTAAAAACATTAACGCAAGAATTAACATGGTGGATCACCAAGAGCTTCAAATTTGGCATGTCGATAGCACAAGTAAGAGTAAACTTGGTATTGCCTTTGATAATCAAATAGATATTAGCACGAGCATCATGTTGTGCATGACGATCCCATAGTCATGTACGACCTAAGATAATGTGACAAACCTTAAGGGGTAGAACATCACACATAACAGTATTCTTAAGCTTGCCAACGAAAAATGTAACCAAACACCTTTAAGTAACACGCAACTTTGTATTGGTAATCCATACAACATCATACAGTTTTGGATGAGGCTCAACTTTTAGCCCAAGTTTCTTAACTGTTTCCTTAGAGATAACAAGCTTAACTGCTTCCATACAACTCCCAGTATCAATCATAAAAAAAGAGCGTATCAGTCCCGCATATCAGACTCTCGTCTGAAAAATTTGTCCATGATGAATTTTAGGATCACCCTTTTGTCTCTGAACAATAAGTAAAAGTCGAAGAACACCTAAACATCCTTCCAAATGAGCATCAACTTCCAAATCCTGGTCATCGGGCGCATATTTGACGTCTAACGACTTGCAAACCTCTTCGTCCAAGTCAATTTTCCCAAACTCTTTGCCAACAACAAGAAGTTGCCTTGAGGGAGAAGAGACAACATTCACCTTTGTGGAAGGACACTTAAAAGACATGTGGCCAAAACCACGACAATTATAACACCTTAGAGATATTAAGTCTGCTAGTAGCTGAAGGGCTCCACAACAGTAGTTTCACTCCGAGTTTGGACTGGTATTGGAGGCCTAACAAAATTCTTTTTCAAATTATCCTCCACTTGGGTAGCAACTTAATCGACATCATCCACAACAAGAGTTTACCTAATGCTACACCACCTACAATCTCTAGATTCAATCCTCGACGGTACATGGAGATTAAAACTTCTTCAACCCAAGGGATTTCGGATCATGTAACCAAACTGTAGAATATTGAAGTATACTTACACCAACTCAGTTAACTGCAAATATGCTCATTACTTATAATCCGAAGGCACAAAATGTCGTGTCAATTTAGCTTTCATATCTTCCCATCTTCTCGGAGCTGTATATAAATTTCGCTGATGTTGATCCCACCAAATACGGGCTGTCCCTTTCAATTTCGCTTCCGCAAAGAAAAGTTTTCTTTCATCGAATAATTCATACCAACGAAAGAAGCTCTCCAAACTATGAATCTAATCGAAGAATGCTTTAGGACCATTATCGCCATTGAAGTCTCCAACATTTAATTTCGCTCCTCTATCCACTGCATTCATCCTAAGATCTGGAACATGAAAATTAACTCGTGGATTAGGGTCATGTTGCTGTAGTCTCAGATGATTAAGATCTAGGATGGGGTCTTCAAAATTCATATGAGCATCTTCTTGTCCCTTATTAACGCGTTCCTGAGTATGTCAACTTATGCTGCAAGTGATGTAATAGAAGCTTGAACATTTGTTGCATTTGCAGTAAGTGTTGTGATTGAATCTTCAATCCTTTTGAGACGCTCATCTTGTTGTAACATATAAGTATCAAGCTTAGCGTTGATTTCTCCGGCATTTACTATGGTTCTTGCAAATAAAAATATACGTTTATTTATTTATTTTTTATTTTTTTTGGGACTTGCTCTCTAGGGGCTTAAGTGCAGAAAGTATAAAGAAACAAAGACGGAGTTGAAACTAATGAAATTTCAAGGGTTAAAATTGAAGAAAATGAAAGTACAAGGATTGATATGTAAAATTTTAGGGTATTTTAAAATTTAAGAAAATTTGGGGGACTAAATTAGAAAACTATAAAAACTTTGGGGTACCTAACTGTAATTTGCTAGGAGATATTTTTTCCCCAGATCTCTTTTTATTCTTCATCAGTCTTGTCTCTCACTGCTTCACTTTTTCATGCTAGTCTAAGGAGAGTAGCAAGCTTGAGGAAATTTTCTCGACAATAATGAGAATGGTGGTGGCGGGCTGTTACTCGGACTCAACTGTTTCAGATGGAGTACCCGTGTCGACACGATCCGACACGGGTGCGGGTGTGGGATATGTGTCGGATACGACAATTTCAATACGGATACGGCTGAAAGAATGAAGCTGAGCGGGACATGAGCGACAAGAAAGGGAAGAATGACTGAAAGAGAGGTAGAGAGTAAGAGATTGAGACTTACCTTCTATTCTTCTCCTCCTCTTCTTCTTTTCTTCTCTTCTTCGCTTCTAATCTTCTGATCTCATCTTCTAGTGTTCTAATCTTCTTCTTTTCTTCTCCAGAGTTTTCTTCTGACGACCGAGTTTTGTTCTCCAACGATCTGAGTATTTGACGAGTTTTCTTCTCCAACGTCTGAGTATTTGAGATCTGAGTACAGATTTGGATAAATATTTTTGGAAAATTACATTTAGATACCTCATAGTTTTTATATTTTTTAAATTTAGTCCTCTAAGTTTTCTAAAAGTTCAAAATAGCCCCTGAAAAATTACTTATCAATCCCTATAGTTTTGTTTTCTTCCATTTTAGCCCCTAAAGTTTCAGTAATTTCAGTTCTGCCCCTGTTTTTTTTATATTTTTGCACCTCAACCCCTAAAGTTTCATGATAAATGCATGTCTATATGAATTTGGCATACTGTATCCCCGCACCCGTGTCCAAATTCGGATTCATATCCGTGCATCCTCTATTTTTTGACTTCACGTGTCCGACACTTAGATTCAGTACCAAATCAAACACCCCTTTTGAGTCCGAGTAAAACATGGGTGGCGGGGCCTTGCCGTGATGATGGTGGTGAACGCTTCTTCTACTCTATGTTTTTTTCTCGTTTTTGTCACACTCACGTTGGAGGAGGGTTTGGTTGTGGCTTTCCTTTGATTGACCGCTGTCGGGTCAGGTTGCAATATAAGTTGCAATTTGTGGCAGCTAGGGTTTCAAGAGGTTTTGGGTTGTTCAATTGGGTCTATGGTGGTGGATATTAGGGTAGATTTTGGATATGTTTTGGTATTGTTTGAGTTTTGGAAATTTAGGGCTGACTGTGTCTTGTTTGGTATAAGCGTTGCTGCAATTAGGGTGGTGTTTGTGTAGGTTTTTGGTTGGGTAATGCTAGTTTGAGATAGAAGTTTTGTTAGTGGCAGCGGCTGGTGTGGATGATGATGGCAGTGCTTGTTTATTAGATGGTGTTTTGGTTAGGGTTAGGGTTAGGGTTATTTAGTACTATGATTTCACGACTGTTATAGCGGCAAAAGGTGGTTTAGAAGTTTGGCTTTGATATCAATATTGAAACAACCAAGGTCAAATCAAGAGTCTGGAACAACTCTCAAGTCAAATTTTGAGTTGGAATCGAATTAAATCCAACCAAATAAGGCCTAAAACCACGGAATCGAATAGTATCTTCTTGGGTCATCTTTGCCCACTACAGGCTCACCCAAAAGGTCATGACTGAAGGTACTATTGATAGTAACTTAATTCCTTATATACAGACAAATTTTTTTCATATCTTTCGATGTGGGACTGATGTGCTACAAATATGATGGGGACAGAGATTTTGGGATGAAGGATAAATATCAGAAAGATAATTTTCACACAAAACTTAATCAATCATTCAATGTATCCAAAATAATAAAGTACATTACCATTTATAATAGCAAACTGATAAATCCATAACAAAAAATGACATTTTCACATGAAAACCGTCGCTATAGATCCTATAGCGACGGTTTTCAACGTCGCTATACATCTATAGCGACACTTTTCATGTGAAAATATCAAAAAGTGTTGCAGAAATATCAATTTCCTTTATAATATTCTTAGACAACTTTCCTAACCTAGATTGGACTCTAATAAGATAACTACAAATTAAAATACAATATAAATTAAAATACAACTTTTAATTTATGAGTTTCTAAAGCCTTTTATATTGTTTTAACCAAGTCTCACAAGCTCATCCTACATCAAGGGTGGACTTCTTGTCAAAAAAAAAGTAGGTGCTGATAGTTACAGGTCTCAAACTCGATGTGTTCTTATGGTTGTTTGGTTTCATCTGAAACTAGCTTTGCTTAAACTTTTCCTTATTTGTGAAGATCAACCTATTCAGATTTCAGACTATTAGGAGAGGACTGGGGGGGAATTCCTTCTTAGTTCTTACCGTTACCAGACATAGAGATGGTATATAAAATAAGGAGGAGTCTGCTTGTTTTGGATCAGCAAATTCTTTCTCAATTAACTTTATTTGGATGAAACCCTACAATTGCGGACATCATCCAATATTTTATTGTGGTCTATTGCAACGAAAATTCCTTGACTTTGTTGACAAGAAATGGAAGAGAAGTTTTATCTTTACCATATTAGACTCATGTTATGAATGGGAAGTTTGCAGAGGAGAACATTTAAAGCACTAATTTACAAAATAAGGAAAGCTAGTGAAAATGTATACATATTTGAGAACTATAAGCACTATATCACCTAAACTTATCTGGGAATTAATGGAGGCGCTGATGTAGAAGTAGTTTGGGCTACTTCGGCTAAATACTTTCCACCCAATTATGAAGCTTAATTTTTTTTTTTTGTAGGAAGTTGTTAAGCGGTGATGCACGACGATATTTGGAGAAAAACAACTGTTAAAAGTTAATTCGAAAATAGAGGAAAGATAAAACTAGGGTGAAGCTCTGCACTCCACTATCCCTAGGATCCTCAACCGCAAAAGAGTAAATTGATCGCAATCAACAATAATATCTTTTAATAATGATATTCAATAGTGTAATTAACTTGTGGATTTACATCACTATTTAAAGAGACTCAAAACCATAATATTACTTAGAAAACAATAAAGTACTATACGACTAAAATACCCTTACTAAATATTAAAATTTCCTAATCACTATTAAATGTCCTAAATCCCCACTAGTAGATAAAATAATATTATATACATTAATTTGTCTCAATATAATGCCAAGCAAGTATAATTAATTAGATTCATTCAAGGTTTTTTGAGGTGGCCTTGGTTGACTGTGGAGGAATCGAACTTCCCATTTCACCGTTTCTCACCTTTTTCTTATTAAACATAATAAAAATTTCATAAAATAAATATAAATTTCTTCTCATCTTTGGACTTGTTGCCCCATCAAGCGGTATATTAGGATCATTTTAAATTGGTTTTGGCTAAAACAGAATATAAGATACCAATTTAAGTATACAGAGGTAAGGTTATGTGTCAAAGAAAAAGGTATACAGTTGTAAGGTTTTGAAATCTCCAACAAATGGTTATGGAATCTTGCATGACGTAAGAAATAGAAAGTTTTAGGATTAGTCTCGGTGCGGTAATCCCTGTGAACAATATGTGGCTATGTTTAAGTGGAGATTTGGGTTCGTCATTGGCTTAGGATGCGAGGAGTGGTTTCGAAATTTAGAATGTATGTGTGAAGTGTAGAAGAAGAAGAAAAGGAGAAAAAGAAAAATATTAGTATCAGTTATAAACTTACAAGAGTTGGGCAATATCACACAAACTCTATCTCAACCTCTCCCATTTCATTGCTGGATTTTACTGAAAGTGAGTATCCGTATATATAGGCTGCTGGATGTCTTACTATCTTAGAACTAGGATATTCAAGTAGGACACCGTGATTCTTAACAAATGACTAGACTAAATAACTTGTCCTAACTACCCTTCCTTGCTAATGAAACATATGTTAAGAGATAACATCAACTAATTAGCCTATATTAGCATTTTATAAAACTCAAATTAGCAGAGGGAGGAGGCAGGGGCTGATCTACATGAGAGGCAACATAGGCAGCTGTCCCTACTAGATTTTTTTTATAGGTATAAGGACATGACAAATATGTAAATTAATAAACTCAAAGGGGCAAATTAATAGAAAAGTTAAACTTGGAGGGGGTAATTTTTTATTTTTTTTTTATAAACCAATTCTAAATACAAGTACAAAAATCTTCTTAGTTAAAAGTATACACAGTATTGTACAAAAATATTATGATTAGCTCAAATTTTCTTTATTTAACTTCAACAAAAAAATTAGTTAAAATCCGTCCCTGCTAGAAAAAATTCCTGGATCCGCCCTTGGGAGAAGGGACCATTAATTTAACTCTCTACGTAATGGTATTGTGCAATTTGTTTTAGACAAATTATGATCATAAAATGGGTATTTTTTTTTTTTGAATAATTTTTTTCGGGTTTGAATTTGTGTACTTTAAATGGTTCAATTTAATAAATATTTTAATTAAAGGTAGCTAAAGTTGAATCTTTTGTGCTAAATGCAATTGTTTTATTGTTTAGGGAACTTACAAGAGGGAAAGCTATAGTGTGTGTTTTTACTGTTTTAGGACCCCAATTAGCTGTTATTGGTTTAAAGTTCCTAAACAATAACAAATTATTTTTATAAGAAATTTAAAATAATTATGTTTGAAATTTTACAAAAAATTTCTGTTTTACAATTCTGTTTTTAAAAAATAGACTAAAAGACAATTTAAATTCAGTTTTAGACAAAAAATTTTAAAAAAATTCTGTTTATAAATTCTATTTTACAAAAAAATGTTTAAAAAATTCTATTTTACAAAAAATTGAAAAAAAAATCTGCTTTTACAAGTTTTTAAAAATTTGTTTTTAAACATAATTTTGTAAAAAATTGTATTTACAATTTTGTAAAACACAATTTTATTTTACAATTTTGTAATAACAGATTTTTTTTATATAAAAATTGTATTTTACAATTTTGTAAACACAAATTTATTTTACAATTTTGTAAAAAATAAAATTTGTTTAATTTTTTTTGTAAAAACAGATTTTTTACAAAAAAAATTGTTTTATTATTTTAATTATTTTATTTTAAAATTAATTATTTTATTTTTATTTTTAAAATTAATTATTTTATTCAAATTAATTATTTTAAAATTATTTTATTTTATTTAAAATTAATTATTTTTGCCAATTTTTAAGACTAAAAGACAATTTGCACCCCAAACTTCAGGTTATATACTTTTGGCCAAATTAAGCCACTTTTAGTACTTTTACACGTATAATAAAGTTTTGGGGTGTACTTAGACAACTTTTTTGGTTTGGGGTGTAAAAGTCAACAATGATTGTAAAGTTTTCGAATGCAAATTGTCTTTTAGTCTTCTTTATTTTAACTCCAACAAAAAAATAGTTAAAAATCGCTCATTGGAAAAATTCTCGGATGGGAGAAGGGACCATTAATCACGAATGGTAGGCAAATGACTATATTTTGAATAAATTGAGAAGGTGATGTAGGACAAGATTAGAAAAAGGAATACAAGTACTTATCTTCAGTAGAGAATCAGAAAGAAACACACAACAAAATCACATAGCTTTAATCGCAAATCAATATATTCAATAAAAATAAAAATAATGAAGTATTACAATGTTTAAATAGAAAACCCAATACTTGGGGACCAAGTAAAATCTTAATTTAGAAAGGAAATAATCTCCAAACTAAAATCTACTACTATAATAAACTCTCCTAATTGAAATCTACTACTACAATAAAACTCTCCTAATGAAAAGCTACTACTATAATATCCTACTAAATAATTTAATTAATAACTCAACATTTATCTCTAAATAACAATACAAAATTAATAATAAACTTCTTGAGTTTTTTCTTCCGTATCGCATCATTCTCCTTGCCTTTGAAAAAACTCGTCCTCGAGTCGAGTTTTGAAATATCGAAGAATAATAAACCATGGTCCGGGAGATGTCTTCCAACAAAACATGCGCATCCGAACATTCAATGTTATGAGCACAATTTTCGGGAATAACAATGACATAATATAGAAATTTGAAGTAGCATGGGACTCGAATGTATCAACCGGAAAGAGAAAATCAACATGACTGACCTTAACTTTATCTTTCTTGATGTTTTCGCATGTGGGGTCAAACTTAACTTCAATTTCCTCACTGTAAACCATTTCTGAATTTGTAAGTTGTTCAACACACTTTATTTTCGCTTCATGTTTTTCACAAATATGAATATGTGAGAGTACTTGCTCTTCTTCATCCTCACCAATTTCATATTGGTTATTGAAACGTTTAAGTATTATGAGACACATCAATTGTCTTGTAAGAATTTACTTTGTGGGTCTTCTTTTGTGAACGCATCGCTTTAGTTGAACAAACAAGATTAGGGCGAACATTTTTTTGCGCTTGAACAAAATATGGACGAACATAAGACGTTATATGTACTCGTAATGTTTCTTTAAAATTACAAGATTTTTTGAAAATTGTCCAATAATTTCCAATACTTGGCACTATACGAGACATAAGACCTTTTAAGTTGCTCGTATATGACCAAAGTTCGATGCTTAAGTTGCTTTATTTTATCCTAAAGAAAGTCTGGATTGTTAAACGTGGAAGACATTGTATATATGTAGAGGGGCTGAATTGAAAATTTCAAAAACTGTGGGTTAAATTGAAAACTAAAAAATTGTGGGGGCTAAATTGAATATTTCAAAAACTTTAGGGGTTGAATTGAAAGTTTTAAAAACTTTGGGGGCTTAATTGAAAATTTCAAAAAGTTGGGGGTACCAAACTGTAATTTGGCAGAAGTAACACCATAAATTTGATGAACAGTGTCGCACACTGTAGCGATGAACAATAACGATAAACTCTTTTTTTCGAAATAAATAGACTACGACGAATACAATTCCTGTTGCAGATCGTGCTTTCGTATCGAAAAATTATTGTCGATTCTCTAGCGAAATTCGATAATTTGATGGAGGCAAAAAAAATAGAGTAGGAAAGAATTGGGTGAAATCAAAAGATATCAGGAATTTTGGCTCTGATACCATTATGATGTAGGAGAAGATGAGAAAAAGGAATAAGAGTATGGAGATATCTCCGTAGAGAATCGGTAAAGAAACAAACACAAAAACATATAACTTTAATCTCAAATCAATATATTCAATAAAAAATAAAAATAATGAATTATTACAATGCTTAAATAGAAAACTCAATACTTGGGGACTAAGTAAAAACTCTAATTTAGAAAGGAAAAAATCTCCTAACTAAAATCTACTACTATAATAAACTCTTCTAATTGAAATCAACTACTACAATTAAAACTTTCCTAATAAAAAGCTACTACTATAATATCTTACAAAATAATTTAATTAATAAACATTTATCTCTAAATAACAATACAAAATTAATAATAAGTTTCTTGAATTTTTTTCTTCCGTATCGCATCAGTCAGTCAGACTAACCTTTAGTATTACATTTTGTTAGGCTTAAAACATATCAGAATAACTGTTAGCTACTACTAGCCTGACAGCAATTGATATGTTATTTAAATATGGATTAATTGTGATGACATCTATTGTTTGCTTTTTTATCCGTAGTTTGGTCGTTGCAGCAAAACTGAAGGATTGCAGAGTGATTGTGAATAACAAGAGAATTGTCTTTTTTGTATCCTTGATCTACCATTCTTAATGGAGGGAAGCTTTGGAAATTATCGTTGAGTAAATTAAGAGCCAAATTAAGGACATGGAGGAGTTTACCAGAATGTTACATCAAATCATAATCCCAACTTGATTAACAAAACAATTGCGATGGAAAAAATACTTTACATGAAAAATGAATATAATAATATTGAGAATGCAGTGAGTGACTAGGGATACAATGAGAAATTATTGTACTCGTAGGAAGTTAACTGGCAACGACCAATGAGATGATGAGTACAAGTTACATCTGGGTTGCTTATATGTTATGAAAAATGAAATAATTAATGCAGTAGATAGAGAAGTTGTCCATTCCGAGTTAAACTACAAGATAGAGTAAGCTCTGATGCCTGGAAACTGTGGTTTGGGTCATGTAAATGACACAACTGCCTTGTATAAGGCGGAGATATGGCTTGACTAGTTGATGATTAGGTTGTTTTAATGCACCTTTAGTTTTGATTAAACATGATATACTTTGGATTCCTTTAGGTTTGCTGTCATATCTGAATTTCTCATTATAGTGAGGAAATCTAGTGAGCTTTCTTCTAGGTACCGAGGTCAAGCCACCTTAAGGGGGTGTTTGATAAAATTTGAATAAATTTGAATTTGAATTTGAATGAAAAAAGTTGTTTGGTGATTAATATGTCTGAAACATCTGAATGACAGAATTTTATTATTTTACCCTTCTGAAAAAATTCAAAGTTATTGTAAATTTATTTAATATTACTTAATATAATAATTAATATTTTTTTAATTTGTTAATTTTTTTAATTTTTTTTTTACTTTATTCAGCTGCTCATTCAGCCGCTCATTCAGTCATTTAGCCAAAATAATCTGACTTAGCCATTCAGCTCAATCATCTGACCGATTTAGCCATTCAGACGATTTTTTTCTAAAACAAACGCACTTAATGGCTGACTGATTTAGCTATTCAGCCATTTAGATGAATTCAGTCCTAAACAAACAGCCCCTAAGTTTTTCTACTACTTGCATGCTAGTTTCAGTTAATGGTTGTATGCTTCCATCTATTTTTTACTCCTTGTCAAAAGTCTAAAAAAAATCGCAGCAAGTTGTCTGCTAAAATTAAGTTGGAAAGCCAATCTGCTCTCTTCTATCAACCAGAAGTTGATCAGTTTGCTTCACGCAGAATTCCTCAGCATATCTCTACTGAGCTGTAACTTGAAGCTTGTAGCATAAGAATGAGAGCTAACTGTTGTCTGTAGAGTAAATCATGACATTATTATTTTTTGTCTTTATTGACGCCTAGAACTAATTGTGCGACCAGCTTCTTTATAATGTCATTCGTCGTTCATTATTTTTAGTTTCCTGTTATCCTATTGATTGTGTCATATGGCCATAGCACATGAAATTCTTCTTTATCTATCCTTTCAGCATGGATCTCATCATTTTTATCTATGCCAGGTTTCAGTTTAAAAAGAAGCAATTTTTCCGAAACTTCATTACTATTATGCTGTTTGGTGCTGTTGGTACTCTGATTTCATGCGCTGTCATATCATTTGGTATGTCAATAGACCTTCAGCATTTTATTGTAGCCTTTAAAATGCTTTATTAGTAGCATATTTTTAGTGTATTAGGCTGAAAACTCTATATTTCGCGAAAATCTCACATGAAAGAACTTTGATGTTTTTAGTTCACCATAATGGGTAATGCATCTCTCAGTTTTTTAGTTATTATTATTTTTTTGGTGTAGCAAAACTTGTTTTTGAATCAATTGAATTTCTCCCCTTTTTCCAGTTGGGTCAATAGACTTTCAATGGCTTCAATTGCATCACTAAACTCTTAAGAGAAATGTTAAATAGTCATTTCCATATTCTGACAATTTACTGACAGTTACATGCTTAATGTTCTGTTGGGGTTATCCTTTGCTATTGAGTTAGAATTTTTGACTTGAAAGCTAAGTACATGAGTTGTTAGGTCTATTTTGTGTTCCTTTTAGTACAAGTGATGGAGCTGTTGGGAATCTTGATTCTCGAGAACTCTTTCGGTATCAGCAGGCTTCATTTTGTAGTTACTTGGTCTAAAAACAAACTGATTTCTGATTTATTTTCTTGCAAACTTGAACAATAAAGCGAGAGAAGTTAGTTTAGCAAACATTAGTAAAGTACTAGTTTCCCATATTTTCATCTGATCTGGTCTTGAAGTTTGCCAAATAGACACCCCGTTTGGTGCTGTTTATTTACACCATGTTATATCTTATATCTTAAAAAGTTGGGGCTGTTGAGTTTGGTGCAACTTGTAGGAATAAACTATAATAAAATTATAGCCTAGCATACGCATAACCTACAAGTTGCTTAGGGGTGATAATCATATTATAGATTGTGCAGTCATTTAATAAATTTTTTAGAACTTCCACGAATAGCTCAAGCAAAATCATTAAATCCCATAATATCCCTAAGTTGTCTGATTGTCATAATCCGATGGTCATAATCTGATTGTAATAATCTCAGGTTGCACTGAACAGGACCTCTGTTTTATCCTTTCAGAGTGTAGGAAAACAAAAAAAGAAAAGAAAACCATATTATAACTTTTAGATAAAGTCTACACCTGTTTTGGGAGAATGGACAGACGACTGGTTTATTTTTTATTGTATTTTATTTTATTTTTTGTTTTTTTATAATGCTAACCATTTAATTGCAATAATTCAAACATCTTTCATCTGTCATGTACTCATTCCTCATAAAAGCTTAAGCTATTATAAAATGTGTCTAACAATGTATATCATCCTTTAGCAATCTCCCTCGTGATCCTAACACTCATGGAGAGATAACTCTTGTGCATTAAAATACACAAACAAACAGTGTGCAACTCGCTAACAACATAATGGATAAGACTTGAACCCAAAACCTTGGGGAAACAAGAGTTCTGCTAGCATGCTAAATTATCAATTGATCTAAAAGCTTTCCCAACAATGTATTTCATGCTTAACATCTTCCAACTAAAACAATTCATATTTGTGAGTCCTTGTTTTGTGGACAGAAAAAGGATGATTCCACTCTGCAATTTGTATATAGCTTGTTTTCTGGGAAACTCTATTCCTTGTGATGACATGAATCAATATATATGGGCACAAATGGGGTCTCTGATATGTTGAATTAAACTTTTATTTTCAGCATGGGTATATGGAAAGAAACTAAAACTGTCAAGTAAAAATAGCTATATGGCTGTCTGGTGTCTTATAGTACTGAAACGTGTGATGTTGGTATGTGATTTTTTATTAGTAAAATTTTTTTATCTTATTTTTCTTGGCGTGATCCAGGTGTCACACAATCCTTTAGAAAAATGGGTATTGGCTCTCAGGACATTGGGGATTATCTGGGTATCGACTTTATCACTTCATTTGTTTCACCTATTAAATTCCATAACTTGTTTGGACTGTAACCTTTTCCCTCCATTATTTTAGCAATCGGAGCAATATTTGCTGCAACAGATTCTGTTTGCACATTGCAGGTATTTATTTAAATTGTTGGCATTATATTCGTCTCAAACGATTAGCAGTTCTAAAAAGATTTTTAATGGTACAGGTGCTTAATCAGGATGAGACACCATTACTTTACAGCCTGGTATTTGGCGAGGGTGTTGTAAATGATGCTACATCAGTGGTACTTTTCAATGCTGTTGAGAGCCTTGACCTCGCAAGTCTTGATTACAGTGTTGCACTTCTTTTAATTGGAAATTTCTTTTATTTATTCGTTACAAGTACCATGTTGGGGGTGTTTGTAAGTCTCTCTCTCTCTCTCTCTCTCTTTCTGTCTCTATCTCTTTTTCTTTATTTCTATTGCAAGTTTTTTTGAGGTTTGTGAAATGTGTTACAGATATGACATCTTACTTTTTCTGCTGCAAGCTGGACTTCTTAGTGCCTACATTATCAAGAAGCTATATTTTGGAAGGTAAAATAATAGTCTCTAAAATTTTGTGTGGCTATGTGTAGGTTCCTTTTGTACCATCCCCGTGTTCTATGTAGCATTTTTTTTAATGCAATAACACAATCTCTATAACATATAAGCGACATACTGAAAGACCTGTTGATTGGCTTTGGTCCTCTTTTATTTATTTATTTCCTTTTTCCGACAGTGATCTGCTTATCTTTTTCTTCTTAATGAATCGAGTAGTAAAACTTTATCTTCCTGTCCGTTCAGGTGATTGAAGTAGTTACCTTTCTCTAGAACCTACTTTTATGCTTAAATTCCATGCATCATATGCAATACATTAAAGTGTTGATAATTCTATGTCCATAATCACACTTTAATTTAACATGGTTAAAAGGCAAAGCTGATGCAGCAACTACTGGATTGCAGTACCAAAATCAGTGGCTTTGGAAGCCTGAGGATTAGACAGCAAATCAAATAAAGTCAGAAATTTCTTCTTGTAGTTTAGGAAGTAATTATGCTTTATTTATTTACATTTTATATGTAAGTATGTAAGTATTCAATATTTGACACCTGGGTCAATCCCGTGCATACACAATATACACAAAAATGCGCGTATAGTAGCCAAACAATCCAAGCCCCTATACGCACCAAATATACTATCATTCTTAGCCTAAGGACTTAATTTTGCTTTATTATTCTCCCTCCATCTGGTAAAGAAAGTCATTTTTTGCGTGTTCATTATTCTCTTTTTTACGCATGGAAAGGTATTTTTAGGGCAGCATGATTTTTATTGATAATTTTGTTGTCAGTATTAAACTTTTAGGACTAAAAAACTTGTTATTTGAAAAAATAAACTATGTTCATGTGTATCCTAGGCTAACAATATGTGTACAAGAAATCACCTAGTCAAATAGGACTCTTATTTATGAATGGAGGGAATAAAATTTTATGCGTAGTTTAAGATATTTTTGTATTATAGTAATGGAGAGAATAATTTTTATGATTAGTTTAAGATATTTTTGTATTATAGTAAGCATTAGGATTTATTCAATCATAGACTATGAATTGATGTAATTACCCAACTCTGTAAACTTAAGTATTGAGAATTTTGGCTAACCTTTGTGCTTATGTGTGCTAAATGATCCCAAGTAAGTTGGATGCTTCCCTATCTATCTTCTTCCTTTTCCTTCCTCTATCACTGGGTATGCATTTTCAAGAGGTATGAGAGTAGAACTAGGGCTACTGCTTCTAACTCTCATTATCCCCATCTCTTTAACGGTCCTTCTACACCATTATCTATTTCTGGCTTGAGGTAAACAACCCAATAACTAAAGTCGATTTTATCATCATCAGCATTCAGATATTCTCTGAGTACATCGTCTAACACATCAGAATTGACTTCTCACCATGTTTATCCACTCATCATGGACCCCACATTTTCTGAAACTTCACAAAAGCATTGCCATTGTCAAAGTTGCGACTGTTTTCAACATTCACCAAAGCAAAATATCATCATGAAGCCCTTACCGACCTAGACTCCAGGTCTGGGACTTCAGCTGCAACCATTTGAAGCCGATCCCTGCCCAGTACTTTATTTATCCAAAATCCTAAGGTAATTGCCTGCCCAACTTATCCAAGCTGTGGCTTCCCTTCTGCATTCTTATAAATATGGGACTCCTTTTATAAATTTTGGCCTACTAAATGTGGATGATTGATGTGGGAAATAGAATTTGTAGAATTGATTTGCAATAAACGGGATGATATATTGTGCTCATAACAAGTACAAATAAACGACATTCCATTATGCTTTTTAATAAGTTCTAATAAGTACTGGTAAATTATTTACCAAAATCCTAAAGTGATACTTGCCCACCTTAGGTGCTTCTGGCCCTGCATTATGATACAAATTTTCCTATGTAATAAAATTTGAAGTACTGAATTAGCAAAAAAAATGATGATCTTTATGTGCTTGCAAAAAAGTAGAATAGAATAACATTCCTTTATTCTTTACAATTCTTCTTCAGCGCAAAGTTTGCAGTTTTAATTTTATCAAACTTGAATCAGCAATTTAAGTTGTTTAGTATTACTTATTCAGAATGACGAGTCTGGTTTGTTTCAAGAAAGTTCTGCTGTTCATTTCTTGTTCATCTGACACACAATTGAAACCAAAAAACAGAAAAAAAAAATCATATCACTCTAAGTTGAATATGTACATGTCACAGGCACTCTACAGATCGTGAGGTAGCCATAATGATCCTCATGGCATACCTTTCTTACATGCTGGCAGAAGTAAGTTCAAATAATGTTTATGCGAGCTTTTGTGGGAGGCCCTTGTATGGTTTGCCTCTTTTTCTCATTTAGATCTTCATAATTATTAGCCGCTTCACTTTGATGTTAGTCTACCTAATTTGTATGCAGCTGTTCTATTTGAGTGGCATTCTCACTGTATTTTTCTGTGGGATTGTCATGTCTCACTACACCTGGCACAATGTGATAGAGAGTTCAAGAACCACTACCAAGTATGTGTGTGTCATATCATGATTTAGCTTCAGTAATATAAAGCTGTCCTTGCTAATGCTTTAGTTCTCTGAACAATTTATCTACAGGCATGCTTTTGCAACTTTGTCATTTGTTGCTGAGATTTTCATCTTCCTTTATGTTGGTATGGATGCCTTGGACATTGAGAAATGGAGATTTGTGAGTGATAGGTATGTTAAATATATAGTCAGAAACTATGCTAGTTGTTTCATACAATACTTCTGAAGAGAGTTACCACTTACCACAAATGTTTTGATTTGTTTTTATGAATTTCTTGTTAAAATTATTCATTACATTACAGAGTTGAACTGGTATAGTATGTGTCTGACAAGTCCCACTATGTATCTTCCATATGAATTTATCATCTACTGATTATACGTGTTGTTCTTACTTCTCTCCTTTCTCAGTCCTGGAAAATCAGTTGCAGTGAGTTCAATACTTCTAGGCTTAGTTTTGCTTGGAAGGGCGGCCTTTGTGTTTCCACTGTCTTTCTTATCAAACTTAGCCAAAAAGTCTCCAAATGATAAAATTAGCTTCAGGGAGCAAGTAAGGATCTGCCCGTTTTTCCAATTGCTCTTGTTCTGCCTGGGAACTTGATCATGATCGTATAACGTCTCAATTTTCAGGTCATTATATGGTGGGCCGGTCTCATGAGAGGGGCAGTGTCTATGGCACTTGCGTATAATAAGGTAAATATGTGGATAATTATACATGTTCTCTTATTTAAATCTAATCTTTTAGTTCAGTAAAAATCTAAGCTAGAGAGACTGATTTATAGATAGTTCGAGCAAGTTGGAAATGTGTACAGAAATGGTAGAAGAGGCTTGTGCATGTTAGGATACACTGATTGTCCATGAGTGTTGCATTTGGAATCAAGTATCTGAAATTATTTTTTATTTTATTTTAATTTTTTCAGAGGCACCCGTAGCCAATACCTTTCAGGTGTGCACTGGGTAAACCCTCAGATTCCAAAGCGCTTTTGTGTTTTGAACTCATGACGACGTGTACCTCATAGACACCAATTGAATTTTTGCCTAAAAAGAAGTAACAAGTATTAATGAGGTACACCAATTGAATTTTTGCCTAAAAAGAAGTACAAGTATTCTTAACACGTGATGCCTTTGAAGTGGATTTCCAAGTAGAAGAATTATTACATTAGGAGAACTAGAAAGGGTGGATATTAATTTACAGTTATGTTGTGTTTGGGTGAGAGTTGAGACACTCTTGGACTAGACTCCTAGCCTAATAGAACACTTCTTAGCAAGTATTTCAATTTCTTTTGAAGTGCCTGTTGTAGTTTTGAACTCATGACTTGTACCTCATAGAGACACCTTTTGAATTTTTGCCTAAGCAGAAGTATAAGTATTGTATACATGTGATAGCTTTGAACTGTATTTCCAACAATACGAGTTATTGGATTAGGAGCACTAGAATGGATGTAAATTAACTAACAGTTGTGTTGTGTTCGGGTGAGATACTCTTGGACTCGACTCCTAAACCTAATAGAACATTTCTTAGAAAGTATTTCATCTTCCTTTGAAATTGAAATTGAAATTGAAGTACACTACATTCATTTGCATATTTGGCATAAAAATTATACATAAAACTGTAAAGTCCAATATTAATAGTCTTTTAGGCTATCTTAAATCTATCCAATAGCCTATATGGCTTACTTCTTGTAGTGTTGAGGTCCCTACAGAGACTAGATTAATTCTTTAATATATCCTTAATTAATATTTTAGGCAAATTAGAAACAAAAATGGTGGAAAGATTTTTAACTAAATTATGCTAAACTATTAATTAAATAATGAAAACTATTAATGAGAAAAGATACCTGAGGAATTAGAATCCACCAAATATTAACATAATAAATAATTTCTTATTTCTAAAATATTTTTCCCAAATTATTTCCCCTTCCTTTAAAAATAATGATTCATATAATTAATATGGGCTATTAAGCATAAGTTATGAAAAATTCACAGATTAATATAAATAACTTATCAAAACCTACATAATCGATATAAAAAATCATATATACAATTTATGTAAGGAGAAAATATGAAGGTGAGAATAATTAGGCATTAATTTTGGAGCGGAAGAAAATATTATTTTATGAAATACTTAGTTTCATCGTA
This sequence comes from Panax quinquefolius, assembly GCA_020205615.1. Taxonomy (NCBI): domain Eukaryota; kingdom Viridiplantae; phylum Streptophyta; class Magnoliopsida; order Apiales; family Araliaceae; genus Panax; species Panax quinquefolius. The sequence continues at coordinate 58,641,391 of CM035157.1, forward strand.
ATCCTAGGTATTAGAAATTTAGCTAGCCATGGAATTAAAAACAAAAACAAATAATATTAGTACTACTTTTGCATGAAATAAGAACAATAATTAAAAAGAGAATTTCTATTATATAAATAAAAGAAAGTGACAAATACTCACAAAGTAGTAGTACCCAATTGATTGGAATAAGAGAAAGGACAAACTCTAAATATCTTACTCCTTCCTACACTAGTGAAAAACTGAGAAAAAGAAAATAACAAGTGGTGCCTTTCTCTAAAACAAGAGGCCTATTTATAGGGAAAATAACTTTGAACCCTAATTTAGATTCATTGAACTTGGACACTTTGGTTCCCTTTCATGTGTAGGATTGACTTCTAGTAGCAATCAACTTCTCAAAAAGATCTTCTAGATAGACTTTTCTTTCTCTTGTTGGATTTGACTTGCACACTAAGATTGTTCCACCTCTTTCCTTCTCCTTGTAGGATTCTTCTTGGACATTCCTTATATGAATAAGAGCATTAAATATAAGCTTGATCACCAAGATTTTGACTTTATTGCAACAAATATTAAATCCTACAAAATAAAATAAAACATATTAATTTAATAAACTAATATAATTAAAAGGACAAAATTAGGGATAATTAAATGTATATGAATACGTGTATCTATCAAATACCCCGTACCTAGCTTTTGCTGTCCTCGAGTAAAAAATAAAAATAAAAAAAAAAAAAAATTACACTACCCCATTTTAAGTAGGAAACACGATTGCACTTAGCATATGCAACAAGCCTTTAAACCCAAAGGTTACCCCAGTGGGCGAGTTGTGTCTCGTGAGGTTTTGCGATGAATATACCCACAAAATTCAAAAATATTTTTGGGTTCAACAAATTATGAAATTGAAAGAAAACTTCTAAATATTTATGGGCATTATACATAAGCAAGATTAAATTCAAAATCACACTTTCACCTTATCAAAAATACTCGATCTTTATTTTAGACACCATCCTTCATTAAATCAATTTCATGTGATGCATGCATGTGTATGTGATGTAACTCTTAGTAGGGATTTTTACCATGAAAATCAAGCAAACTCTTTTTTTTTGTCTTTTTTTTTTTCCTTTTCTCCATTTTTTTTTCAATTTTGATTCTTGACTTGTGTAATGTCTCATTTTCTTAGGCTTTTGAGTTACCCGTGTAAAGCGAGCGTTGGACGATGACTCCCCAAACCAGATGGCTTTAGGGCACTAGGTGTAGAGACACACCCCTAAAGTTTACTAACTTTCGAGTAACAAAGGCCACAAAATTAGACTAGTCAATTTGCTTTTATCCATCATACTTTTCGAGCGTGAATATCGATGCTTCAGAGGCTTGGATACCCAGTTATTTCGTTTAATGGACATTGAAGCGATTATTTATTTTTTTTTTTTTTTTCAACTTTTCTTTTTCATTTTTTCATTTTTTTTTTTTCTTTTTTTTTTTTTTTTTTTTTTTTTTTTTTTGAAATTACTCGAATCATGGTTTATACCCCTGACTAAGAATTAGTGCAAGCGTGAAGTGCAAAAATGCTTGTGAAATCAATTTTAAATCGGATGGTGTTTTGAACTAAGATTTACGTATCTTATCAAAATTTGAGAGTTCTAAATCTTTCGATCTCACTCATGCGTTTTGCTCCACAAACACTTATTAGAATTAATTGATTCATAAAAAGTCAAACAAAATTTTTTTTTTTTTTTTTTTTGTTTTTTTTTTTAAGTAAAAAAAAAAAAAAAAAAATCTAATACAAACAAACTCCCCATACCTAAATCATGCATTGTCCTCGATGTATGCAAATGAAAAAGAGAACAAAGATATGAAAGAATTATACCTTGGGCGATGAGGTGAAACTGGATGTGATATTATCTGAAAAAGAATATCGTACAAACTTACAAAAACAAGTGCATTACGGTCATGCTTTGAATCGAATTGGGTCGACAAGGTATACCACCTCCTCCGGTTCGGTCGGCATTTCTAAAAAAAAGGTTTGAGTCGTTGACCATTCACTTTGAAAATTTCTCCACTCTTTGGATTTTCAATATCTCTTGCCCGTGAGAGTAAACTACCTTCACTCTAAAAAGGTCCATCCATCTAGAAGCCTTGATTTGCGGAAATAAATGTAGCCTAGAATTATCTGAGAACTTTTTGACCGGTGAAAATGATTTTCTCAAAATTGATTTATCATGAAACACTTTTGTTCTTTCCTTGTAAATTTTAGCATTTTCATAAGCATCGTTCTAATCTCATCTAACTTCGACTAATTGCAATTATACATGACTCCCACCGGTGGACATATCAAAATTCAATTTATTTTATGGCCCATAAAGCCACGATGTTCAAGTTCAAGCGGGTAAGTGACAAGCTTTCCCAAACACAAGCCTATCTGGTGACATTCCTAAATTAGTCTTAAAAGCGATACGGTAAGCCCACAATGCATCGACAATTTTAGAGACCAATCTTTTCTATTAGAACTCACCGTTTTTTCCAAGATTTGTTTTATTTGCCTATTTGAGACTTCTACGACCACTTGTTTGAGGGTGATATGATGTTGCAAGCTTGTGGGTGATGGAATACTTTTTTTTAGCGAGGATGAAAAAAGGTGATTGCGAAAATGTTTGCCTTGATCTTGATTATGGCCCTAGGGGTACCAAAGCGAGAGAAAATATTCTCTTTCAAAAAATTTGACAACAACCTTGTTGTCATTGGTCTTAGTTGGTATAAGCTTACACCCACTTGAGACACGTAATCACCATAAGTAAAATGTCTGATTTCCAAAAGAATTTGGAAATGGGCCCGTGAAATCGATTCCCCACACATCAAACAATTGATGACGAGAATAGGTTGCATTGGCATCATATTCCTCTAGTGATCCTCCCTAATTGTTGACACCTATTGCAATTGGCACAAAATGATGTGGCATCCTTGAATAGACTAGGCGATAGAAACCACATTGGAGGACTTTGGCGGTAGTCGATTTTTGCCTCAAAATGTCCTCCACAAGCTTGGTCATGACAAAATGATGAGAACACTTCTAAACTTCGTGGTGTGGTACACACCTCTAATGATTTGATCGGGACAATATTTGAACAAATAGGGGTCGTCCCAATAAAAGTGTTTGACTTGTGAAAGAAACTTGGATCGGTCTTGTTTGGACGATGGGAAGGGATCTCACTAGTCACTAGGTAATTCACAATATCGGCAAACCGAGGTGTAGCGAGATATAGAGAAAAAGTTGCTCATCTGGAAAGATTCATTTAAAGGCGGTCGAGTTGGACTCCACTACTAAGCGTGACAAATGATCGGCTACCACGTTTGAGACCCTTTTTTGTCTCGTATCTCTAAGGTCGAATTCTTGGAGCAATAAGACCCAACGAATTAAGCGGGCTTTTGAATCTTTTTGGAAAGAAGATGTTTGAGAAGCGGCATGGTCGGTGTAAACAATTATTTTAGACCCGATAAGATAAGATCGAAACTTTTCTAGGGCAAAACTACTGACTAGAAGTTCTTTTTGGTGGTTGAATAGTTCGATTGAGCATCATTCAAAGTCCTACTAGCATAGTATATGACATGGGGAATCTTGTTGATTCTTTGCCTAAACGGACACCAATTGCGTAGTCGGATGCATCACACATTAACTTTCGAATGGTTGTCTCAATCGGGTGATTTGATGATAGGGGTGAAGTTAACTCCTTTTGAGTTGTTCGAAAGGATTGAAGACATTTTCATTAAATTCAAATTTTGCATCTTTACTAGAAGATTGGTCGAGGTCTTGCTTTCTTACTAAAATCTTTAATGAATCGCTTTATAAAAGCTGCATGCCCCTAGGAAAGAGCGAATTTCTTTGGTATCTAGGTGGTGGAAGATTGGAAATGAGGTCGATTTTGGCTTTATCTACTTGATTCCTTTTCGGATATGATGTGACCAAGAACAATTCCTTTTTTTTTACCATGAAATGACATTTTTCCCAATTTAGGATTAAGTTTGTTTCCTTACATCTCCTTAGAACTAAGTCGAGGTGGTGAAGGCACTTTCATGAAATGTAGACCCAAATATGGAAAAATCATCTATGAAAATTTCTAGAAATTTCTCTACCGTATCGGAAAAAAATGCTCATCATGCATCTTTGAAAGGTGGCGAGGGGGCACTACATAGCCCGAAAAGGGTGAGCGACGATATCTGAAAGGTTCCATAAGGACAAGTGAATGTGGTCTTTTCTTGGTCTTAGGGGCTATAGAATTTGAAAGTAGCAGAGAGTAACCATCGAGGAAACAATAATAAGCATGACCGACTAATCTTTCTAGAATTTGAATTACATGAAGGGTAAAGGAAAATGATCCTTTCTTGTGGCGGCATTGAGTTTTCTATAGTCTATGCAAACCCTCAACCAGTTGGACACGGTGGGAACTAACTCATTAGCTTCATTTTGAACCACCAGTTAAGCCGGACTTTTTAGGTACCACACGAGCAGGACTTACCCCGAAATCTATCGAAATGGGATAAATGATCCAGATTATCTGAGACACTTAAAAATTTCTTTCTTAACAACCTCTTTTAGAAGCAAGGGTTTAACAGCCTTTGTGGGTCTCTCACGGGTTTAGCATCATCTATTAAGTGGATCTATGTTGGACAATGGTTGGGTGATCCCTTAATATCGAGTTATACTCCATCCTATGGCTTCCTTTTTTTCTCTCGAGATGGTGATAACTCTTCCTCGTGTGTGTTTGTTAAATCGGAAGCAATGATTACGGGAAGAGTTTTGGAGGGACCTAAATAGGCATATTTAAGATTATCGGCGAGAGGTTTGAGTTCTAACTTCTGGTGGACTCTTTTCAAGAGAGGTTACGAAGATTGCAAGAATGGCTCGATCTCGGGTTCCCATTTAGAGTAAGACATTGATGTTGATGACTCTAGCATTTCATTAACCTCATTTACATATTACATTTCATCCCAATTTTGACCAAAATGATTTAGACAAAAATTAAAAATTTTGTGTCTTCTCTTGTAAGTTCATTGTCGGACATGTCTGAATCATATTCACTTGACGGGTTGGTCGGAAAAATCACAAGGTTGCTTCCCACATTAAACACATTTAAATCAATTGTCGTGTTCCCAAATGTCAATTTCATTAGTCCATTTCTCTGATTGATTAACGCATTAGAAGTTGCTAGAAATGGTCTACCTAAAATTAGAGAATTTGACCCTTGGGATTGATGACGAATTTTGGGTTTCAAGGACAACAAAAGTCAGCGGGGAAGACAAAATCACCAACCTTAATAAGTACATCTTCAACTATTCCTTTTGGCACTTTAATGGAGCAGTCGACTAGTTGGAGTGTGACACTTGTCTTTTCAACTCTCCTAAGCCTAAGGTTTGGTACACGAGAAAATGGTATATGAGTTCACACTAGCTCTAAATCAAGCAAAGCTTTTTGATTAATGTGTCACCTATGATGCATGAAATAGTAGGACAATAGGGGTCCTTATATTTCACGAGAGGACTTGACATGACAAGATAGAACTCACATGGGGTACATTAGAAAAGCTTTCTTAGGAACATGAGTGGTTCTTTTTATGTGTGCACAAATCTTTTAGACATTTAGCATATGAGGGAACTTGTTGAATGGCATCTAGAAGAGGAATGTTAATTTTCACTTGTTTGAACACTTCTAGAAATTTTGTCAATTAGGGTGATTGCTTGTTTGAAATAAGTCTTTGAGGGAATGGGGCTTTTGGTTTGAAGACTTTTTAGTTGACTCATAAGGTGTGGTTGAATCATGTTTTTTGAAACATGATTAGTGGATGGGCCCTCTTGATTTTCGAGTTTGTGGGATTTTAATTTGGGTTGACTTTGAAGATGGATCGTTAGATTTGACATTTAATTTTTTCTCGTCTTCATTATCAATTCCAGCATGATTGTTAAAATAATTTTCAGACCCTAAAGAGATTATAGAATTCACATGATTGACTTGGTTGTTTTCAAGTGAATTAACATGATAAGGTTTTTGAGTAGGGAGTGAAAATTTTGGATTGGTCTCGGGTTGACTAGGAAGTTTACCCTTCTCTCTTTCACTAAGCTGTAGTGGCCGATTGACTCATTTGGATCTCTAAGCGAGAAATGGCTTGGTTAGTTAGTGCTTTCTTTGAGATTTTATTAAAGTTTCCACACTCTTCTATTAAAGTTCACACTCTCTCTAAGGTGTTAAGTCTCCTCTCACTTTCATTAGAAAAACTTTGGTGGATATTGAGGTCTTTGGATTTGAATTTTAGTACGGACGGACGAGTTTGACTTTTGGTAAGGTTGAAAAGATTGATTTAGAGGGTGATTGACTTTGATTTGAAGAATTATTTGGGTAGGGTCCTTGGTTCCATACAAAATTAGGATGATTCCTCAACTTTGGATTATAAGTGGGTGCAAATGGGTCATTCTAGGTCGTTGAAACATTGCATTGACTTGTTCATATTCTTCAAATTGGGGCGCGACTCTAGGACATTCCTCGATCACATGGCTGGTGAATTACACTTTAGACACAAAGGTGTTGGTGTTGAGACTTGGTTCACGTGTGATTGTCCCCTAGTTTCTAAATCTTCAAGTCTTTTAAGTACACTGATTGACTTAACCGGTAGCAATTGAATTGTCAATTGTATGAACACCCCTAGATGAACTAGGTTTATCGGTCTCTCGGGTGGTTTCCCATTGCATGGTTTTTTACGCTAAGTCTTCTAAAAACTCCCAAGCCTTTTCCTCATCATTATTCAAAAATCCCTTGACACATTGACTCTAACATTGTTTTAGTGGGATAGTCTAAACAAACCGTAAGCAATTTGACACTGATCTCCATTTCTCAATTCAGTGGTGTAGGCCTTTGGGATAACAAATTTTAAATCTATCAAAATATTTCCAAAAGGACTCTTTTTCAAGTTGGCAAAATTGATGAATTGAGTCTAATTTTAGCGATTTTATGATTTGGAAAATATTTTTTAGAAATGTAACGACAAATCCCTCAGGTTGATATGGAATTATTTGGTAGGCTATATAACCACTTTTTAGCATTATCTTTTAAAGCAAATGTTATAAATCTTAGCCTAATTGAGTCATCGAGACAATTGTTGAATTTTCATTAAAAGCACAAACTTCCTCAAATTCTGAATAAATAAATATGCATCTTTATCCTAGTAAACCTAGGTAACATATTTATAAAATGTGGCTTAAGTTCAAAATTATTACCGATTCTGGGTGGTAGACTAATACATGAAGGTTAGGCGAGGCGGGAAGGATAACATCGATCCCTTAAAAAAACAGTTTGGGCGCCCTCCATTTTTGTTAAAGTGAGATCTTTTAAAGTGAAATCTGAAAAATCAAGTTTTCTCACTAATCGGGATGTTTCGTCCCTAATCCACACTTTTTGCATACACTAATTAACAAATAATCAGATAAGCACAAAAAAAAAAAAAAAAAAAAAAAAAATAAAAATAAAAAATTACTTCTAAGGTTAACCTAAATAAAATCTAAACTGACTCTAAGCATTTCCAAGTTACCATGAGGTCCACAATTCGAAATTAATCATACCACTAGCGGGGTAAGTGTAAGAAAGGTGGGAGTCTCTCGTAGAATCGGTGACTAATTGAATAACCACACAATCTTTAGGCGTATACCTTTTGAACCACTTGCTAGACACGATGGTTTGATTAATTTAAAATTCAGACTCCTCTTGGGGTTTCTTGTCCTAATTGAGCTCGAGAGTCCACAGGGGCCAGCGTCTACTTGATTTTATTAGGTCGTGGTTATGCAAAATGCAAATTGGGTTGTTTGTGGGCCAAGGAAAGGTGATGAAATCCCCACCTTATCTTATTCTGAGTTGTGCCCTTAATGTTAGATTAAAGATGAAAATGCACAAAAAAAAAAAAACTATAAACAAATAAAATGTCCTAAAACTATGTGAATTACGAAAGAAGGAGAAATTTTGGCGTACCTCGATCCTCAAAGCCAATCACCACAGTTTATATTTGACAAAAAAAAAAAAAAAAAAAAAAACCTAACGAGGATGTGCTCTACGTGAGTGAATGCATGAATCGACAAATAAAAAAAAATATATAAAAAAAAAAAAAAAAACTACTTTTTTTTTTTTTTAAAAAAAAAAAATATGGAATCTGAAATCTTAGAGAAGAAAGCCTTGACAACAAAATCTTTATCTTTTAAGCTTCTTGATCACTTGATAATCTGAAAAAAAAAATGAGTTAAAACTAATTGAATAAATAAAAATTAAGGAATAAATAAAAAAATTAATTCTAGTCCCCGGCAACGGCGCCAAAAACTTGATGTGATAAAAATATGTAGCTGCAAGTGCTTGCGTGTCGAATTGAAGAAGCTGGCAAGTGCAGGTCGAACCCACGAGAGACTAGATTAATTCTTTAATATATCCTTAATTAATATTTTAGGCAAATTAGAAACAAAAATGGTGGAGAAGATTTTTAACTAAATTATGCAAACTATTAATTAATAATGAAAACTATTAATGAGAAAAGATACCTAGGAATTAGAATCCACCAAATATTAACATAATAAATAATTTCTTATTTTCTAAATCAATTCCCAAATTATTTCCCCTTCCTTTAAAAATAATGATTCATATAATTAATATGGGCAAGCATAAGTTATGAAAAATTCACAGATTAACTATAACTTATCAAAACCTACATAATCGATATAAAAATCATATACAATTTATGCGGAGGAAAATATGAAGGTGAGAATAATTAGGCATTAATTTTGGAGCGGAAAAGAAAATATTATTATGAAATACTTAGTTTCATCATAATCCTAGGTATTAGAAATTTAGCTAGCCATGGAATTAAAAACAAAAACAAATAATATTAGTACTACTATTTGCATGAAATAAGAACAATAATTAAAAAGAGAATTTCTATTATATAAATAAAAGAAAGTGACAAATACTCACTCAAAAGTAGTACCACAATTGATTGGAATAAGAGAAAAGACAAACTCTAAATATCTTACTCCTTCTACACTAGTGAAAAGCGAAAAAAGAAAATAACAAGTGGTGCCTTTTCTCTAAAACAAGAGGCCTATTTATAGGGAAAATAACTTTTTGAACCTAATTTAGATTCATTGAACTTGGACACTTTGGTTTCCCTTTCCATGTAGGATTGACTTCTAGTAGCAATCAACTTCTCGAAAAAAGATCTTCTAGATAGACTTTTCTTTCTCTTGTTGGATTTGAACTTAAAAGCACAAATAAGATTGTTCCACCTCTTTCCTTCTCCTTGTAGGATTCTTCTTGGACATTCCTATATATGAATAAGAGCATTAAATATTGCTTGATCACGAAAGATTTTGACTTTATTGCAACAAATATTAAATCCTATAAAAATAAAATAAAACATATTAATTTAATAAACTAATATAATTCAAAAAAAGGACAAAATTAGGGATAATTAAATGTATGAATTAAATATGTATCACCCCTTCATTGTTTCAATCCATGTTATCCAAACTGAGAATTATTCTTTTCCTTCTTGTTTATTGGGTTTTATATATCTCTGTGCAGTTTACTAGTGCAGGTCATACACAATTGAAAGAGCATGCTATAATGATCACCAGCACCATCACTGTTGTTCTTTTCAGCACATTGGTAAATATTCCTGCCTCATTTTTGACAAGCTTTTCACTTCTCTCTCTCTCTCACTTCCTCAAACTTTATCCTGATATGGAATTTGACTTCTATTTACGGCCTTATTTAGGTATTTGGTTTAATGACACAAGCTCTTATAAGGTTCTTGTTACCTGCAACGAAAGGGGCATTTAGTGCTGCATCATCCGAGAACACTACTCCAAAAAATTCCATTATTGTCCCACTTCTTGGCCATCAGCAAGAAACTGAAGCCGGTGTTGTTCAGTCAACCAGTCTACGCTTACTTTTGTCCACCCCGACACACACCGTGCATCGCTACTGGCGTATGTTTGACAATGCCTTTATGCGTCCAGTGTTTGGTGGGCGAGGGTTTGTTCCCTATGTTCCTGGTTCACCAACAGAACGGACTACCCCTCCCTATGTTCCCAGTTCACCAACTGAAAGGAGTAGTACCCCATCGTCGTGAAGAGGCAAGGAGAAGTTGTACAGGGACGGATTAACTCGTACAAAGCTGAGTGTGACTAGTACTATTAGAAATGTTGATCATATATGTTTAAAAATGTTTTGACACATAGGAATCCTCATGTGTGGTGATACTGTTTGGGGATCTTTTTTCTTGTATAGTATATAGAGGGTAAGATTCTTTCTTAACTCTCCCATAATGTTGCTTCTGTTTCACTTTCCCATAATTTTAAAATTAGAGAAACAATTTTGTTTTAGCCCGTCTTAAAAGCTATATATTTATGCTTTTGAACTATTAAGTGATGCAATATTTTTATTTTACCAACGCATTTTCACATCATTTACCTAATTTTTAGCTAACACTAATGTTATATTTGGATTGAAGGAATAGAATGAATAGTGGAATGATTCATTTCATTCTAGTTGGAATGAGTTATTTCATGTGTTCTCCCTCCCCAAGGAATTAAATCCAATTTTTTTTTATTTCAATCACAACCGAACAAAATTTTTTTCATTGCACATGAATGAGTCATTTTATTCTCACTTTTATCACTCCAATCTAAACATAACATAAAAGTTGTCTTTTTATAAATTATTCTTAAAAATCACCTTTATATATGTAACTACTCTACGTTTAGATTGAAGGAATGGAATGAAGAGTAGAATAATTCATTCCATTATAGTTGGAATGAGTTATTTCACTTTCCCTCCCCCAAGGAATAACATTCATAAATTTGGGAGGAATTAGAATGATTCAATCTATATTCCAATCACAACCAAATATAATTTTTTTCATTCAATAAGAATGAGTCATTTCATTTCCACTCTCATTACTCCAACATGACCAACACAAACAGAACATAAGTTTGAAACAACTTAGAATGGAGGGAGTATTTAACTACCCCATCCATTCCCCCACCAAGAAGAGTACAAAAGTTGTATCTTTTGCAAGTCCCAAGAAATTCAAAATTGATACGATTTATGTAAATAACAAATTTATAATTAGTAACTTGTTATATAAGTTATAGTAATTACTATTGCACTCCATTAATTAAAATTAATTAATCTGTTTTAATTTTAAGCCTTTTTGTTAAAAGGAGAGAGTATTTTGCTGTGCAAACTATCAATTCCAGTGGCCCATTTCATTTGTGACAGATAACATTGTTGGCTCTGAATGAATTTACTATTCTTATGAAGATTAAACTTGTTGAGGAGATAAGGAGAAGATATTGATCACAACTTTTATAACATCCTTTTACGTAATAATGTATCTATTACACGATAATTTCTTTTTCTTGTTATTGTTGATAAGAATGTTTGGGACAGTAGGAGCTATTTCAGTTTAGTTTTATTGCCGTAGAGATCAGAGCCTGCTGCCCCCCCTCCCTCCCTCCCTCCCCAATGGCGATTATTTGAAGAATCAATAGTTCTTTGTCGCTTAATCAAGTATTTATCCATAATCTAGTATAAATAAAAGCATCAATTGCTAATCAATAATTTCATCAATTTAAAGTATCACATAGAACTATAGAAAAGGAACTCCACAAACAACACATTCTACCAATTCCATTGCACAGGATCAAGCATATCCGAATATACATAAAAATTTCAGCGTGAGATCAAAAAAACTCTTAAACACAATGATTGAATGTTTTGTTCCCGTAAAATTATACTGTACTAATTAGTAACTACTCCGAGTCAAAAAAGAGAGTATCATAATTTATTTATAACATACAGCTCTATTAATTAATTTCTAGATAGAAAAATGAAAGCAATATTTTGTAATTAGTCAGACTCAAAAAACAAGGACGTTCGTTACTTAACCAAGCTAATTTAGGTCCACTGATTGTTTGTTGGGAGGTTTAAGTAAATTAAATATAGCAACCAAACCAATTTATTTACTCCTATCCAATTTTGTTCTTTCTTTTTGTCCTCCCCAATACCAATTTATAATTTCTCAAATTCTACCTAGACAAATTTGAAATTAAATTTAGAAATTAGTCAAATTACTTACCAAAGTCCAAAGCAGTGGAGGCTGGAGCAGACGACGGTGGCGGACGGCGACGGACGGAGTAGTGGCGGCAGAGGCAGCTGGCAAAAGCACTGGAGGGAGAGGCGGAGATCAACTGAAAAGAGGGAGAGGCGGAGAGCAACTGAAAAGAGGGAGAGGCGGAGGGCAATGAGGGAGTGAAGACCTAATAAAAGAAATTACTCCCTCCGTCCCGAATTATCTGTTGTTCTAGAGTTCCACACAGATACCAATATGTATGATAAAAATACTAAAATACCTTTTGTGCTGACTTTTTTGTTTTCCACCAAAATCCCACAAAACAGTTGGTGAGAATATAAAAAGGATCTAGCTTGAAGAGAAACAATGATTAATTGAAGAGAGAGAGAGAGAAAGCAGCGGCTCCAATACCCAAAAGAGTCTGCAGAGAGAGAAAGTATGAGTGGAAAAGAATTGGGAAAAAAAGAGGCGTGAATCCTTATTGGTGGGAATATGAAAAGGATGTTTAAAAAAGAGGAGAGGCATGAATGAGAGTAATGACTATCAACAATTAGGGTAAAGGGGCAAATTTGGAAAAAAAAGGAAAAAAATGCATTGGAATCTTAAAAAAACAGATATTGTGGGACAATTTTTTTTTGCTAAAACAGCAAATAATTCAGGACAAAGGGAGTATTTTTTTTTAATGAAACAACGTCATTTCATGTTATTTAAAAAAAAAATAATTTAAAACAGATCTGTGTTTGTTGCAGTCGGAGAAGAAGTGAAGAACCAGTGGAGGCGTGTTGGTGTTGACTTAGTGGGCTAGTGGCTGTCTGCTGCCCCCCCCCCCTCCTAGCTCCGCTTGGACCAGCCACCTCACAGGGTCGATTTGCCCCCGCTAGTTTTCGCCTTTGCCCCCCCAACTCCAACCCCAACCCCAACCCCAACCCCCCATCTCTTTTTTTTCCTTTCTATACTTAGAAAAGAGAAGACTCAACAAACTGATAATGAACAAAAAGGAAGAGTTAATTGAAGAAAGGTTTTACAATAAAAAACAGAAGCAGCCTACAAACGAAGGTAAAATATCGCCATACTTACTGATCACATGCTGATCAGTTTATCTATTTTTTTTTAATAAATTTGTTTGTGCATTAAAAAAACCCATATATGCAATGATCATATATACAATGGCTAAGGGGTATGCCCCAGAAAACTATAGAGAGATCATCATGGGACAAGCCCCGTGAGGAGCGCACTATAGAAACCAACCAAACAAGGAAACATATACAAGGCCGGTCCAAACTTTTTGGAGGCCTAAAGTAAAATCTTAAAGGGTTCTTTACAATAATATACAACAATTACTAAATAATTACAACAGTAGTGCATCAATAAAATAATTACAACAATAGTGCAACACAATAAACATGTCATATTATCCAACTCAGCAAAAATAAAAAACCCTTAAATCAAGGAGAAAACTACTTCTATATATGCGGCAGTTACCAACCAACCCAAACATTCAAAATTCACGGCAAAAAAGAAGAATCCATAGAAGAAGCAAAGAATAAAATCATAGATCAGTAAAATCAGTAACAAAGAAGAAGGAGCAATCGAGAAGAAGCAAAATCATTAAAAGAAAAAAAGCCGAAGCCGAAACCGAGAAGTAGCAAAACCAGAGTAGTTGAAATCGGCATGCACGAACAGATCTAAGGATTCCGAAACAGAATTAAAATATTGAGACTGAGTATGCAAACTGAATCTAGAAGGTGACTACAAAGGTACGTATCCCTTAGTATTAATCTATATATTGAAATCTCTTAATTTAACTTTGAATAGCTCCCTAATCTTATTAAGGATAATTAATCAAACTCTTTTAATTAATTTACCTCCTAATTATATTAGGAATAAATGAGAGTACTTATATTAATTAATTTCCAAACTCCTTTAGGAATTAAATAATAATAATAGTAATAATAATAATAATAAGACTCCTCTTATTAATTTATATTTAATATTCCCAAAATATTAAATAATAAATATTAAGTTATTTAATTTATTCTATCACCATAGATTAAATTAAATACACTTAACTTATTATTACGATTATATCATTTACTTCTTTAATAAATATTCTTCCTTTTATGGTGTGACCCTTTAGGTTCTCCATATTAAACCGGTTATGAATAAATCAATTAGAACAATTCTAATCTTATTTAAATAAATAAATTAATCTATTAATATATTTAAATAAATAATATTTATTTTACAACAGGGATAAGCCTCCCTATCAATTAATGACTTTTCAGATAATATAGATTTCAACATTAATCATAAAAGAACCTTTGAGTAGATAGTTACCGTACAATTAAATCCTTCCACCATACAATGTCTCAATTAAATATAAGACATGTAATTACTGTCAAGTCTTATTTTATTTAATTATATGTATTTCGACTCTTAAGTGCACAACTCCAAATAATGCAAATTAAAAACTCCTTTGTAATTTCATTCTGCCTTGGCCAAGGATTATTGGGTTGTCATTTACCTAATCACATAGGACATTTCTCTTCTTTTACTATAAGTGATAGATTCTTTATTGATCATACATTACTTCCATGCACAAGTTATTATACCCAAACATACCCTTTGATATACCTTAAGAGTCTTAAGGAATAAGTCAAAGTATAACTCATCATACACAAGATACTATGATGATCTCAAGTCCAAGGATCACTTGTACTACTATCACTACAGGAATTCCTATTGATAGGCAAGTAAAACTCCATTAGGTATTCCTTAGCGAGTCACGTTCAGTGAACTTATTCTCCAATAAGTGTTGGGTAAAATCTAATTACGCACGACACACAAGTATACGTGGTCAACAAGTAATAAAGTGAAAGTAGAGTATCGTTCCCACAAAGAATTAGTTAACAAGAATTACCAAGTACTAACTTATAACCAATTTAATCTTATTTAAACAAATGATTTTATATTTTAATTTAAAATAATTAATTAAACTATTACTAACTATCCCTAGAATGAAACAAGATAATGAAGACTCGAGATTACAATTTCACTCATCGTTTCATTTAAGTCAACACACTTCCTGTTAAGCCAAGTTATTTATACTGGATTGTTAATCAAGAACACGAAAGTAAAATATGACCATCTCTCAACGCACCATACTCATATCAAATCAAATCCACAGATGATAGAATCAAATTGAACACCCTAATTAACTAACCCACTATATCTCTATGTGAATTACAATTAAAAAGGGTTTAAGTACAAGTTTTTATTAGACTACATGCAATGCCTCAGTATATCTCTATCATAAGCACAAATCATAAATTCCAACTCCATGTAGAACACATAAATACATGCTATTATGATCAGATCTAAACCCATAATTCGTCTCTCGAGTTCATATAGATTATCACAGTAATTGTTAGCTAGACAATTAAGCAATTAAGGGCAAACCATAATAGACAATCCAAATATAGCTAATAAGACTAGAAAAGAAGCATATCAAAGTAAACTACACAATAAGATCCATAGTAATCTCAAAGCAGAGTTTAATTCATAACGGAACTAGAATTCATCATCCACAATTGATTAAGCATTAAAAGATACAAATAGATAAGAAAAAAAAATTAGAATTAAGATAAACAAATCTGTATTCTCTTGCTTCCAATCTGTTTCTCCAATGATGATCAATAGTTTCAATCTTCAGTTCTAATCTAATCTAGGGTTCCTAATCTACTATACTCTAATCTAATGGAATCTTCTTTTTAATCCTTGCAATTCTTCTCCTTTTATATGCCTCTTTATATGTCCTTAAGTCCCTTAGAAGTCCTTGAATCAAACAGCTCAAACCAATCCTTCTTGGACTCAAATTCTGACAAAATTCACTTTTTCTACGCGTACCCCAGCCCTAGAGGGGATTTTTTACACTGCTAGGCCCGCCTTGGTGGGGGTCCCTACTATTTTTCAGCTTGTACCCCCACCTCGGCGGGGGGTTTTGTGAAGAGAAAGCCCTCCTCGGCGGGGGTCCTTTTTTTGCTGCAGTGTTCTCTGGTAGAACGACATTAACTTTTGATCTGGGAGGAGTTACGGGGCTTACAACCTATCAAATCGAAGCTCTAGACGAGCTCTACAACTTTTAATCTTTGAGAATTGAAAGATTTTGGCCAGAACAAAATCGAAGTCGGACTTGAAGTAGATGCTATGTAAATTGCAAGCATTAGAACTCTTAGCTTTGATCTTCATTGATAAAAAGGCCATAACTCTCGCATCCAAACTTCAATTGGGATGATTCAAGATGTTCCGAAAAGCTAAGAAGATCTACAGTATAATCCAATTTCCAAGCCAAGAACATGCATCCAACTTGGTGTTAAAAGCCCTGCAATCTTCCCTTCTTGTATTTGCTTGCATATTTTAGTCCAAAAGATGTCCAAATTGCTTTTCCTTGCTTCTTCATACCAATGTTAAGTCATAGCCTACAAAATAACATAAAATGTATAAAAAGTAACTAAGAAACATAGGTTTCATAAACTAATTCAAGCAATAGATACCATATAAGTAGGTATAAAACCTACTTATCAATAAGCACCTACATACTTATTTTAGTGTCTCCACACAAATGGTCATAAGATCAATCATCCTCATCCAATGAGCAAGCAACGTATATACCAATCTATCCGGATTCATTAATCCCCCTTTTTAGTAATCCAACGATTGGGAACATTTTAGTTATTAAGCTATCTAAGAATTTAGATCTCATTAACATGATCTCATCATGATTCTAAAAGCATTGCTTAAAACTATGGGTTTATCACATATTATAAAAATAGCACCATGTAGATAAATTAAAGCCTTTAGTATTAATAAACGAATAAGATTGTTACAAAGTATATGCTTTATCATCAACATGATTGGCTTGTGTGTATACTACTTTCAATATGAGTGGTCCTCTACTTGTCAAGAAGATCTTAAGAACATGGCATTACTGGCTCTCTCTCAAAGCTAACTTTGATGATCATGTCAGGAGATGTCATCAATGCCAAATTCATAGGAATGCTATCCACGCCCCTCAAAGGGAACTCCACAATATGAGTTCACCTTGGCCCTTCTCAATGTGGGGAATGGACGTGATTGGGTGAATCGAGCCCAAAGCAAGCAATGGTCATCAGTTTATCTTCACCATGATCGACTACTTCACCAAGTGGGTAGAAGCAGCCTCTTTTCCTAGAGTTACCAAAGAGGTGATCATTGGTTTCATTAGAAATAATGTCATTTGTCGATATAGACAACCAAAGGTGATTGTATCAGATAACGCCAAAAACCTCAACAACCAAATGTTGGAGAAATTATGCAGTAAATTCCACATCAAACATCTAAACTCCGTCATCTATCAACCAAAGATGAATGGTGTTGTTGAAGCTGTTAATAAGAATATCAAAAAGATCATGCAAAAGATGTTCGCCAATCACAAAGGATGGCCTGACTTGTTGCCTCTGACTCTATTAGCCTACAGAACATCAATGCGCACTTCCACTAGGGAAACCCCCTACTCATTAACTTATGGTATGCATGCAGTGCTCCCCAAAAAGGTAGAAATGGAATCCTTGAGAGTGTTGATAGATGCTCAAATGGAGGAAGACCAATGGTTACAAGATCGGTATAACCAATTACTCTGATAGATGAAAGGCGGGCCACAACCATTTTCCATGGTCAATTATATCAATAGAGAATCGCTCGATCCTACAACAAGAAAGTTCAGCTTTGGCAGTTCAAAGAAAATGACTTGGTCTTGAAAAAGGTCCTTGACAACCAAAATCAATCTAAAGGAAAATTTGCCCCAAACTGGAAAGGCACGTTCATTGTCAAGGAGGTATTGATAAGATGAGCCCTCAGATTACAAGAAATGGATGGCGAAGAATTTCCTGAGCTCATCAACTCAGACACCGTAAAAAGGTATTATGTCTGAAGTCACCTGCAAACTAGCATCCTAGTTCTAGATCGTTGGTCCATCAGTCAATTTATGTTTTCAAAACCATTCTAACCACATCATTTGTCCTAAGGGACGAACTACGCAGACCTAATCTCCCCTATACACAGGAGTACGTAGGCAACCATTTATGGTTCGGTCTAACCTTTACAAAAATAAAAAAAATCAGAACCCCTTTCACCGCATACAACTTTCAACCTTTTCATGCTAGGTTGGTACTACGTAGACCTAATCTCCCTCATACACGGGAGTACATAGGCAACCTTTTATGGTGCGGTCTAACCACAAAAAACAAAAAAAATCTACACCTTTTCACTTTGTTAACCTTTCGAACCTTTTTACTCTAGGTTCGAACTACGCAGACCTGATCTCCCCTCATCAATAGGAGTACGTAGGCAGCCATTCATGGTGCAGTCTCACCCCTATGAAAACACAAAACCTTGTCAATGGTGCTGGAATCATCCTTCAACCTTTCAAACCAAATCATAAGAGATAGAACTACCTGATTTCCCCCATACACGGGAATACATCAGCGACCATCTGTGGTGCGATCAAACAACACCTCATCGGCTTAGACAACAGAGATGGAACTACCTGGTCTCCCCACATAAATGGGAGAAAAAATTGGCGACCATCTATACTACGATTGAATCCTCAAAGAGAAACACCAATCCATAAGAGATGGAACTACCTAGTCTCCCCTATACACAGAAGTACCGGTGACCATCTGTGGTATGGTCAACCTCAGAGAGGAAAGATAGAATCCTCTCCACAACCATGTCGACGTCGGGATTTTTATTTGTCCTTTTCTATTCTTATTTTTTGGTGTACTCATGTTAGGTGAGATTTATTTGAAAAAACAAGTTTGAAAAGGTCTGACATGTATATGTCGATGATTTGACTGTAAGAATTGCCAGTTGGTTATTTTTAAATGGTTGTACCAACTCAACTGAGAAAAGGTTTGTACAAAGACCTAGTGATGTGACACTGTTAACTGGTCTGCAAAACCTAAAATTCTTTAGGGTCTGGGAGCTTGATTAAGCGAAGGGAATGTGTTAGGCACCTCCCGACTTCCGTGATAACAAGGTTACCACCACTTTTCAATTTAAACTTTTATCTAAAAGTGTGTGTGTGTGTAAGTCTATGTGCAGTTGTTTGGAAGTAGTGCTATGCCTTGTTCGCACCTATATACAAAGGGTTTGACTTTTGTATAAAAGTTCAATTTTAACAAGATATAGCAATGATGTTTTGTAAAATAGGTTTTTCAAACCCTTGTGCTCATTAGTAATTGAGGCATTTGATACTTCTATTTTATTATGTGTTCAGCTTGATTGCCTTTATTTTTTTCGAGATGCGAAGGATCTTTGAGAAAATTAGATACATAACAATGCTGAATTTCTTGTGGGCATGAGAGCCATCTAAGGAAATTCAGAAACCGTGAATAATTTACAAGCTGGATGTAGCTGAAAATGTCCATCACGGGAACCGAATCTAGATTCAGGAGCTAAATCTGTGATCAAATAATTCCTAGGCTCACATGATATAGCAATATGTATAAAAAGATAAAACAAGAACTAGATTTGAAGAAATCTAAACTATTTCAGCTTCATCGGTTCCAGTTTAGTCACCATGAACCGGTTAAAGTGTGAAATAGCCATATTGAGACAAATCTAGCCCGTAGCAAAAGCTAGAAATCAAGTTAAATTTGAGTAAATCTAAGCATTCCAGCTTCAATGGTTCCAGTTTAGTCACCATGAACCGGTTAAACTGAGAATAGCCAGATTTAAGCAAAACTAACCCGCAGGCTGAGAAACAGTTATATATATATATAAATAAAAGTTGTAAAAAGCCACGAAGTAAACTCTAGGCCAGACATAAATGTATATATATATATATATATATATATAAAAGCGGTAAATGGCCATGAAGTTATCTCCAGGCTTGATTGAAATGTATATATATTTATATATATATATATATATATATATATATATATAAAAGCTGTAAACGCACCAGATATCACACCCAGGCTCAATCGAACAGAGTTCGATAACAGTATATATATATATATATATATATATCTTCATCAAACTCAATTTGATTGAGCCTGAATTTACATCCATTGCATTTACTGTTTATATATATATATATATATAAGTATTTATATATATATAAAAGCAATAAACGCTTCGAATGTATATCTAGGCTCAATCAAACAAAGTTTGATGACATGAGATATATATAAGTATTTATATATATAGAAGTAGTAAATGCTCTGAATATTATATTCGGGCTCAATCGAAGAATAGTTTGATAATATATATATATATATATAAGTATTTATATATATATATATATAAGCAATAAAAAGCCACGGATCAACGATCTGGGCATACCCACACAACACGACTTTCAATGTGAATAGATATGTAGATATAAAAATTAAAAAAAGCTTAAAAATCTAAAATATCTTATAGTGGGTTGCCAAAGAAGACTTCAGATATCTTTTGATGAATGAATACTCGGTTTCCACCGGTTAAATTTTAATATGTGGTAAAACACGTGCTCACAAGTGTTTAGAAAAAAGAAACTCTCAATTTGGAGCACTATAGAGGTGTGTATAGAGTGAAATGGGCAGGGTTTCCTCGCTCTTCTTTTTTTCTAAAATGGCCACCCCAAGCCTTCTATTTATAGAAGGAGGAGCCGTAGTATATACTTGCAGAAGTCATGAGTCCACTGCGGTACGCCGGGGTGCCCTGAAGCTTTGCGAGGTCCTCATCGTCACGCACTCAGGCAACGCTACCATCCACTCAAACCTATATAACTTTCAATCCAGGCATCCGATTGAGGCATGCTATATCTTTCCAGAATATTATTGTCGAGAGATACGCAATGACATGGGATAAGAGGTTGTACGAAGTCGGGAAGATGGGTCCATGACCAGATATTTAAGTCTTCAAATTCTATTCGGTGTACTGTCTTACATAGTCGTCACTCGGGAATTTGAGTTATGGTTCTTGTGGGACACTTCATGTGAAATGTGGGTTGAAATAGTGTTGAGACGTCGTGAATGTAGTTTCGAGGTGGAAAAATGAAAATTTTGCCCCTCCCCAGGGTTATCTCTGCCTCGGTGCAGATGTAGCAGTCGTTGCTCAAGGTTATCTCTGAGATTGGGTTGCTGTGAGCGCTGAATGTCCTCTAGGTTGTCTCTGAGGTGTGTTTGACCTCCCAGGGTTATCTCCGGGGTTAGAACTGAGTGCCTAGGGGCTATCTTCGAGGTTTGAACTGACTTATCCAGGGTTATCTCCAAAACTAGAACTGTATCCCTCGGGGTTATCTCTGAGGTTGGAACTGAATCTCCCGGGGTTGTCTCCGGGATTGCAAATGAGTATCTTAGGGTTATCTTTGAGGTTAAAAACTGAGTATCCAGGGGTTGTCTCCGAGATTGAACTGATTTGACTTCTAGGGTTATCTCTAGAAGACGATTTTGCCCTCCTGCAAGGTTAGTAACAGGAATGCAAAATTTTGAGTGTCTACAGATGGCCCTCTTTATTATATTCATGCGATGTAATGGCATAGATAGGATAAAGAATACTAAACACTTGAAATTTGGCAAGATAATCATGATGCAATGTAATGCAGCATGATGCAAATGTATAATGAATGTGGTTTGTTGGACCATTTTCCAATGGGATTTGATGACTGTCTGCTCCCATGACTTTTACTGGGGAATGGAGTTATCACTGATGATCCTGATGAACTGCTTGGATGTCTACTCCAAAGCTCACAGAAACCTCCAAGATGTTGACATTGGGGTTATCACCAAAGTTCTTGATCCTGAGTACAGACTTCCAACTGAAGATGTACTTCTCATGTACAAGAAACTCTTGGGGAATTGTGCTTTGTCTGATGTAGACTTGTATAATAGATTACATCATCGGTCCTCCCCGATGAGGATGGTTTTCCTGGTTTGTATCGCCAAGTCTTTCCAATGTTTTATTGGAGTTACTACATACAGTTTGTGTTGTCAGGGCTGCCTGACCTTTATTGAAATGTCCTTCAACGGTTACTGTCATCGGACCACCTTTGATGCTTCACTAGGTTTATTTGATAATGGTTAATGATGTCAGGACCATCTGACCTTCATTGAAATGTGCTCCAACGAATAACATCATCGAACCACCTCCGATGCTTCATTGGGTTTACTTGCCAATGACTAAATAACGTTAAGGTTGCTTCACCTTCACTAAAATGTGCTTCAACGGTTAAAATCATCGGACCATCATTGATGCTTCGCTGGATTTACTTGCCAACGACTGAATAACGTCAAGGTTGCTTGACCTTCATTGAAATGTGCTTCAACGGTTGAAATCATCGGACCATTTCCGATGCTTCGATAGATTTTCTTGCTAACGGCTGAATAACGTCAAGGTTTCTTGACCTTCTCTCAAATGTGCTTCAACGACTAAAATCATCGGACCATCACCGATGATTCGCTGGATTTACTTGCCAACGACTGAATAATGTCAAGGTTGCTTGACCTTCACTGAAATGTGCTTCAACGACTGAAATCATTGGACGACTTCCGATGCCTCGCTGGATTTACTTGCTAATGGCTGAATAGCATCAAGGTTGCTTGACCTTCGTTGAACTATGCTTCAACGACTAAAGTTGTATGAAGTCTCAGCTGGGAGAGATTTTTGATGAAAGGTATGGTTGCAATTAAAATCACAACCCTAAGTTGATGGCATCAGACCTTTGCGAGGTATTGCCAAATGTAGTTTGAAACAACTGTGATCATCGTCTTTGTGAACCCTGTGTTTGGGTGAATACCAATGAGTGATATGTAGACCCGTAGTTTGGTCTTTGAAAATTAGGATTTCAGGCTTTTTCGCTTAATCGTGTAGTGTCTTTTTTCCTGATTTGACTTTTTAGCTTGTGGGACCTCCTTTGTAACTTAAATTCAAGCCAGAGGGAGTGGGACCCACCTAGGACAGCCATAGGTGGACATACGACAACCACATGTACACCTACGACCATCCGTGAGTGGTATTTGATGGTCATTTCCCTTTCACAAGTCATTTTTAAGTGAAGCCACACAGAGAATCTGAGAGTTCTTCTTCAGATCTACTGAGTTCGGGCCGTTTTTTGCAAAATCTGTTATCATACAAGTGTTCTACACTATCCTGGCAACGTATGCATGTCTTATTTTCTAGTTTTGTCTGTTGGAAAGTAAGTTATCACATGAAATGCTTCTATACACATAGTAGTGAATATGCATGCTCATATGACTTGATAAAAATTATTCAACACTGTAAATGTTAGTATTTAACCATGCTGAACGTATTGATGTAAAATTTTTTAACTTTTGAAGTAGTCAAATTGGAACCTTTTTCTTATCCTATTTGAGGACAAATGAGCAAAGGTTGTAAAAAAAGTAATTTTAGTAATTAAACTACCCTTACGAATTATAACTTTGACAATTTTCATGCATATAGGATGTTTATGACTGTGAGTTGGTGTGCTACTGAATGGCCACCTAGTCATGCCTACGAGTATGTGGATAGTCCTTTTTACAAAGGAGACTCTGGTGAAATTTTCCCATGAGTCTAGGCATTGAATAGACATACATTTTGAACTCTACTAGAGGCGTATGTTAAAGTAATGTATGCATACATATAGGCATAAAATGCATTCAAAAGCTCTAGGTTAGAATTTACCACACCCTTTCTGAGGTGATTTAGAGACTTGTGTCCAGATATATGGATCCAGACCAGCCGAGCAGCTCCCATAGGACCTCTTTAGGTGTGAGGAAGAGAGCTTTTGATGTGCCTCACCGCTTCGCTTGACTGACGACCTCGTCGGTTGATGGAGTCGATGATTAAATCCTATCGGGTTGAGAGAATGCAGGATGTTGAAGACTAGGAGGAGGATTTACTAATTGTGGCTCCCGCTCCTACTGTTTCTATTCCCTACAGGGTGTTACGAGCCATAAATGTGATGAATCCAGAGCTTCTGGATGATTTGAGTCGCCACCCCTCAGTCTACTTGCATGAAAACGAGGTAAAAGCTGCATTGATCTTCCTTTTTCCTATTGATAATGAGCAAGGGTTCTGATGTTGATTTTCTTTTGTGATGCAGGTTCCCGGCTTTACGCAACCTCGAGGGAACTGCTTTAGTATACACTCTCTATACCAGACTCTTCACCTAGAGTACCGAGAGATTATGCATTCTTGGGGTTTTGTGGCGTTCTTTTCCATCCTCCCCCGCCATTGTCCCTAGGGTTACCTCAGGGCATTGTCTGAGCGCTGGTTTCACTAGACTCAATCTCTCCATTTGCTGGATTATGAGGTGATGATGACGCCAATGGATCAGCGGTTTATCACCGGTATGGAGGTTTCAAGGGCGCCAGTGCCTTGTGTGGCTAACATTTCCCCTACTGCCGTCAGATCCTTGCTAGGAGTCAAGGCTGAGGCGCTCAAAGGTAGGATAGTTCATGCTGGTCCCATGAGTATAGATGCCATGAGTGGGGCATTGTGTGAGCCATTTCCCGATGACAGGAGAGTCAGTGATTGCATTCTTCGGCGATTGTTCCTAGTCATCATTTAGTGTTGTTTCCTGGTGGATAACTATTCAATGGTGTCATTCGCTTTAGTCAGTGCCACACATGAGGTGGACCATATTAGAGAGTATGATTGGGGCTCCTATACCTTTTCCTATTTCCTTAGGGAAATGCGCATGCGTTCGTAGGGCTTGACAGAGGCGTGTCTAGGATTTTACCCCTTCCTGCTGGTGATTATTTCTCTGTTGTTTTCCCCTGTACGGGTTAAGAGTGTTGACTGACCGCAGATGTTTGGTCTTGTGTTGGCAATTTTGGGCCTATGAGAGGCTTCCATGTCTGCGTCCCATTAGCCTGTTAGGTTTGGACACTTATCCCTAGGGACGACGATGGCATCACTCCATGCTAGTGGAGGTTCATGTAGATAAGGGTTTCACCCATTCTCGCCTATAGTTGGAGTTATTGACAGCCGATGTCATTACATGGGTTCCCTATTCCGAGGACCATTTGACAGTTGGCTTTGAGGGTGATTTCTCGACTAGTGTCGAGCATCTATTGTCCACCCATAAAGTTCCTCTCTTCACAGATGGAGGATGAAAGCTATATTTAGGAGAACGTGCTATCAGGAGCACTACAAGAGAAATCCGTATTCCAATCTGTCCTCCTGCCAAGCATTATTGGCCTGTGTCGCAGCCGCTTATCAGTGATATCCCATTGGTGAGAGTTGATGGCTTTGATTTATCAGAGGGACCATTCACTCAGAAGGCATTCTACCGCTAGTGGTCTCCTCGTACCATTGGAGTTCAGACCCATGCCACACAGTTCATGGGGGATATGGTTCCTGGCTTTGTCATGATGGCGAATTGGATTGCCTTCGTCCGAGAGCCTACTCATTTGACGCAGATTGATAGCCTACTCTTTTCGAGGCAGATTCTTTTGACCCTTCCAGCTTAGGGGCTGGCCCTTCAGGTGGCCCATATTTAGATGGTTTTGCCAGTACAGATCCTCCTTTGTATATGCCTGATATCCCTCTTGGCGGAGATCTAGTGACTCAAGAGGAGTTACATCAGGTGGATCGGTTGGATGATATCGACATCAGCACTATTAACTTCTTCTGATATATTTTCTCGCTATATCTTTTAATAGGCCTCTGTTAGTTATTGGGTGGCTATGCCCCATTCTCGTTATATCTTTTGATAGGCCTCTATTAGTTGTTGGGCATTTGTGCCCCATTTCCCTGTATTTTCTAGCTGTATACAGAGATGATGTATTAGATGATGATTTACCTAGGAAGGTATGTATACTATTTTCCATTCCCTACATCATATTAACATCTATTGTTTATCATATATGTATAATGTTATGCATATGTATGTCTAGAGATGTTCATCATTGACCCCTGGATGGTCTTATGGCATGACCCTACAAATGTCTTCCTTGACAGTTAGCCACATTGATCACACCCCACCAGTATTGGTGGCCTTCTGTTTGAGATAGTGGTATGATAGTTTGTCTTCCCCAGATCAGGTGACTGTAGACCAGCTATTGCAGCACTCCATAACCCTCCTGATGTTCTAGGTTCCATTGGGTTTCGTAGAGGGCATGCTGGAGCACTGGGTACCTAATAGGCATGTATTTCGATTTGAGACCCAGGAGTTGACTCCCACCTTAGAGGAGTATGAACGACTGGCAGATTTGCCTCTGGACAGGCCTTACATTCAAATGGCTATTGGAGATATGAGCCGACAGTTCATGACCCTCACTGGCTTGAGGCGCAGAGTGGCCCAGGATGAGATCTCTTCTGGGCATGTGGTATCCATGCATTTTCTGATAGACATATTTGGCTCTTTGGACAGTTATGTGCATCACTCCGGGGATTTCACCATGTCGAAGGTTGATTGACGTATTGCCAGAGTAGATGTACTCCTGATGTGTGTAGTTGCCTATCTGTATATGCTACTGTATATGGATCATTTAGACATTGGTGTGATTATTGATGAGTGAGTTTTATACCCATGAATTGAGTGCGTTTGAGCTTAATCTTTTGGATGTTTTTAAGTGTTTGTGTCTATTCATGCATGTTTTATGTTGTTTTGTAGGAATTGGGACAAAAGTTACTTGGATCGACGTTTGGGGTGGCTAGATTCGCGTTTTCGGCTTGCCATTTACACAGTAGTCACTTCAGAGCCAATTTGAGTATTTCTCCGGACCTTATTTCGAAACACTCAAAGAATGAAAGTTTTAGATCTACGTCTCTTCTTTCTAGAACATCTTGAATCATCAAAATCGGAGTTCGAACGAAGAAGTTATGGCCATTTTCTCAAAGGACATCGGAGCAGAAAATGTCAGAAAAGTGGCTAGCGCCGGGGCGGTAGGGGACAGTTTCCCAGCACCGTGTCCAGCGCTGGGGTGCTGGGGAAGGTCCTGGCAAGGCTTGGACGAGTTTTGGGGCAAATTTTGACACCTTTTTGACTCCAAATTGGATTGAGTTTGTTCCTAAGCTAAAAATTGGACTTGTAACCTATAAATACATGTTGTAAGACATAAAATAAAGGGGGATTACATAGATTAGACTAGAAAAAAAAACTCCATTAGATTAGAATATAAACCTTTGTTCTTAATTAGCTATTAGAGATTGAAGCAAATTGAAGAACACTGAAGATCAAGAGCAAGAGAAAGAGGGGAGCATCAGATTTGCTGACAACAGATTCTATTCTCATCTCTTATCCTACTTTTATCTTTTAATGTCTATTCAGTTGTGGAGTCTTGGTTTTAATTCATTAATTATGAACTAACTCTTTTATTAAGATTTCAATTGAACCTTTTATGGCTATAAATTAGTTTTTTGATTTATTTCAATTATTTGTGTCAAAGTGAGTTGTTTATCTTGCTTTATACTTATTGATTAATTATCTGATCAGTAATTACCTTGTTACTCTAGAAGGAATTGAAAGAGGAATTCTAGGGTTAGAGCTGGGCATGATATCATGTGACTTAGTTATTTGCAAAGTGAATAATTAGGTTTGTGAATTGAATGGAAATATCTGTTCACCGCATGTAACACATAAGGAATTGGGATTGAAAAGAGTTTAATTCAATTGTTTTGCATATTAATATAGCAAGATTAATCTGGATTAAATAGAAGGCAATTGATCACTTGAAAAATGACTTTTGGCATTTATGAATTCATATTAACAATTTAGTAGGCATAAATATTGGGATAATTGGATAATTGATTTAGAGTTCATAATTGGGGATATTGAAGTCTTAATCCTTATTTATCTGAATTCATTCAAATCTTAGTTTTGTTTATTTGATTTATTTTAGAATAATTTATTTTAATTGTTAATTTAGTTTTCTTAATTAGAAAAATCACAATTTACAGTTGTTTAAATAAAATTGATTTGGTTAAGATTTAGTATTTGGTAATTTTTATTAAATAATTTCTCGTGGGAACGATACTTTACTTTCACTTTATTACTTGTTGACCGTGTATACTTGCACGTATTCATTGATTGCAAAATCGATCAACAATTATGGTAATGCGAGCTCTCCAGGAGGGACACACCATTTTGTCGATGATTATGGCAGAGACCTTGAGGTTGGCCACGTATTGCCATACCCATCCTGCAGGGGTGTTTTCAGGCAGCTCGGTATTGCTATATGTGTGGTTCATGTCACACCTGAGACCGATTGGCACTTTCCGACGCTATAGGTATTTTTTCCCATGAGATAGTCGTGTCTTACTCCTTTCAGCTGGTGGAGTTTACAGACGCTGCTTTGTGGTCAACTTTCTTGGCACGGATTGAGGATCCATTTGACATTTTTCCATTTTCAGGGCTCAGTTCTCCCTATAACTTCATTATTCATGCATCTGGCATAGATTATGTGACGCCCCCAAAATAGGTCCAATCCACCCAACCTATTCTGAGTCGCAAAATATATGGTACAAAAATAACTACAACTTTATTAATACAATTGTCGTGCAAAATACGACAACACATAAACTGTGAGTTTAAATACAAATACTATCATCTAGACAGTATTCAAACTCAAATAAGTCCTCATTACAATTATTGATACACTATTTTACAAAATAGTGAGGACTACTAAAACAACTGACTTGAAACATCACTCCACACCCCGACTAGTTCCCGCTATGTTCTCGCCTCCTGAGAAGAAAAATGGAACAAAAAGAAAAAAGGTGAGCTCAACTAGCCTAGTAAAGAATATTATGACTAATATAATGTAGAACAAATTATCCTTACTCTTCAACAGGGAAAAATTTGATAGAATACAATTGACAACAAGTTTTAGATCAACAACTACAGCGGAAACAACAATCCATTAGAAGAGTCAAGTAGAGAATGAATTCTACTATCTTCTAAGATTCAAAAGTCCATCATCAATATTTTATCCCTGTAACATTAATTAATATATATCTTGAATCAAATATTCATCTTTGCACTACAGGCCAAAGATATTCATTTGTATCATCAGTTGGTCATGTTCATCTCAACACCTGTTCATCTTTGCACTACGGGCCAGAGATATTCATCTGGAAATCATTCATCTTTGCACTACAGGCCAAAGATATTCAATAATATCATCATTTAGGACTGAGGATGATGAAAAATATTTTTAAGAAAACGAATCCAGTGAGATAAAAGGACAAATATTAGGGATTTGTACAATAATTTATCCAAGTTCAAAAATACTCCATATTAATTAATTATGGAGCAGAATTCAAAAATAAAGATCAAAACATGGATAACATCAAAGATAGTAACCACAATAGACAACCTGGACAAAGAAAGAAAAATTTATTTTTCTGTGAATAATGCCGTATTCGTGAATAGTGCCGTATACGTGAATAGTAACCCCAACACAAAAAGGTAGAAATTCCACAAGAAAATTCATCATACTTCGTGAATAGTACTCGTGAATAGTAACTCATGAATAGTAACCCCGACATGAAAAGGTAAAAATTTCATAATAAAATTCATACCAATATTCCTGTATAATGATATTGAAAGAAATAATATCATATACGAAGAAAATAACATCCCTTACCTCAAAAGAACAGTACTTCTGGCTGGAATATCAGATATAACGCTGAAGGAAACTTGCACCGTATGGCAACACTCAAAGTATCTAAATACTCACAAAAATGCGCTCGATAATATAGAGAGAGAAAACTTCAGATTCTGGTGTGATTTTCAATTCTTACTTAAGCATCTTATTTATAGGAAAATGCTTAGAATACCAAAGTAGAAAATTTAATAAAATATTAATATATTAAAAAAATTTCACGCCCACCTTAGAAAAACTGAATTCAGCATGTTTACCACTCATGTGGGGCCCACCATAATGAAAAAAAATGTTTTTCTTTAAAAAAATATTTAAAACTTCAAAAATCAATTATTTCGGAACTTCAATAATTCATAATAAATAGCCCTTTTATCAGAAAAATTCGAATCTTATGTTCATTCCATAGGAAATTCAATTTTCTACAACTTTGTAGCTTTAAGTTTTTCTAAATTCTAAACAGAAATTGACTGAAATCCACATACGGACGATTTTACAAGTTATAATCAAATTTCAGTCAAAAATGGGGTCCACCAACATGTTTAACATGTTTTTAGCATTTATTGTAAAAAAATACTCTTCCTCCTCATTTATTCATATATCACACATTTATTATAAAAATATCACCATTATTATATTATTATATTATCGCATTATACATTCATAATGTAATATAATAATATATTTGAATGAATTATTTTATCAGAAAAGATAGAATATCAATTTTCAACAATTGTTTCTTTTTTAAAAATTCCTCAATTTATATTCACATAAATACATATTTTCCTTATCATATAAATCAGTAATTAATTATTCACAAATAATATTCTGAAGAATCAATAATAATGACATGTGTCGTTCCCAAGAAAGAGGGGGCTTTCCGATAAGGATTTCTCCTTATTGGCGCGCAATAAGGTGACCAAACCCCTTTCCTAGACAGAACTTCCTTAGACATTGCCAATAATGTTATCTAATAATTTTATTCAAATAATATGAATTATTGATCCGATAATGGGAAATAACGTGCGGTGACAATTATTGAAACAACAATAATATAAAATATCAACGTAGCAATTATTGAATCAATAAAATAAAATATTGAACAATAATTCTTTGTAACAATTATTGAGTAGTGCCTTCACATACGTAAGAATCAATAATTGGTAATATGCAATCTAGCATCTTCTTGTGCACCACAGACATCTTGTGTTTTAACCAATGGGATATTTCAAGCAGTGTTAATTCGATGAATAACTACTGTAGTTATTTATAAAAACTCATTCTTGTCATTTTCCTCATCCAATCACTTTCCGTTATAGGGCCCACAAAAGGCTGCGCCGTCGTACGAATATTCCCCGATAGCAAGAATATTCCACGACCAAATGAATATTCCCCGACAACAATGAATATTTTATAACCACTTGCTTATTTAAAATATTTGCGCATTTTACCCATAACTAACCACATTAATCAAATCAACCCTTTACTATTTCAAAATAATAAATAGAGGAAATTCAATTTCATTTATAAAAATTGGGGTCTTACAACCTCCCCTACTTATGAAATTTCATCCTCGAAATTGACGTACGTACCTGGTGTTTCAAAAAGGTGAGGATACCTCGCTTTCATTTCTGATTCTAACTCCCAAGTTATTTCTTCAATAGCATGATTCATCAACAAAACCTTAATTTGTGGTATAACCTTTGTGCGTAGGACATGCTCCTTCCTATCTAAGATCTTGATAGGTAACTCCTCGTACGTTAAATCTTTGATTATCTCATCTGGTTCTAACTCAATAATGTGGTTCGGGTCGTCCACATATTTACGTAACATCGATACGTGAAAAATGTTATGAACACGAGACATACTTGGCGGTAAAGCGAGTCTATATGCCACAGTTTCTACTCGATCGAGAATTTCAAATGGACTAATAAATTGAAGGTTTGAGCTTTTCTCACATCGCCGATTCTCACTTTAAGAATAACGACTTCTTGCACCTTCTTCTTTATATCCATCAGCTCCGGTGTGTAGCTTGAGCAGTTTTAACTTTATCGATTAAAGTCGATTTTACTCATATATCATCACGTGGGTCCCTAGAGTCTTTAACTCTATCTCTATCATTTGTAAGTCATACGAAATGGGTCTTTGTGTTTGAAAATATCGCACTCTTACTCGCATACGATCGATCTACTCAATGCGTCAGCTACCATGTTTGCCTTTCCAGGATGGTATGATCAGAACAGGTGCCGAAATGAGTCTCGTCTTGAGTTCTTCGAAGCTCTTCTCATATTCCTCGCTCCATTCGAATTTTGTATCCTTACAAGTCAGCCGAGTTAATGGAGTAGCAATTCGAGAAAATCCTTCCACGAATCTCCGATAATAAACAGCTAAGCCTAGAAAGCTACGTATTTCGATTACTGACTTAGGTTGCTCTCAACTGTGACTCATATCCCAATCTTGGATAACACGTCACAATGGCACCTATCAGCTTACCTCCGCACGAATATGACGTCCCCTACGGAGAGTCTGGCTTTGGTGCATTCCACAAAGGAAGTCACCAGATAGAGGCTAGGGTACCAACTCTTGTAGTGGGTTTTTAACTCCTGAAGTTCAATAGGAGCTATTCGATATGAGATTTTAGAAATGGGTTTTGTACCAGGTTCAAGGTCGATACAAAATTTAATATCACACCTTGGGGGTAGGCCATGAAATTCTTCAGGAAATACGTCACAAAATTCACTAACAACAGAAATATCATTCAAATCTGACGTATTTTTGTTTAAATCCATGAAATGGGGTATGAAAGCTTGACATCCGTTTTTCAATAAACGAATGACTTTATAGATTGACATGACATTGATTGAATTTATTGGTTTGGTTGTTTGAATTCGTACAACAGGTTGGTTAGGAATATGAAAACTAACAATTTTACGAAAACAATCAATTTTAGAATGAGTGGTTAATCAATCAATTCCTAAAATCACATCAAATGCAAGTATCTTTAAAGAGATAAGATCAACAGGTAATGTGATTGTGCCAACTTGGATCAAGCAAGATTTCTAAACAGTGGATGTAATGAAAGTTTCTCCTAACGGAGTCTCCACAGATAAGTCAAAGTCCAATTTATCAAGAGTCAAGTTTAAACGTTGAGCACAAGCCGGAGAGATAAAAGAATGGGTAGAACCGGTATCTAATAAGGTATAGATTTCATAAGAATTTATGATTAACTAACTCGTGATAACTTTGTTTGGGTTCCTCGTATTTTGGCCAGTCACAACAAACGCTCTTTCAGGAACCGCTGACTTTGACTTGTCTGGGACAGCCTTTTGAGTCACCATCCCCGCTGGACTTGATTTCGCTATAGGACAAAATTGAGCTATGTGACCGTCGTTTCCACAACTAAAACATACCTTGGAAGGCTGTGGATAGTTTGGACTTATGTGTCCCTCCTCTCCGCATCTGTAGCATCTAACTGGCGGTCGTTCTCTTCCCCTAAAATTTGTTGCTTGTGTTGCTGCCAATGTCTTCCCATCATCGTTAAATCTTCTCTTCTTGAATTTTCCACTTGAATTATTTCTTCTATTATCTTGGCCATGATTACACCGAAGTGGTTACCATTTCTAGCATGATAATTTCCTCCACGACGATTATCATTGTCCCGATGACCATTTTCACCGGTACGATTATTATCGTGTTGTTGGTCGCCTGGTTGAACAAACTCATTATCTCGCTCTAATAATTGAGCCCTGTTCACAACATCTGAATATAGAAAAAATTTGTGAGAAATGAGGTATTGATGAATTTCGGGTTTTAGACCTCTCAAAAACATCCGCGTCATACGTTCCTCATTCTCTACCAAATGAGGTGCAAACCTGGATAACTCCACGAACTTCACCTCGTATTGGGACACCGCCACGTTGTTACATTCAATCTAATAAACTCTACCTCCTTCATACGACGAATACTTTCGAGAAAAGTACTTGTCATTGAATAGTTCTCAAATGTTTCCCAAGACATATTGAAAGTAATTTGGTAGTGCGGTTCATGATTCCCACCAGTAATCTACCTCACCACGGAACATAAAGGTGGCGAATGGAACCTTCTGTTCTTCCGTGCATCCCAAGACATCGAATATCTTGGTAATTTTCTTTACCATTGTTTCTGCCTTAATCGGATCTGGCTTTCCCCAGAATTCTGGTGGTCCCAACTCTTTAAACTGTTTGGCTGTGACAAACCGCGCGTTGCTATCATTTCCACCCGTATTTTGTACACGAGTCTCCCTCGTCATATTTTTCATGAACTGCAAAAAGCTTCTAAACATCCCATCGTTCATCACCTGATCAGTGGTGTTGTTTATAGGAGGAACATTGTCGTCCTGTTGCACGTTCTCCTGATTGGTGATTAAAGGTGTCTCCACGGTCTCATTTACTCCATTGTTAACATTCTCAGTTGCCATTCTCAAATACTGCCATAAAATAAGGGTTAATTAAAGAAAATGACATACCACATAATACCCCTATATTCTAACCGACCAAGAAAAAAGCATAGGTATGACACATTAGCGAAGGATTTACTCGTCTCTCCCCTCCTAGTTTTATTCCCCGATCTCCGTTAAAGACCATATCCCTAAGCTCTGATACCAACTATGACGCGCCCAAAATAGGTCCAATCCACCCAACCTATTCTGAGTCGCCAAATACATGGTACAAAAATAATTATAACTTTATTAATACAATTGTTGTGCAAAATACGACAACACATAAACCGTGAGTTTAAATACAAATATTGTCTTCTAGACAGTATTCAAACTCAAATAAGTCCTCATTACAATTATTGATACACTATTTTACAAAATAGTGAGGACTACTAAGACAACTAACTTGAAACATCACTCCACACCCAGACTAGTTCCCGCTATGTTCTCGCCTCCTGAGAAGAAAAATGGAACAAAAATAAAAAGGGTGAGCTCAACTAGCCCAGTAAAGAATATTATGACTAATATAATGTAGAACAAATTATCCTTAGTCTTCAACAGTGAAAAATCTGATAGAATACAATAGACAACAAATTTTAGATCAACAACTGCAGCGAAAACAACAATTTATTAGAAGAGTCAAGTAGAGAATGAATTCTACTATCTTCTAAGATTCAAAAGTCCATCATCAATATTTTATCCCTGTAACATCAATTAATATACATCTTGAATCAAATATTCATCTTTGCACTACAGGCCAAAGATATTCATTTGTATCATCAGTTGGTCATGTTCATCTCAACACCTGTTCATCTTTGCACTATGGGCCAGAGATATTCACAAGGAAATCATTCATCTTTGCACTACAGGCCAAAGATATTCAGTAATATCATCATTTAGGACTGAGGATGATGAAAAATGTTTTTTAGAAAATGAATCAAGTGAGACAAAAGGAGAAATATTAGGAATTTGTACTATAATTTATCCAAGTTCAAAAATACTCCATAATATTTAATTGCGGAGCAGAATTCAAAAATAAAGATCAAAACATGGATACAATCTGTGACAACCCGAGAATTTAGAAAATTTTTAAAATCATAATTGATTAATTTAAGGTTTAATATTAGAACCTAGACAGAAAATAACTGTATGAAATTGTCATTACTGTAATGAAATTTTAAGGATTTCAAAATTTTTGGACAAAACTTGAATAATTTGGTAGACTGTAAGTGATAGTCTGGTAATGAGGTATAAGATTTTTGTGGATTTAAAATTCTTGTGAAGAATTATCAAGGTTAAGTATCTAAGTGTATACGAGTCGGTATATGTGATCATATATGTGAATAGTAAATTTTTATGTGTATAATTTGTGGATAAGAATCAAATGTTGATCAGTTAAGTTATATAGGTGACAAACCCTAAAATTATAATGAGAACGTT
This sequence comes from Panax quinquefolius, assembly GCA_020205615.1. NCBI lineage: Eukaryota > Viridiplantae > Streptophyta > Magnoliopsida > Apiales > Araliaceae > Panax > Panax quinquefolius. The sequence goes on from CM035157.1 coordinate 58,677,075, forward strand.
AAGGTTAAGTTATGAAACCCTAATCAGTAATTTTATGTATACAGTTGTGATTTAAGATCAAGAATTTATTAGATAAGTTGTAACTTTAGCAAACCCAAAAGTTATGTGAGAATGTCAAGGATTACGTTAGTAAAATTTAATGAACTGTTAGAAACCCTAACGATCAGATCGAAAAACCCTAATTTAAGTTCCAGGAATTTGAAACCCTAATTTGGATATTAGAAACCCTAATTTGGGAATTCAAAAGTTAATTTTAAAAGCCTAAGTGTTAAATGTTATGGGAATATTGAGAAATATCTTAAACGCCCTTTAAATTACAAGGGAAAAGACCAATTTGCCCTTAGTGAATGCGAAATGACCGAAATACCCTTTTTCTTACTTTTTAAGTAAAAGATTTTAGCAAATCTTGGTGACTCATCCATTTGATATTGCCATGTGCCTTAAAATCTTTCTAAGATCAGATTTGTTGCCACCTTACAACATCTATATACATTGAATCAAGAAATCAAAGGATAAAAATTTAAGTAATAAACTTACTTTACTTAACATACTTGCCAACCTTTTCTCTCTCTATATTTTCGAAATATGAGAGGAAGTGAGACATAAAACAAAGCCAAGAACATCCTTTAGCCTTCCAAGATCAGAAATCAAGATTCAAGCTTTTAAAGGTATAAAACTTTAAATTTGTAAATCTATGTGTTGTATGTTAAATGTTGTTGTTTGTTGGTTAAAGTTGTGTTGAGAGATGTTATTTAGTGATCCAAGATGTAACATCAAGGATCCATAACATCTAGAAGCCAGAAAATCAATTTTTTAAACTGACTTAGAACCCTAATTTTGTTGTCTGACAGCCTTATGCCAAGGCTCATAGATCTTTGTATGTTAATGATTTGTTGTGTTTTAAGTTATAGACTTGTTCTTTGTCATGAGGAGAGTAGACTGGAAGTGGAATCACATCCATACCATGTCTAGATCTCTAGTTATAAGCAGGCAAACATGGTTGACCGACCATGGAAAACTATTTCTAGAAAACCCAGATTTTTCCAGGTAGCTCTGACAACATCTTTAAGGCTTCTGATCTTGCTACTGACAAGTGATTTGGCCAAGTTTGTGTAATGGACTTGTAGTCTGGTATAAGGACTACACAATAAAGCTTTTATCTCACCCAGAAAACATATAGAATCAAAGTTATAAGCGGTCAAATATGCGTTGACCAACTGCCTTGGACAAATTCGGGAAAACCCAGAATTTGTTGAAGAACAATTTTCTGGCCTACTTTGACCGGCTCAAATCTTGCTTTAATGATGTTGTTATATTGATATGATAATATATTATGGTACCCTGACATCAGTAATACATGTTTAAACCTTCATAACACTTAACTAATGACCCGAACCCTAAGATAATTGAGCCACATAGTGAGCACTCGAACTGTCACGGGTTTACGGGTAACCCAGAAAACCAATGAGCAGCCTCTCGACGAGAACTTTCATGAGCTTGGATCTTGGAATTATGTGATTTTATGGCTACGAAACTGGTTCAGGATTGTAGTCTTACACTTATACTATAATCATAACCCATTAGCAAGCCTAGAAACATAGTAACCAAAGATTTAATGGTGATCAAACTTCATACCTTAGTTACTGACATGAATGCTTAAGAACACTCAAGAACACCTATAGCGACAGTTTCGTCGCTATAGGGCTCTTTAGTGACAATTATTTTCGAAAAATAAATTAATTAATTAAATAAATAGGAAAAAATGGATTTTAATTATTAAAAATACAAAATAAATTCTTAAAAATTATTTTAAAGCCTAAAAATTAGTTTTTAATTATTTTGAGTATATTTCAAAAATATTTAATAAAATATATTTAATTAATTTATTTATATTATTAAATAAATTATTTAAAATGGTTTTAATTCATGAAAATCATGAAAAATTATATTATGATATAGAAAACATTTTAAGTTATTGTTGATGACTTTTAATATTTTGTGATGAATTTCATTAATAATTTATTATTAATGGTAATTAATTTATTTAATAAATATATTAAATAAATTATGGAAAATTAGAATTAATGCTTTAAAAATTATATAAAAATAATTTAAGTGTTATAAAAATATTTTAAGTTATAAAATATAACTTTTGATATTTAGTCATGAAAATATTAATATTTTAATATTGTAGGCACTCGAAATTTTTCTGCACAACTGTTACTAACATTATAGGAGGGCAGAATCGTCTTTCAAAGATAACCTTAGGAGACAGTTCACATCCATTCCGGATACTACCGGAAGATCAGTTCATAACTCGGAATACACACCGGGAAAATCATTTCCAACCCCTGACCACACACCGAGAATCTCATTCTCAACCCCAAAACACACACCGGAAGGATCATTTCCAACCTCAGAGAAAACCCCGAGTTTCGTCCTTGGCGATAACCCCAAGGAATGCTGTTGCAGTTCCGGCGATAACTCTGGAAATGTTTGTTTAAAACACATGCTATCAGCTTCAATCTCAGACCTCTTACCGAGGCACTCATCTCTCAAACTCGGAGCTAACACCGGGCAGACAGGCACTCACAAGTTGACCTTGAGGCATTCAAACACTTGCAGCAGTCCAATTTTAGATGTAACCCTGAGCAACATCTGCTTTCAACTCAAACCGACGATAACCCCGACGAAGAGTCAAACGTCATCTTGCCACATCAACACCTGCGCGTCGTCTCAACACTTCATACATATATACATACAATAATGTCCCACAAGAATCGAGGAGTTATAATCCCGAGTGACTATTACGCGTGGCAATATATCAGATAAAATTTGAAGCTTGAAGACTATGGGCATGATCCCCTCTTCCTGACTTCGTACAACCTCTAATCCATGTCATTGCGTAACTCTCGACACAAGCGGTCCAAAGAAGGTCACATATACCTCGTTCGGAAGCTCAGATTGAAGTTCTGCTAGTTCGAGCGGAAAATACAGTGCATGAGTTCACGTACTTCGAGATGACAGGACCCGCGAAGCCCGGGCCCACCATGACCAGCCGCAGGTGTAACTGCGGCTACCACAGGTACACCTGCGGCCATCAGTCTATAAATATAGACATTGGGTCAGCCATTTTGAGAGGGAGAAGAGAGAGAAAAGGCGAGGAAGTCCTGTCCACTTTACTCTGTACACACCCATATTGAGTGTTTTCCTCATTTTAAACATCTGTTAGCTCACATATAGCTATACTTTCATCCGGTGGGAGCTGAGTGTTTATCCATATAGAGTCATAGAAGTCTACATTGGTAGCCCACTGTAAACCTTCTTACATTCTATACAACCTTTCTTCTCATAATAACACACACTATTATACACATTGAGAGTCATGTGTGTGTGTTTGCCCGAACTTCGGTCCATGGTTTTCATTTCTGTCTATATATATATATACTTATCTATATATGTATATATTTTTATACGGACTAACATTATCGAGCTATGCCTTGATTGAGCCTAGACTTATGTCTGGAGCGTTTATTTTCTTTTATATATATATACTTATATATATAAACTGTTGTTAGACTCTGTCTGATGAGCCTAGATTTTACATCCAGTGCGTTTAATTGCTTATATATATATATATATATATATATATATATATATATACTTATATATATAACTGTTGTCGGACATATCCGATGAGCCTGGATTTTATATCCGGTGCATTTACTGCTTTTATATATATATATGTATATATATAGCCTGGAGTTTACTTCGTGGCAGTTGACAGCTTTTACAGCTTTCCTTACATTTCCTCCTGCCTAGAGTTTACTTCGTGGAAGTTGATAGCTTTTACAGCTTTATTTACATTCAACTCCCGCCTGGAGTTTACTCCGTGGCGATTGATAGCATTTATTGCTTTATCTATATTTTTGATCCCCCATGGAGTTGCTTTGTGGTGGCTGATCATGCACACACACACACACACACACACACATATATATATATATATATATATATATTTACCGCTTATATATATATATATATATATATATATATATATATATATATATATATATCGCCTATCGCTTTTCATACAAATTGCGATTATCATGTGAGCCTAGGAATCGTGTGATCACAGATTGATCATCTTGAATCTAGATTCGGTTCCATGATGGACTTTTTTCCATTTATGTGACTTGTACATTATTTACAATTGTGCGAGTTCCCTTGGATGGTCATCATGCCCTATAAGGAGTTCAAGATCTTTGTATATTATTTTCTCGCAGATGCCTCGCATCTCTAAAAAATAAAAGCAAACAAGTAGAACATTTAATAATAAAATAGAAGTATCAAAGGCCTCAATTACTATTGAACATGTGGTTTGAAAAACCTTTTTATAAAACTTCATTGCTATATCTCGCTTAAAAGCGAATTTTCTACAAAATTCAAACCCTATGTATATAAGTGCGAATGAGGTATAAGATTACTTCCAAATAATTGTACATTGATCACACACACACACACACGCTCATATACATTTTTTTTTGAAAAGTGGCGATCCATTTGTGGCAACACGGATGTCGAGGGTGCCTAACACCTTTCCTCCACATAACCAAGCCCCGAACCCTAAATGAATCTCGGCCACAGACCCGTTTAGCAATTGTCACATCAACGGGTCAATGTGTAAACCTTTTTCATTTCGTTGGTGCAACCGATTAAATACACCAAATTTGGCGACTCTTAAAGTCCAATCGTTGACATTATACATGTCGGACCTTTTTCACTTGTTTTTTCAAACAAATCTCACATTAACATGAGAACACCAAAGAACAAGTAACGAAAAGGGACAAATAAAAATCCCGACGTCGACAAATAGTAATAGCAATTATCGGATAATGAATTTAGCTATTTATAAATCATATAAATGAGAAATTAAAGTATTAAAAATACTTTGATATATTATAAATATATTATAATATTATGTTATGATTTTCATTAATATTTAATATTAAATAAATATTAATGATTAAAAAATTATGTGGTATTTATATAATATAAATACGATATAAATGATTCAAAAATTATGATAAGTGGTAATAATTATCTAAAATTTTTTACCAGCCTATGAAAATTATTATGACTGATAATAAAATTATCTAAGTTAATTGTTAAGTGTTTAGGCATAGTTTAATTGAACTTAAACTCGATAATTGTTCGACTAGACCGTTGGGATGTTAGAATTGAGTCGGGTTAAACTCAGACTGCAATAGTTTGACTTGATACCGAGTCTTAGGTGTGTCATAGACTGATAGGATTATGTGTTATGTGTTCAGGATTATGTTATAATTATATATATAACAATATTATACTGTGATGATATTATTCTAATGTGGAGATCAATATTACTAATATTAGGTCTTCGGATAAAGCGTTGTAAATTGCGTAACTATAATCGACCGTACAGGCAAGTTACTAAAGTTGAACTCTTAATTATTGTGCAAGTTTTCTTGACTCGACCTCGAGTTGTTTATTCGAATATGTTTGTGGTTAATCATTTTCGATTGCCATGTCTAAGAATTATTAAATTGCACTCTGTGCATACTGCATGTATCAGGTATGAAAGGCTGATCACCTTCATTACCATTTGGTTCAGATATATATATATATATATATATATATATATTTATGTTCATGTTCAATGTTGTTCAGTCAAAAGTTTGTTCGTGCTAAATTCAAAACTATATTGTTGAATTATAGCTAGCTTATTATTCCAATTCTTTCAATCATGATATATCCTCAAATATACTTAAACTTCCTAGGCAAACTTATGTTCACCCTTGCTATATCATGATAAAACATTGCAGATTAAGACAAATGCGTCGGATAGAAGGAAAGGTTAAAGATAGTTCCAACTTTAAGTTAATGTGTGCAGCTATATTTGTAACAGTTATGTATGGTAATAATGTTATATGTTAGATAGTTTATGAATTGTGTATAAGTTAAGGTTAGTCGACCTTGGGGAATAGTGTGTAAAGTTTTAATGTATAAACAATTTATGTTTATATCTTCTGCAATTAGTTATAGAATGATTGTACCAGATCCTTGGTGATTTAGGACCGAGATTTGGGGCCTTCACACAATCAAAGATAGTAACCACAATAGACAACTTGGATAAAGAAAGAAAAATTTATTTTTCTGTGAATAGTTTCGTATACGCGAATAGTAACCCCAACACAAAAAGGTAAAAATTCCACAAGAAAATTCATCATACTTCGTGAATAGTACTCGTGAATAGTAACTCATGAATAGTAACCCCGACATGAAAAGGTAAAAATTTCATAATAAAATTCATACCAATATTCCGGTATAATGATATTGAAAGAAATAATATCATTTACGAAGAAAATAACATCCCTTACCTCAAAAGAATAGTACTTCTGGCTTGAATATCAGATATAAAACTGAAGGAAACTTGCACCGTATAGCAACACTCAAAGTATCGAAATACTCACAAAAATACGCTCGATAATATAGAGAGAGAAAACTTCAGATTCTGGTGTAATTTTCAATTCTAACTTAAGCTTCCCATTTATAGGAAAATACTTAGAACACTAAAGCAGAAAATTTAATAAAATATTAATATATTAAAAAATTTTCACGCCCACCTTAGAAAATCTGAATTCAGCATGTTTACCACTCATGTGGGGCCCACCAAAATGAAAAAAAAACAATTTTCTTTAAAAAAATATTTAAAACTTCAAAAATCAATTATTATGGAACTTCAATAATTCATAATAAATAGCCCTTTTATCAGAAAAATTCGAAACTTATGTTCATTCCATAGAAAATTCAATTTTCTACAACTTTGTAGCTTTAAAGTTTTCCAAATTCTAATCAGAAATTGACCGAAATCCACATACGGACGATTTTGCAGGCTGTAATCAAATTTCAGTCAAAAATGGGGTCCACCAACATGTTTAACATGTTTTTAGCATTTATTGTAACAAAAATACTCTTCCTCCTCATTTATTCATATATCACACATTCATTGTAAAAATATCACCATTATTATATTATATTATATTATCGCATTATACATTCATAATGTAATATAATAATATATTTGAATGAATTATTTTATCAGAAAAGATAAAATATCAATTTTCAACAATTGTCACTTTTCTAAAAATTCCTCCATTTATATTCACATAAATAAATATTTTCCTTATCATATAAATCAGTAATTAATTATTCACAAATAATATTACAGAATCACAATAATGACAACCATGTCGTTCCCAGGAAAGAGGGGGTTTTCCGATAAGGATTTCTCCTTACTGACGCTCAATTAGGTGACCAAACCCCTTTCCTAGACAGAACTTCCTTAGACATTGCCAATAATGCTATCTAGTAATATTATTCAAATAATATGAATTATTGATCTGATAATGGAAAATACTGTGCAGTGACAGTTATTGAAATAACAATAATATAAAATATCAACGTAGCAATTATTGAATCAATAAAATAAAATATTGAACAGTAATTACTGTAACAATTATTGAGTAGTGTCTTCTTACGTAAGAATCAATAATTGGTGCAATACCGTGTGCTACTGTGAAACACCGTGTATTACTGTGTTTTAACAACCGGGTATTCCAACAGTGTTAACGATAACAACTACGCCGTTATTTATAAAAACTCATTCTTGTCATTTTCTTCATCCAATCGCTTTCCGTTATAGGGCCCACAAAAGGCTGTGCCTTCGTACGAATATTCCCAGACAACAAGAATATTCCACGACCAAACGAAAATTCCTCGACAACAATGAATATTTTATAACCACTTGCTTATTTAAAATATTTACGCATTTTACCCATAACTAACCACAATAATCAAATCAACCTTTTACTATTTCAAAATAATAAATAGAGGAAATTCAATTTCATTTATAAAAAGTTGGGGTCTTACAACCTCCCTTCCTTATGAAATTTCGTCCTCAAAATTGACGTACGTACCTGGTATTTCGAAAAGGTGAGGATACCTAGCTTTAATTTATGATTCTAACTCCCAAGTTATTTCTTCAATAGAATGATTCATCAACAAAACCTTAACTTGTTGTATAACCTTTGTGCGTAGGACATGCTCCTTTCTATCCAAGATCTTGACAGGTAACTCCTCGAACGTTAAATCTTTGGTTATCTCGACTGATTCTAACTCAATAATGTGGTTCGGGTCATCCACATATTTACGTAACATCGATACGCAAAAAATGTTATGAACACGCGACATACTTGGCGGTAAAGCGAGTGTATAGGCCATAGTTTCTACTCGATCGAGAATTTCAAATGGACTAATAAATCGAAGGTTTGAGCTTTCCTAACATCGCTGATTCTCGCTTTGAATAATGACTTCTTGCACCTTCTTCTTTATATCCATCAGCTCCGGTGTGTAGCTTGAGCAGTTTTAACTTTATCGATTAAAGTCGATTTTACTCGTATATCATCACGTGGGTCCCTAGAGTCTTTAACTCTATCTCTATCATTTGTAAGTCATACGAAATGGGTCTTTGTGTTTGAAAATATCGCACTCTTACTCGCATACGATCTTCTACTCAATGCGTCAGCTAGCACGTTTGCTTTTCCAGGATGGTATGATTAGAACATGTGCCAAAATGAGTCTCCTCTTGAGTTCTTCGAAGCTCTTCTCATATTCCTCGCTCCATTCAAATTTTGTATCCTTACGAGTCAGCTGAGTTAATGGAGTAGCGATTCGAGAAAATCCTTCCACTAATCTCCGATAATAACCAGCTAAGCCTAGAAAGCTACGTATTTTGATTACTAACTGAGGTTTCTCTCAACTGTGACTCATATCCCAATCTTGGATAGCACGTCACAATGAAACCTATTAGCTTACCACCGCATGAATATGACGTCCCCTACGGAGAGTCTGGCTTTGGTGCATTCCACAAAGGAAGTCACTAGATAGAGGCTAGGGTACCAACTCTTGTAGTTGGGTTTTTAACTCTTTAAGTTTAATAGGAGCTATTCGATATGAGATTTTAGAAATGGGTTTTGTACCAGGTTCAAGGTCGATACAAAATTTAATATCACACTTTGGGGGTAGGCCAGGAAATTCTTTAGGAAATACGTCAGAAAATTCACTAACAACAGAAATATCATTCAAATCTGACGTATTTTTGTTTAAATCCATGAAATGGGGTATGAAAGCTTGACATCCATTTTTCAATAAACGAATGGCTTTATGGCTTGATATGATAGTGATTGAATTTAATGGTTTGGTTGTTTGAATTCATACAACAGGTTGGTTAGGAATATGAAAACTAACAACCTTACAAAAACAATCAATTTTAGAATGAGTGGTTAACCAATCAATCCTTAAAATCACATCAAATGAAAGTATCTTTAAAGAGATAAGATCAACAGGTAATGTGATGGTGCCAACTTGGATCAAGCAAGATTTCTAAACAGTGGATGTAATGAAAGTTTCTCCTAACGGAGTCTCCACAGATAAGTCAAAGTCCAATTTATCAATAGTTAAGTTTAAACGTTGAGCACAAGCCGGAGAGATAAAAGAATGGGTAGAACTGGTATATAATAAGGTATAGATTTCATAAGAATTTATGATTAACTAACTCGTGATAACTTTGTTCGGGTTCCTCGCATTTTGGCCAGTCACGACAAACGCTCTTCCAGGAACCGCTGACTTTGACTTGTCTGGGACAGCCTTTTGAGTCACATTAAAACATACCTTAGAAGGCTGTGCACAGTTTGGACTTATGTGTCCCTCCTCTCCGCATCTGTAGCATCTAACCTGTGGTCGTTCTCCTCCCCTAAAATTTGTTGCTTGTGTTGTCACCGACGTCTTCCCATCATCGTTAAATCTTCTCTTCTTGAATTTTCCACTTGAATCATTTCTTCTATTATCTTGGCCATGATTACCACTGAAGTGGTTACCATTTTTGGCATGATAATTTCCTCCACGATGATTATCATTGTCCCGATGACCGTTTCCATCGATACGATTATTATCATGTTGTTGGTCGCCCGGTTGAACAAACTTATTATCTCGCTCTAATAATTGAGCCCTGTTCACAACATCTGAATATAGAAACAATTTGTGAGAACTGAGGTATTGACGAATTTTGGGTTTTAGACCTCTCAGAAACATCTGCGTCATACGTTCCTCGTTCTTTACCAAATAAGGTGCAAACCTGGATAACTCCGCGAACTTCGCCTCGTATTGGGACACCGTCATGTTGTTCTGTTCCAGTCTAATAAAATCTACCTCCTTCATATGACGAATACTTTTAGGAATGTACTTGTCATTGAACAGTTTCTGAAATGTTTCCCAAGACATATTGAGTGCGGCTGGCTGGGTACGCTTCACAGATTCCCACCAGTAATCTGCCTCACCACGGAACATAAAGGTGGGGAATGGAACCTTCTGTTCTTCCGTGCATCCCAAGACATCAAATATCTTGGTAATTTGCTTGACCCACATTTCCACCTTAATCAGATCAGGCTTTCCTCATAATTCTGGTGGTCCCAACTCTTTAAACTACTTGGCTGTGACAAACTGTGTGACCCCGAATTTTACGAAATGAAAGTATTCAATTTTTATAATTATTATTCTATTTAGTAAATGGTTAAATTGATAAAAGTACAATAATACACGTGGTTGCATAGTAGCACACGGTATTGATTATTGATGCTTATGTGAGAAGTCACTCAGTTATACTCAATTATTGTTACAATAATTGCTACATCATATCTCTCATATTATTGATTCAATTATTGTCACAGTATCATCTGCATAATATTTTATATATTATTAAATCAATAATTGAGACGACAAAGTTATTCATATTATTATTTGCAATATTGACAATGTCTAGAAGTTCTATTAAGGAGAGGTTTGGTCACCTAATTGCGCGCCAATAAGGAGAAATCCTTATCGGAAAGCCCCCTCTTTCCTGGGAACGACCTGGTTATTAAATATTGTGAGTTATAATATTAATGATGAATAAGTTCGTGTTGATTAAAGATGAATTTGATAGTTACATTGTGTTGGGATTATTAGTGTTAGTGGAAATCGACATCTATTCTGATGATAATTGATCTCTTGGGGTTATATTGATAAATCGGGTAATTAATCAGATAAATGAGCAATTAATTGCTACTTATTCACATGCTTATATAACTATTTGTTCACATGTGTGTACTATTGAATCACATTCATGTACTATTAGGAGAGTTGGTGCAAGATTGATAATACTTGCATGACTAAGTTAAAAATAGAGGTATAGATGGAGGTACTATACTGTAATTCGTATTTTTACATGATTATAACTATTGGTTCACATGTTTGAACAATTGATTCACATTATTTACTATTAGGGGAGGTGGTGCAAGTTTGATAATACTTGCAGGACTAAATTAAAAATGAAAGAAAAGTTGGAGGTATTGTACTGTAATATTTTGAGCCCTAAAACGTGCAATTATCGAAATTATATTTCCTATAAATAGAAGATCATTCTTCCTTCATTTCTCACCAATTCACTAAAGCTTTAGAGCAATTATTATAGAGAGAAATTATAGAGAGAAAGAAGAAGAGAAATCTGCTACCTCACTATTCCAGTATCCAGTCTTCTTTTGATGTAAGGGGTATTATTTCTTTCGTATTCATGAAGAGAGCTATTGTTATTCCATTCCTTATTATTACATTGGAATAACTTTGTATCACGCGGACTCACAGTATATATGGTGAAATTCTTGATTATTCCATTCTTTATTATTATGTTGGAATAACTCGCATACATCTGGCACTGCATACGTGGTGAAATTCTTCTATTATTCCATTCTTTATTATTCATGCGAATATATCACATGTGCGTGCGTTTACGCATGACCTAGTTCCATTATTTATTATTCTGTCAGAATATCCTGTCTATGCGTTTACGCATGACCTGGTTCTATTATTTATTATTTTGTTGGAATATCCTTTCTGTGCGTTTACGTATGACCTGGTTCTATTATTTATTATTACATTGGAATAACACATTATGCATGCGATTATCGCATGCACGGTGAATTCTTCTATTATTCCATTCCTTATTGTTACATTGGAATAACTCGCTCATGTGGATTACCACATGCATGGTGAATGATCCTTCGTATTTATTCCTTATTAAATTATGGAAATGATCATCTTCATTGGATTCTTGCGCATGGCGGGTGAAAATCCATTTGCGGTTTCGTAATTTTTCTGACCCTCAAAAATTCGGGAAAATTTGAAATGATAATTTGATGAGTTTTCTATATTGTGTCCAAAGATGGCGATTTTTGGATGTATAGATTAAGAGTTATGGATTTTATGGGAAAAGACTATTTTAAAAGTAAACCCTCATAACTCCTTGTGGTTAACTCCAAAATTGGTGAAATTTTTATTGGGAGTACATGTATATAACAGGAGTATACCCTATAAATTTCGGAATTTTTGGACAAAAGTACAATTTATGATAAATGTCTAAATATTCGGCAGTTTTGGCCATATGAAAAATAGTAAATGAATTTTAAATTTTTTTTGAGAAAAATATATGTTCAATATGGGACTATATTCTGTTAAATCCCAGAAAAGAAATATTTTTGGGGCTGATTTGGTATTTTTCATGAAAATGAACTAGTTATGAGTAAATAAATTAAATATGTTGTGACAACCCGGAAAATTGGATTGTCCAGAATTGAAGTTTAAAGAATTAGTTTTTAATAAAATAAATTTTTATTTATACTATTTTGTGCTATGTGTTTATTAATCGTTCTATAACCTGGAATGATTATTATTCGGGAGGATTCTGGCTACGAGCTAGACTGAACGAGTAAGAATTTTCAAGAAGAAAATAAAATTTTTCCGGGAACAAAAATATTTTTGGGGATAAAGACGAAATAAACACTATTCATCTGTTTCTGCTCGGAGATTTATTTTGAATTTCTGAGAATTGCGTAATGATAGAATTTTGAGACGAGATGGAATATTCAATAATATTTCAGTTATGGCAAAAACGAAGTTTTCGCCTGCGGACTTAAAACCTAACGGTTAGGAAAAGTGAGTTCCGAGAATTTTATGATTTCGTATAATAATTAGAGTTATTATGCGTGAGAAATACGAGTATAATACTAGTTATTATACGAGTATAGTACGAAGATTAGTACGACGTATAATACAAATATCGTACAAACTATATACGAAGAGAATACGAGAATGGAATGCGTAGAATGCGATTAGTCTAAATGGACTTTGAGTTCCTGGACTTTGAAGAATCCATTTGGATTTGGATTATATCAAGCCCAATGGAATGTGTAATCAAGCCTAGGGTAGGCCCAGTAAGAATTAATGTAAGGCCTGGTGTTAGATTTAATTACGCCCGATCCAAGAAAATTAACAGCGGATCGAACCAATGGGTCATCGGATGGGTAAAACCCATAGGTAAGACCCATGGGCATAAGGGGCGGCCACTTGGTCACCAAGTAAGGGTGGTGACCAAGTAAACTTGGTGGCTAAGATTGGAATAGTAAGGAGGTGGGGGGAAATGACTAAAATCCCCCTAACCTTGGTTTTCTATAAATAAAAAGCTTAAGTTCATTATTTTGAGCTTTTGAAAATCCTACTCTATGAGAGATAGAGAGAGAGTTCGGATGGGAGAAGAAGAGGAAAAGGAAGAGGAAAAGCTTGCCCGAGTGCACGCTTTGTTCGACGGAAGGAGATTAAAGAAGAACGATAATCCGAACCCTAGTTTCTTCTAATTTTCTTTAAGTTTAATATGTTCAAAAACATAACTTAATGAAGATAAGAAGTAGATGAAGTTAAGAATGAATTCATATGGTTGAAATCATGAGAAAATGAAGAAATAAGAATTTGGAATTTAGTTTATAAATTTCTTAAGGAAGTATAAGATTCGTAAGGATTTTGAGCGATCCGGATGAATCTTATGAATGAGTAGGTCAAATAAGTAAGGAATGATGTTCTATAACATCAAATTCCAAGAAAAAGTAGAATCGTAATCCAAAATATCGATTAAAATGAAGAACGAACGAAAACGCGAAGAACACGCGAAGAACGTTGTTGATGGACAAATTTAAAACCATCATAGGATAATTGTTGTGGATGGACAAGTTTAAAACCATCGCGTATAAGTTAGTTGCTTATTGCTTGGTTAGGAACGTTAGAAACGTTCGTGAAGAACGGATTAAAACTGAGCTATAACGAAGTTATGGCAATTTTTTTGTAAAAGATAAACGAGAATTAGAAAGTTAGTAAATGAACCCGAACATGTATGGTTTCATGAGAATGTAAGAGAAAGTAGAAATCATGAGTCATGTACTCAAGAACGAGCAAATTCTGAGTTCGGATGACCGAATTACGAACGAACGAACGAAGAACGTTAAAAACGTAAAACGAACGAAGGGCGAAGATTAAGGCAATTGAATGGAATGTTAACAGATTCAAAATGAAGTTCTGTTTGAGGGTAATCAAAGTATGTAAGATAAGGAAGAAAATGGCTTTGGAACGATCTTATTCCGAGTTATAACGAATGAGATATGTGATTTCGAAGTCAGCGTCTCAAGCTTGTAAAAGACTTAGAAAAATTTTTCTAGGTTTCATGCTCGGTGCTGCAGCGCGAGTCGTGCCTTAGGGGCCGACACCGTAGTGCGAGCTTGGGCCATTAGCTACTGCTAATTGGCACCGCGGCAGATAAGAAAGAATAAGACGCAGCCACTATGGCGCCCGGTCTTGAAGCAATACCGAAATGAGATTTTAACTGGTCAATTTCTCGGGGGATGTGCAAGAAAGAAATATAAATATGTAATTCAACTAATTTAACACTTAATCAAGTGTATTAAACCTTTGATGAAGGTTGAACGAAAAGATTAAATGAGATTAGAAGACGAAGCATGTAGACGCGGGTTACATAACCAATATCCGGGGATCGTAGTCGCGATAAACGAACGTGGGGAATTACTTCAATTGTGATTCCTTAGACGTTGAGTGACGAAAGTAATGTATAACATTTTGATGTTATGATCTGGTAATGAGAGATGAACGTAAAGCGTTTAGACGCTATGAACACAATGCTGTTGTGATGAACGATCGGTCATAGTATACAACTAACCGTATGGCTTTGACATTAAGAAATAATAATGAACATAGGGTTCATGGGATGAATAACGATTGAAAGTGATTAAAACTTTGAGTAAAGGTTGAATGAGAGATTAAGAGACGAGCAACATAAACGTTGAATACGTAAACGATTCTCGTGAATAGTATTCACGTCGGGCGAACGTTCTAAGTATACATTGGTTGTATGACTTAGACGTTGTCGAAGGTAGTAAATAAGATACGATTGGTATCCAGAAAGCCGTAGAGAACGGTAAGAAGTTTAACAAAAGTCGAATGTGAGTCGGAGGAGAATGTTAGAATGAAATGTAAGAGTTGAACACTTGAACCAACGTAAAGGTTAAGTGTACGCAAATATTAAACGGGTAGGACCTACACTCTGTGTATGGTTTGACCGTAGAGTAATGAAGATCAGTGATTAAACCTGTGATTGATGAAGAAGCTGAATTAAAGACAAGTATGTATAACATAAAAGAAGCCGAGTTAATGTTTATAACTTGGATAACATTCCGAGTCGAATTAATCGGACGTTATAAGTTAAGAATAAGGTAACGTAAAATGTTTATCGCTATTAAAGCATATAATGAATGTGGAATGATCGTTCTGAGTATACAAAAGACTGTATAAATTAGACGATGATGAATGAATCCTGAGGTATGGCATTTAGTTGCCAGAAAGCCATAAGGAATAAGAAATTGACTTAACGAATATTATAGTTTAATAGTTTGGGTAAGTTAAGATGAATTTAGGTTCTAGTACAATCATAACCTTTGATGGTTGACATATGGGAACTGGGCTAAACAATTACTTCAGAGAGCGAAGGTATATACAAAACTGGCAACCGATCTAACTCACT
This sequence comes from Panax quinquefolius, assembly GCA_020205615.1. Taxonomy (NCBI): domain Eukaryota; kingdom Viridiplantae; phylum Streptophyta; class Magnoliopsida; order Apiales; family Araliaceae; genus Panax; species Panax quinquefolius. The sequence goes on from CM035157.1 coordinate 58,693,126, forward strand.
GTTGTGGGCACTGTAGATGAGACGGGAACTTGTTTGTTGGTTGTTTGTGGGAAACCACTCAGAGTACCATATGGACTGCTAGCAGAGACACGATGTGTGTTGAGTCCTAGGAGAGTTATAAGAAGAAGATAAGAATGTAAATCATCAAAGATGATGAACGTATTAAGTAAGACATCTCCGTATGTCATGAAGCCGTTAACCGGTAAAGGAAGTTGGTCTCGTAAACTTAGTTTATAAGAACATGAACCTTAAGAAGTGAAGTTAAGTAAACCAATGTGTAAGTCAAGTATATGACAAATTGGTACATGTGTTATTTCCTTATGTGCTACATAGGAATTGGAATGAGCAGTTCAGCGTAAACTATAAGCTGTAGCTGTGCATAAGGCAAGTTTCCTAACTTCATTCATATTTTAAAATGAATGCTAGTTTCTAAACTTCTCAGATGTTGAACTTGAGAAGTTCTGTCTATGTGCAAATGTGTGATCTGTGTACAAGGTGTTAGAATATATGAGGCCTTGTACCACAATGTGAACACTTTGGTGTTTCTATAATATGAACTGTTCTGTGATTGAATTATTCAATATGAGCATATTCTGTTTATACATGAACTGTTATTGTTAAGTCTGTGCTATTGATTCTAGCTAGACATAATGTATATGAAAGAAAATAGAGAATGAAAGTATTTCAAAGTGAATATGACTACTGTTTTAAAATGATAGGAATCGAGATTATTCCTATTATTCAAGTTGCTTCATAACCTTTGTTCGATTATTGAAGTCTTACAAAAATGTTTAAATTCTTAAAGTTGTTTGTTCAACTGTTATGACTTGCTGGGCAATTGAATGCTCACACTTGCTTTAAATAAAAACATTTTTAGCGAACGATGTTAGAAAGAACTTAAGGATCCCAGAAAAATCAAGCTGATCGGTATCTAGAAGAAGTACCATTCATTATATGAATGAACGTGAAGATCAAGCGAAGACTTGTAATATAAAATGATAGAATTAAACTATAGAATAGTTTAATGAACGATTATGTATCCTTGTTGGCGGATAAAAGTCACTTGTATAAGATGTAAAGAATAATGTAATTATCATTATTTGTAATGAAAGAGGTTTTAAGGTTTTAGAACCTGGGATTTGAGGATGTATGTTGTTATATTTAGCTATATAATGATGTATGTTTGGAAGAAGATGGGATCGTGACGTACGAAATCTGGATGTGAAAATAGACTGGATTTCAGGGCGTTACATATGTTATGTGAAGTAAAAAAATTGGAAAATAGGATTTTATGGCTTGGGAATCGTATATAGGGCATGTGCTGATTTTTGATGAGGGATTTGATCATTGGTGATGAAATCTTATAAGTATGGCATTTTTGAATGATTAAATGCATTAATTGGTAAAGTGTAAACAATTGAAATAAATTATTTATAAGTTTAAGAATTGATTAAAATATTGTTATAAAATTAATAATATTAGATTATGAGTTTATTAAGTGATTGATAATATTCGGATAAATTTAAATCTTTAATATTTATCCTTGTTTTTGTTTGATTAATGCTTATATCATTGTCATCATCCTCATGATTATATTATGATGAAAGTCATCTTTGGCTTACGCACAAAGATGAATTGTTAATTATTGGTTTTACAGTTGAATATCTTTAGCTTACGTGCAAAGATGGATTAATTATCTGATCAGTAATTACCTTGTTACTCTAGAAGGAATTGAAAGATGAATTCTAGGGTTAGAACTGGGCATGATAACATGTGACTTAGTTATTTGCATGACGGATAATTAGGTTCATGAATTGAATGGAAATATCTGTTTACCGCATATAACACATAAGAAATTGGAATTGAAGGAGTTTAATTCAATTGTTTTGCATAGAAATATAGCAAGATTAATCTGGATTAAATAGAAGTCATTTGATCACTTGGAAAAAGACTTTTGGCATTTGAGAATTCTTGTTAACAATTCAATAGGCATAATAATTGGGATAATTGGATAATTGGTTTATAGTTCATAATTGGGGATATTGGAGTCTTAATCTTTATTTACCTGATTTCATTCGTTAAAATTCTAGTTTTATTTATTTAATTTATTTTTAGAATATTCTCTTTTAATTGCTTAAATTAGTTTTCTTATTTTGAAAAATCACGATTTGAGATTGTTTAAATAAAATTAGTTTGGTTAAGAACTAGTAATTGGTGATTTTTATTAAATAATTTCTCGTGGGAACGATACTTTTCTTATCACTTTATTACTTGTCAATTAGTGTATACTTGCGTATTCATTGATTCTTGAAATCGATCAACAAGTTTTTTAGCACTTTAGATTCTTGGGGAATTAATTTAATAATTATTTACCAATATTAATTTCAATCAAATTAGTCTTAATTTAAATATTTTTATTTTTATTTTTAATTCTCTCCCTATATTTCTCTCTGTTCAGGTACCATGGATGACTTTGCGTATTAATGGCCATACACGAACATGACTCAACCAAGGGAAACAGGGATTGATGGACTTAATACATTTTCTGTAGAGCCAATACAAATTGAGGCAAATTTGAAGACGTTGGAGGTTATCGTAGCCCAACGGAGGCGAAGGATGGCAAACATGACTCAACCAATGGAAACAGAGATTGACGGGCTCGCGATACTTTGAGTATTGGCAGCACAGGTGTTCACAATAGCTAAGAAAATGGAAACATAGAGTCCACCATCCACACAACAAGTAGCTATGGTTTGTGAGTTATGTGTTGAGAGTCATGCTACAGATCAATGTGCCATAAACGCTGAATCAACTCAGTTCGTAGGGAGCTACAGTCGATCAACCCAACCATATTCGAATCAAAATGCATATAATCCGGGTTGGAGAAATCATCCAGGATTTTATTGGAGTAGCAATCAAGCTCAAGCGCCTAGACAGCAAAACACATCCAGATTTCAAAATCAAACCCAACAATAGCCAGAGAAAAAACCAAGTTGGGAAGAAGCTTTGGAAAAATTCATTTCAGTTACGGACAAAAGGATCGATGCACAAGACAAGTTACTGAATCAGGTAGATATGAATGTGAAAAGCCAAGGTGCTTCGATAAAGAATCTGGAAAATCAATTGGGATAGATAGCACATGTGTTGAACACCCGACCACATGGAACACTCCCTAGTGATACAGAGATAAATCCCGGCAGAGATGAGCATTGGAAGCCTGTGACTTTACGTAGTGGAAAGGATTTGCAAGAGACAGTCAAGGAAAAGGAGATCGACGAAGATTTAACAGTAAGATTAAACGAAGATGAACCAATTTTATTAGTATCCCATGTGCCTCCTCCACCAAAGTTCAATAATCTGGGCAGTTTTGCAAAACCATGCCCAATTGGCAGTCATGTCGTCGGCAAAGCTCTTTGTGACATAAGAGTGAGTACAGTTGTGGAGTCATGGTGGGATGAAAAAGAGAAGATAGAGGAAGATTCCATTATGTTTATTAAGCTTCAATGCCCTAATCTGATCATCGACATGATGGAGGAAACACCTAGTTTTTGGACGTTCTTAATGGGGAACATATATACAAAGAGCATGCTAGGTGACTTTAATTCAAGGGCTTTTGCTAATAAGAACCTCCCAAAAGAGACATTGCTACTGATGGATGGAGGATTCCTCAATTTTTGAAGGGGAATTGGATAGAGAATTGAAGAAGTCAGGCTGAGACTATAAAACAAGCGCTTGGAGGCAACCCACGTTTAATTTTTATTTTTAGTTTTTATTAGGTTTTATATTAGTAGTTTTGAATTTGTATTTATTTAGAATTTAATAAAATTGTTTTATCATGGTTTCTGAGTTATTCAAGTCAAATTCAAGTGTGGTGCCCAATTTGTTCCATGTGCTTGCTTTATTCTCCAAACTTAGTGGACAAGGAGGAAGATTGCTATATTTTTAGGGAAGTCCTCTGCTTTACTTTTTTATATTTCAGCCATTGAGGACAATGTCTAATTTAAGTTTGGGGGCATTTTAGTGTCGTATTGCATATAGTTAGTTATCCACATAGTAGTTCATTTTTTTTATGTGTTAGCATTGTGTTTTTTTAGGTTGCATATAATACATGGTAGTTATTTGCACATTTATATATGTGTTGCATTAGTATGTGTTCATGTAGTATAATTGAATTTTTTATTTTTTATTTTTTTTGCATGAATCTGTGCGATAGGTTGGCGTGGTCTTAGTTCAGTCTATGTTAAGATTGGTTTTGCATGTTAACTTGAACAGTGTTGATAATTGATGATGAGTTCTAATTTTAATCATGATAATAATCTGAGCCTGTCTTAAACTTATGTAACCGGTTAGCACTTAAAGTTTAACTGTTTTAATCCACTTGGTTCAAGGGTTTCATAATTTGTTTCTGAGGGAAAATCTTGGTTAAAATTTAAGGAAATTAGTGAACTGGTGGTAAAGGTTGGAATGACGTAAAAGCTTGAGTTTGGGGGAATCTATGGGATATATATTACAAAAAGAAAAAAAAAGAAAAAAAGAAATGATGAAAATAAAAAAAAAGAATAACAAATCCAGAAAAAGAAAAAAAAAAAGAAAAAACACCGTGGCATGCTTATCTAGTTTTGTGGCCTTTGTTACTTGAGTAAGTAAGCCCGAGGGGATTGTCCTTACACCTAGCGCCCTAAGGTCTTAATGGCTTGGGAGTCGTTGGTCGAAAGCTCGTTAAGGTAGCACTAAAAAGCCTAAGGGAATAAGACATTGCACAACCATGAGAAAAATAAAGAAATGAATAAAACACGAGAAAGAGCAAAAATGCCCTCGTGGTTGAATAAAAGTATAAATAAATCTTGTATGAACCCTAAGACTTGGTAATTGCTTAGTTTTAACCGGAGTTGTCATGTTCACAAAAGTAATTGAATTGGAACTAAAATTTTCCTTCTAAGAAGTTTGTTATGTGATTATCTTGAACTGTGGTTGGTTAGACTGGTTAACAAGCACACACACACAACATGGATGATGACTGGTTTGGATTGACTAATTGGTTAGAGTTATGGATTTTAACTTGATTGAATATATTGTTTGAGTACCAATGGTATCTTTGAGGCCTGTTGCTATATATCATACTGATTTATTACAAGGTTTGTAGGTATATTAGGAAGTAGATCATGCATATGCATTCATGTAGTTGAGTTAGTTTTTTATTTTTAGTTCTTTTGTGTTTTTGCTTGAGGACAAGCAAAAGTTTAAGTTTGGGGGTATTTGATGAGTGAGTTTTATACTCATAATTGAGTGCGTTTGAGCTTAATCTTTTGGTTTATTTTAAGTGTTTATGTCTATTCATGCATGTTTTATGTTGTTTTGTAGGAATTGAGACAAAAGTTAATTGGATCGATGTTCGGGGTGGCTAGATTTGTGTTTTCGGCTTGTTATTTACACAACAGTCACTTCAGAGCCAATTTGAGTATTTCTTCGGACCTTATTTCGAAAACCTTAAAGAATGAAAGTTGTATATCTACGTCTCCTCTTTCCAGAGCATCTTGAATCATCGAAATCGGAGTTCGAACGAAGAAGTTATGGCCATTTTCCCAAAGGACGTTGGAGTAGAAAATTTCCAAAAATGTTCGTAATAGGCGCCATTTTAAGCCTATGCTTTCGTATTTGGGCGTTAGGGAGCGATGTTGCAATAGTAGTGCCTAATATTTGGGCACCTTTGGGGTAGGGTTTGGTTAGGCTTGGACACGTTTTGGGGTGAATACTTGCACGTATTCATTGATTGCGAAATCGATCATCACCTGTAGTGCAAAGAATAAATTGTTAATGAATATCTTTGGTCGTAGCGCAAAGATGAATTTATTAGTATGATTGTGAGCAGGAATTGTGATTTGGTATAACCATAATTTTTGATGTTTTAGGTGAAGATAGGTGATGCAAATTATCTTCGATCACAGGTGCGAAGAGAATTTAGAATCACAATTATGATTATGAGTTATTCATATGATTGTGGATGAGGAATTGTTGATTGATGTTGAGGATAAAACATTATTGGTGGACTTTTAACATGGAGAAGATAATAAACACGATGGTCTATTTGACTCTTCTAATGGATTGCTTCGTTGTGGCGCCCCAAAATAGGTATCTGACACCCATTACGAAGTCGCCAAAATACATGGTATAGAAATAACTACAACTTTATTAATACAATTATCGTGCAAAATACAACAACACATAAACTGTGAGTTTAAATATAAATATTGTCATCTAGACAATATCCACACTCAAATAAGTCCTCATTACAATTATTGATACACTATTTTACAAAATAGTGAGGACTACTAAAACAACTTCTAGAACCATCATTCCATACCCCGACTAGTACTCGCTACATTTTCGCCTCCCGAGAAGAAAAATGGAACAAAAAGGAAAAGGGTGGGCTCAACTAGCCCAGTAAAGAATATTATGACTAAGATAATATAGAACAAATTATCGTTAATCTTCAACAGGGAAAAATCTGATAGAATATAATAGACAACAAGTTTCAGATCAATATTCGCAGCGTAAATAATAATTCATAGAAGAGTTACGTAGAGAATGAAATCTACTATTATCTATGAATTTAAAAGGCCATCATCAATATTTTATCCCTGTAACATCAATATATATCTTGAAACAAATATTCATCTTGCACTACTGCCAAAGATATTAAATCGATTAGTCATGTATTCATTTCAACACTGTACATCTTTTGCACTACTGACCAAAGATATTCATAAGAAAATCAACCATCTTTTGCACTACTGGGCCAAAGATATTCGATAATATCATCATTTAGGACCGAGGATGATGATGAAAATATTTTAAAGAAAATGAATCCCGGTGAAACAAAAGAACAAATATTAAGGATTCGTACTTTTTAAGGTCAAGTTCAAAAATACTTCATAAATAACCATAGTGAAGTAAAATTGACAATAATCAAAAAACATAGATACTGATAAAAAGTGGTATCCATAATTGATATTTTGGAAAAAATGAAAATTTAATTTTTACGTGAATAGTGCAGATATCGTGAAAAGTGCCGTATATCGTGAATAGTAACCCCAAACACTAAAAGACAAGAATTTCACAAGAAAAATCTTACCAATATTGCGGCATAATGATATTAGAAGAAATAATATCATTTTAAAAAAAAAATAACATCCCTTACCTCGAAAAGCGATTGCTTACGACTAGAATTTGGATATAGTCTTTGAAGGAACTTACACCGTATAGCAACACTCAAAGTATCAAAATACTCACAAGAATACGCTCGATAATATAGAGAGAGAAAGAGAGAGAAAACTTGTTTCTGGTGTGATTTTCAATTCTAACCTAAGCACCTATTTATAGGAAAATGCTTAGAACACCAAAGCGTAAGATTTAATAAAATATTAATATACTTTATTAAATTTCCTCTTTACAAACTTGGTCCAAAATCAGCCACCAAAAGTCACAAAAACATTTTTCTCACATAAATCATTTAAAACTTCAAAAAAATAAAATCAATTAATCCGGAACTTCAATAATTCACAGTAAATAGCCCTTTTATCAGAAAAATTTGAATCTTATGTCCATTCCATAGGAAATTTAATTCTCTACAACTTTGTAGGTTCAAGTTTTTCCAAATTCCAAGCAGAAATTGACTGAAATCCACATACGGACGATTTTACAAGCTATAATCAAATTTCAGTCAAGAAATGGGGTCCACAAACATAAAAAACATGTTTTAAATATTTTTAATAACAAAAATACTCTTCCTCCTCATTTATTCATATATCCCACATTCATTGTAAAAATATCACCATTATTATATTATTAAAATATAATAATATATTTAAATAAATTATTTTATCAGAAAAAATAAAATATCAATTTTCAACAATTGTCACCTTAAAAATTTTCTCCATCTATATCCACATAAAATGAATATTTTCTTTATCATAATAATCAATAATTAATTATCCACAAATAATATTACAGAATCACAATACTGACAACCAGGCCGTTCCTAGGAAAGAAGGGGCTTTTCAATAAGGATTTCTCCTTACTGGTGCGCAATTAGGTGACCAAACCTCTCCTTAGACAGAACTTTCTAGACATTGCTAATAATGCTATCTAATAATATTATTCAAATAATATGAATTATTGATTTGATAAAGGAAAATACTATGCAGTGACAATTATTGAAACAACAATAATATAAAATATTAACGTAGCAATTATTGAATCAATAAAACTATAAAAATTATTGAGTAGTGCCTTCTTACGTAAGAATCAATAATTGGTGCAATATCGTAATCTCTTGTGTTTTAAACCACCGGGTATTCCATGAAGATAAGCAGTAACAACTAAATCGTTATTTATAAACAACTTATACTTGTCATTTTTTTCTTCCAATCGCTTTTTCGTTTATGGGGCCCACGAAAGGGCTAGTATGCCGCATGCGAATATTCACGAAAGTAAGAATATTCCACGACCAAACGAATATTCCCCGACAACAATGAATATTTTATAACCACTTGCTTATTTGAAATATTTGCGCATTTTACCCATAACTAACCACATTAATCAAATCAACCCTTACTATTTCAAAATAATAAATAGAGTAAATTTAATTTCATTTATAATACGTTGGGGTCTTACACTCGTTCCGCTGCAACTATGGTTGAAAAGTTTTATCATTTACCATATGTTCTAAATCTCTGATTTATTATTAACGAAGGCTATTGATAATTTAATTATCTTTAGTCATGATATTCTTTACTGGGATATTTGTGCTCACCCTTTGCTTCACAATTCCTTTTAGGTAATAAGAGTGTAGTTGGGTCGAGCGGGGATAATAGGGAAATAGTGTGATGGTCCGAGACTGTCGAAGTTTCTCAATACATTATAAAATGACATGACATGTAACAGATAATTATATTGAGGACCTAAGATGTGTGTGTTGTATTTTATACGTCACTTAATAATTGATTTTGGCGAACAACAATAGGGTGATGAGAACCCGACTTTGAAAGAGTCAAAAGTGCACCTCATTAGAATGAATATGATAGTAATATTCTCATTCTTCTTTGGGGTCTTAAAATATTTGTTGCTGTATTTTATATGGCATTGTAACAATTTGAGTTTGGATACTATCTACGAGATAATATTGTATTAAAACTCACGACTTATCTGTTGTTGTCGTACTCGCACGGCGATTCAACGATTAATATAAATGAAGTTTGTATTTGATTTTTATAGAGTGATATCTGGCAACTCAGAATGGGTCGTGTGGACCTATTTTGGGGGCGTTACAAATGGTATCAGAGCTTAGGGATATGGTCGTTGGCGGAGATATTAGTCTAGAATTAGGAGGGGAGAGACGAGTAATATACTTCGCTAGGGTGTGACTTACTTAAGCTGAAAATTGTTTATTTGATAAGTTGACAAATTATTATCTATCAATTAACCTTTGTTTTGAAGATATATTCTAGAATGATATCTGAAATACAAGAGATGAGCAATAGAAAAATCATGATACAGAGGAAATAACCAGGAAGGTACAACCCGAAAAGAAAGCAAGGTATTCTCATCTCTTCGAACTACTAGGTACGTAAATTTCAAGGGCAAAATTTCATAAGGAGGGGAGATTGTAAGACCCCGAATTTTACGAAATGAAAGTATTCAATTTTTATAATTATTATTCTATTTAGTAAATGGTTAAATTGATAAGACTACAGTAATACACGTGATTGCATAGTAGCACATGGTATTGATTATTGATGCTTATGTGAGAAGTCCCTCAGTTATACTCAATTATTGCTACAATAATTGCTGCATCATATCTCTCATATTATTGATTCAATTATTGTCACAGTATCATCTGCATAATATTTTATATATTTTTAAATCAATAATTGAGATGACAAAGTTATTCATATTATTATTTGCAATATTGACAATGTCTAGAAGTTCTGTCAAGGAGAGGTTTGGTCACCTAATTACGCACCAATAAGGAGAAATCCTTATCGGAAAGCCCCCTCTTTCCTGGGAACGACTTGGTTGTTAAATATTGTGAGTTATAATATTAAATATGCATAAGTTCGTGTTGATTAAAGATGAATTTGATAGTTCCATTGTGTTGGGATTATTAGTGTTAGTGGAAATCGACATCTATTCCGATGATAATTGATGTCTGGGGGTTATATTGATAAATGGGGTAATTTATCGGATAAATGAGCAATTAATTGCTACTTATTCACATTCTTTTATAACTATTTGTTCACATGTGTGTAATATTGAATCACATTCATGTACTATTAGGGGAGTTGGTGCAAGATTGATAATACTTGCATGACTAAGTTAAAAATGGAGGTATAAATGGAGTTACTATACTGTAATTCATATTTTTCACATGATTATAACTATTGGTTCACATGTTTGAACTATTGATTCACATTATTTACTATTAGGGGAGGTGGTGCAAGTTTAATAATACTTGTAGGACTAAATTAAAAATGAAAGAAAAGTTGGAGGTATTGTACTGTAATATTTCTAGCCCCAAAACGTTTAATTATCGAAACTATATTTTCCTATAAATAGAAGCTCATTCTTCTTTCATTTCTCACCAATTCACTAAAGCTTTAGAGCAATTATTATAGAGAGAAATTATAGAGAGAAAGAAGAAGAGAAGTCTGCTGCCTCACTATTCCAAAGTATCCGATCTTCTTCTTTTGAGGTAAGGGTATTATTTCTTACGTATTCATGAAGAGAGCTATTGTTATTCCATTCCTTATTATTACATTGGAATAACTTTGTATTCATGACTCTTTGTATATATGGTGAAATTCTTCTATTATTCCATTCTTTATTATTATGTTGGAATAACTTTATACATATGCAAGTACCGCATACATGGTGAAATTCTTCTATTATTCCATTCTTTATTATTACGCCGGAATATCCTATAAATGCGTTTATGCATGACCTAGTTCCATTATTTATTATTACGCCGTAATATCCAAAATGCAATGCGTTACGCATGACCTGGTTCTATTATTTATTATTCTGTTGGAATATCCTGTTTGTGCGTTTACGCATGGCCTGGTTCCATTATTTATTATTCTGTTGGAATAACCTTTCTATGCGGTTTATCGCATGCTTGGTGAATTCTTCTGTTACTCCATTCCTTATTGTTCTGTTGGAATAACCTGTCTATGTGGATTACCACATGCATGGTGAATGATCCTTCGTATTCATTCTTTATTAAATTGTGGAAATGATCTGTCTACGTGAATTATCGCATGGCGGGTGAAAATCCATTTGCAGTTTCGTAATTTTTCTGACCCTCAAAATTCTAGTAAAATTTGAAATTATAATCTGATGAGTTTTCTATATTGTGTCCAAAGATGTCGATTTTTGGATGTATAGATTAAGAGTTATGGATTTTATGGGAAAAGACTATTTTAAAAGTAAACCCTTATAATTCCTTGTGGTTAACTCCAAAATTGGTAAAAAAATTTTTGGGAGTACATGTATATAACAGGAGTATACCCTGTAAATTTCAGAATTTTTGGACAAAATTACAATTTATGATAAATGTCTAAATATTCGGTAGTTTTGGCCATATAAAAAATAGTAAATGAATTTTAAAAATTCCGAGAAAAATATATGTTCAATATGGGACTATATTCTGTTAAATCCCAGAAAAGAAATATTTTTGGGACTGATTTGGTATTTTTCATAAAAATGAACTAGTTATGAGTAAATAAATTAAATATTATATATGAAGTAACAAAATTAGAAAATAGGATTTTATGGCTTGGGAATCCTATATAGGGTATATGAAGATATTTGATGAGGGATTTGATAATTGGTGATGAATTCTTATGAGTATGATATTTTTGAATGATTAAATGCATTAATTGGTAAAGTGTAAATAATTAAAATAAATTGTTTATAAGTTTAAGAAGTGATTAAAATATTGTTATTATATTAATAATATTAGATTATGAGTTTATTAAGTGATTGATAATATTCAGATAAATTTAAAGTCTTTAATATTTATTCTTGTTTTCGTTTGATTAATGCTTATATCATTGTCATCATCCTCATGCTTATATTATGATGAAAGTCATCTTTGGCTTACGTGAAAAGATGGACTGTTAATTATTGGTTTTTACAGTTGAATATCTTTGGCTTACGTGCAAAGATGGATGGTTGATTATTGGTTTTACAATTGTATATCTTTGGCTTATGTGCAAAGATGGGTATTGATTATTAGTTTTCTGATTGTATATCTTTGGCTTACGTGCAAAGATGAACTATTGATTGATGAGTATTTTTGGCTTATGTGCATAGATGAACTGTTTATTAGTATGATTAAGACCAGGGATCATTCGGTATAATCATGACCCGTAATGTTATAAATTATGTGGTAAAAGTCCTCATTGTCCCGTAGTGCATTGATGGACAGTTATTGGTATGATTATAACCAGGGATTATCGGTATAATTATGACCATTGATGATTACATGAATATCCTTGGCCGTAGTGCAGGGATGATTCGATGATGTGGATTATTTATTAAGCTGAGTCTCAGCGATAAAATATTGATTATACACTTTTAATTCTTAAAAGATAGTAGATATCATGCTCTACTTGACTCTTCTAAAATACAGTTGTATGTCTTTGCCCTGTAGTGCAAAGAATAAATTGTTAATGAATATCTTTGTCCGTAGTGAAAAGATGAATTTATTAGTATGATTATGAGCAGGAATTGTGATTTGGTATAACCATGATTTTTGATGTTTCAGGTGAAGATAGGTGATGCAAATTATCTTCGTCCTGGGTGCGAAGAGAAATTTAGAATCACAATTATGATTATGAGTTATTCATATGATTGTGGACAGGAATTGTTGATTGATGTTACAAGGATAAAACATTATTGGTGGACTTTTAACATGGAGAAGATAATAGACCTGATGATCTATTTGACTTTTCTAATGGATTGCTCGTTCCGCTGCAACTATGGTTTAAAAGTTTTATCATCTACCATATGTTCTAAATCTCTGATTTATTATTGACGAAGGCTATTGATAATTTAATTATCTTTAGTCATGATATTCTTCACTGGGCTATTTATGCTCACCCTTTGCTTCACAATTCCTTTCAGGTAATAAGAGTGTAGCTGGGTCGAGCGGGGATAATAGGGAAATAGTGTGATGGTCCGAAACTGTCGAAGTTTCTCAATATATTATAAAACGACATGACATGCAACGGATAATTATATTGAAGACCTAAGATGTGTGTGTCGTATTTTATACGTCACTTAATAATTGATTTTGGCGAACAACAATAGGGTGATGAGAACCCGACTTTGAAAGCGTCAAAAGTGCACCTCATTAGAATGAATATGATAGTAATCTTCTCGTTCTTCTTAGAGGTTTTAAAATATTTGCTGCTGTATTTTATATGGCATTGTAATAATTTGAGTTTGGATACAGTCTATGAGACAATATTGTATTAAAACTCACAGCTTATCTATTGTCGTACTCTGCGTGAGAGTTCAACAGTTGTATAAATAAATTTTGTATTTGATTTTTATAGAGTGATATCTGGCGACTCAGAATGGGTCGTGTTGACCTATTTTGGGGGCGTCACAAATCGTATCAGAGCTTAGGGATATGGTCGCTGGCGGAGATATTAGTCTAGAACTAGGAGGGGAGAGACGGGTAATATACTTCGCTAGGGTGTGACTTTCTTAAGCTGAAAATTATTTATTTAATAAGTTGACAAATTGTGATCTGTCCATTAACATTTGTTTTGAAGATATATTCTAGAATGATATCTGAAATACAAGAGATGAGCAATGGAAAAATCATGATATAGAGAAAATAACCAGGAAGGTACAACCCAAAAAGAAAGCAAGGTATTCTTATCTCTTCGAACTACCAGGTACGTAAATTTCGAGGGCAAAATTTCATAAGGAGGGGAGATTGTAAGATCCCGAATTTTACGAAATGAAATTATTCAATTTTTATAATTATAATTCTATTTAGTAAATGGTTAAATTGATAAAAGTACAGTAATACGCGTAGTTGCATAGTAGCACACGATATTAATTATTGATGCTTATGTGAGAAGTCACTCAGTTATACTCAATTATTGCTATAATAATTGCTGCATCATATCTGTGAGATCCCAAATTTTATGAATAAAGATTTAATTTTTCTAGAAATATGTTTTTTAAATATTAAAGTGTGGATTTGTTATAATATTATAGTTGTGGGTTATATTTATAAATTTTGCAAACTATGCAAGTTGTTATAAAATATTCGTTTGGTCGGAGAATATTATTTTTGTCAAAAAATATCAAATGACCAAGACAATCATTAGTGAACCCACAATGGAAGTATTCAAGTAGTAAGAAAATGGTGAATTATCTTTTTATAAAATAACTTGGCGGAAGTGTTACCGTTAAAAAAGCGTTGAACTACGGTAGTAGTAAAAGTACAAGAATCTGGCATGTGGTTGCATAGTAGCACACAATATTGGTTATTGATGCTTACGTGAGAAGTCACTCGATTATACTCAATTATTACTTTCTGAATTGTTGCATCATATCTCTCATATATTGATTCGATTATTGTCACGCGAGTATCATCTCGCATAATATGATATATTATTAAATCAATAATTAAGGCGACAAAGTTATTCATATTATTAAATTGCAATATTTACAATGTCTAGAAGTTACATCGAGGAGAGGTTTGGTCACCTAATTGATCGTGATAGGAGAAATCCTTATTGGAAAGCCCCTCTTTCACAGGAGCGACTTTTGGTTGTTAAATATTGTGAATTATAATATTAATGATGAATAAGTTTGTGTTGATTAAAGATGAAATTGATAGTTCCATTGTGTGGGAATTATTAGTGTTAGTAGAAATCGATATTTATTTCGATAATAATTGATGTCTGGAGGTTATATTGACACTCGGGTATTCGGGACACTTTTCTTGTCAGAGTACTATTCACGAGTTACTATTCACCCGGTTACTATTCATTCTAGTATTATTCACTCGGGTATTCGAAACACTTTTCGTGTCGGAGTACTATTCACGAGTTACTATTCACCCAAATTACTTTTCACCCAAATATTATTCACTCGGGTATTCGAGACACTTTTCATGTTGGGGTACTATTCCCGAAGTACTATTCACGGGGTACTATTCACCCAAAAAATATATTTCTTTTCGGTCCAAATTATTTTTGGGTACAATATTATTCCATGAGGAGATGTGCTAATTTTTCAGACCGTTGGTTAAAATTATAATAGTAAATCAATATGGATCGTTGGTTTAAAGTTTTAATAGTAACTTGTCCCTTCAGATTTCCAAGAGTTATTTGTCCCTTCAGTTTTCCAAGAGTTATTTGTCCCTTCAGTTTTCCAAGAGTTACTTGTCTCTTCGGTGTTCCAAGAGTTAATTGCCCCTTCGCAAATAGTAGTTGTCTCTTCAATATTACCAAGAGTCATTTTGACCCTTCGTTAAGACCAAGAACTACTTTCAGTTCTTCTATAAATAGAAGCCCATTCCTTCGTTATTTCTTACGAATTCACTGAAACTCTAGAGAGAGAAACTATAGAGAGAAAGAAGAAAAATATTCTGCTACTTCACTTTTCCAATATCCAGTTCTTCTAAGGTAAGGGATATTATTTGTTGTACTCGTAAGGTGTATTATTTCTTTTGTATTCATGAAGAGAACTTCTGTTATTATATTCCATATTATTATGTTGGAATAACCTGTCTATGCGAAGTACTGCATACATGGTGAAATTATTCTATTATTCCATTCTTTATTATTACATTATAATATCACATGCATGCGTTACGCATGACACAGTTCTATTCTTTATTATTACGCCGGAATATCTTATGCATGCGTTCTTACGCGTGACTGATTCCATTCTTTATCATTCGCGGAATACACATGTAAATGCGTTTATGCATTATCTGGTTCCATTCTTTATTACTCTGTCGGAATATCCTGTCTGTGCGTTTATGCATGACCTGGTTCCATTATTTATTATTACATTGGGAATAACTTTGTCTATCATCTGAAGTACCTCATGTATGGTGAATTCTTGATTATTCCATTCTTTATTATTACATTGGGAATAACTTTTGTCATCGCAATACCGCATGCATGGTGAATTCTTGATTATTCCATTCTTTATTATTACATTGGAATAACATGTCTATGTGGATTACCACATGCATGTTGAATGATCCTTTGTATTCATTCCTTATTAAATTGTGGAAATGATCTATTTACGTGGATTATGATGAAAGTCATAATATAAGCATTGGACTGTTGATTATGATGAAAGTCATAATAAAAGAATTGGACTGATGAAAATCATGGGTATATGTAGTATTAGTAAG
Source organism: Panax quinquefolius (assembly GCA_020205615.1). Taxonomy (NCBI): domain Eukaryota; kingdom Viridiplantae; phylum Streptophyta; class Magnoliopsida; order Apiales; family Araliaceae; genus Panax; species Panax quinquefolius. The sequence continues at coordinate 58,709,582 of CM035157.1, forward strand.
TGTTATGATGAGTTATGTTGGTTATTATGTGAAAACATGAAAGTTTCTTAGAAATCACAAAGGGTTGAAAATCAGATTTTGGTGAAAATGGAACATAAAATTTAATTGACCATATCTCCTATTATATTTTGAATTTTTGAGTGTGGTCAAGTTCTAAAGTTAGATCTATGAGTTTTTTAACTTATCCAAGTGGAATCACTGGAAAAGGTGTTGTAGATTTTTGTATGGACTGATTTTAGCAAATGAGTCAAAAGCGCAAAGTACCAAAAAAGCTCTTTGAGAAATTTAAAAGGGCATTTTCGACCACTTAGTTTGTGAAATAAATTCCGGCCTTTTAGAACATGAAAATATATGGTATAAAGTACCTACTGTCCAAAAATGAGCTCATTCCGACTTAAAATGACAAGTTATGACCATTTTAATTTTTATGATTTTCTGACGAAAACGGCTATAACTAGAGTTCTATAACTCCGATGGCCACAAAATTTAAACTGGAGGCTCACGTTAACATGTATAAGATTGTGTCAAGATATTGGAATTTCTGGAGTTAAGCATGATAAGGCTAATTTTTTTAGCTACACACTAAAAATGATTTTATAGTTGAATATCTTTGGCTTACGTGCAAGATGTACTGTTGATTATTGGTTTTACAGTTGCATATCTTTGGCTTACATGCAAGATGTACTATTGATTATTGGTTTTACAGTTGTATATATTTGGCTTACATGCAAGATGAATTGATTATGGGTATGATTATAACCAGGGATCATTCGGTATAATCATGACCTGTAATGTTATAAATGATGTGGTAAAAGTCCTCGGTGGCTTTTGTAATGCATTGATGGGACGCTTTTTTGGTATGATTATGACCGAGGATTATTCAGTATAGTCATGACCATTGATGATTTAATGAATATCCTTGGCCCGTAGTACAGGGATGATTAGATGATGTGGTTTATTTATTAAGCTGAGTCTCAACGATAAAAATTGATGAAAACATTTTAAATCATAGAAGATAGTAGATAGCATGCTCTACTTGACTCTTCTAATGGATTGTTTATTCCACTGCAGTTAAACTTGATGTCTATTGTATTTTATCAGTTTAGCATTGTTGAAGACTAATGATAATTTATTCTGCATTATCTTAGTCATAATATTTCTTACTGGGCTAGTTGAGCTCACCCTTTCTTTCACTGTTCTCTTCAGGAAATGAGAACGTAGCTGGGACTAGTCGGGGAACAGAGTGATGATCTAGATGATAGTATTAGTAGTCCTCATTATTCTGTTAAATAGTGTGACAATAAATATAATGAGGACTCCTTTGAGTGTGGATATTATCTAGATGACAATATTCTTATTAAAACTCTTAGTTTGTGTTTTGTCGTATTTTACACGACAGTTGTATTATTAAGTTGTATTTGTATTTTTGTACCATATATTTGGCGACTCAAGATGGGTGATGTATACCTATTTTGGGGGCGTCACAGTTGGTATCAAAGCTTAGGGATATGATCCTTTGTTGAGATGTGAGACAAGAACTAGGAGGGGAGAGACGGGGAATTCCTTCGCTAGTATCACTTACCTAAGTTTATTTGGTATTTAATTGGTCGATTAGTGTATAGGGATAATATGTGATGTAGACACTCAAAATTTTCTGCACTCCTATTCCTAACATTGTAGGAGGGTAGATTTGTCTTTTGGAGATAACCCTGAAAGACAACTTACATCCATCTTAGGATACTCTAGGAAGTTCGGCTCTCGACCGGAACACAAACAGGGAACATCATCTTAAATCCGAACACACACGGAGTGTCATTTCCAATCTCGGAGATAACCTCGAGATATGTAGATCAAAAGACCAAGCAACAACACGGAGAGGGACGATCTGTCTCTCGGCGATAACACCACGACGTTCAGTTCTAGTCCCAGAGGCAACACTGGGAGTAGCAACCCCATCCTTCGTGATAACCCCAAGGGATGCCATTGCAGTTCCGGCGATAACTCCGGAAATACTTGTTGCAAACACATGCAATCAACTTCAATCCAGATGACAGTGAGGCATACAAACAAGCAGTCCAATCTCAGATGTAACCCTGAGCAACGTCTGCTTTCTGCTTAAACCGACGATAACCCTGGCGAGGAGTCAACACGTCATCTTACTGTCTCAACAAGATGATATCATAGCATACCAACAAGTGGTCCAATCTCAGTTGTAACCCTGAGCAACGTCTACTTTTAACTCAAACCGGCGATAACCCCGACAAGGAGTCACACATCATTTTGTTCCTTCGACAAATGGCACGTCGTCTCAACACTTCATACATACATACATACACCAATGTCCCACAAGAGCCGAGGATTGACAATCCCGAGTGACTATTAAGTGTGGCAGTACTTTGGATAGAATTTGAAGCTTGAAGACCATGGGCATAGACCCCTCTTCCTAACTTCGTACAACCTCTAATCCATGTCATTACGTAACTCTCGACACAAGCGATACGAAGAAATGCGGATATGCGCCGTTCGGATGCTCGGATTGAAGTTCTGCAAGTTTGAGCGATCATTACGATTGCACATGCATTGCATGTACTACGAGACGACGAGACATGAGGCTCGGATCCACACGACCGACCCCTTGAGTACAAGCTATGGTACATTTATTGCTGAAAATGTACTGCGACCATCAGTCTATAAATATAGGTTGAGGGGTCAGCCATTTGAAGAGAGAGAGAGAGAAAGAAAAAGGCGAGGAAGCCCTGTTCATTTTGCTCTGCATACACATCTTTTGAGTGTTTCCTTTTCTTTAAACACTAGTTAGCTCACATATAGCTACTTTTTATCCGGCGAGAGCTGAGTGTTTATCCATTTAAAGTCTAAGAAGTCTACTTTGGCGACCAATTTTGTAAGTCTTCTTACATTCTATAAAGCCTCTTTCTCATATATCACACCTTTGTTGTACGTTAGTAGTCTTGTGAGTGTGTTTGCGGACTTGATTCAGTGGTTTTCATTTCATGCCCTCATATATATATACTAATATATGTATATATTTCATATATATGGACTAACATTATCGAGTTATGCCTCGATTGAGTCTAGACTTCGGTCTGGAGCATTTATCTGCTTATATATATATATATATATACTTATATATATAAACTGTGGTCAGACTCTGTCTGATGAGCCTGGATTTTACATCCGGAGCATTTAATTGCTTATATATATATTTATATAATTGTTGTCAGACATATCTTATGAGCCTGGATTTTACATCCGGTGCGTTTACTCGCTTTTATATATATACATATATAATTGCTATCGGACATATCCGATGAGCCCGGATTTACATCCGGTGCGTTTACTGCTTTTATATATATTTGTACATATATATATATATATATATATATATTTACATTTCTGTCATGCACTGGAGTCTACTTGTGGCCTTTTAAACTTTATTTACATTACATCATTGCTGAGTTTACTTCGTGGCAGTTGATCACTTTTACTGACTTTATTTACATTTCGTCCCACTTTGGAGTTTACTTCGTGGCGGTTGATCATCATTATATATATATATATATATATATATATATATATATATATACCGCTTTTATATATTTATATTTCCGATCCCCCATGGAGTTGCTTTGTGGTGGTTGATCCGATCTGATATATATATATATATATATATATATATATATATATATATATTCTGACTTTTATATATATAATCGCTTATCGCTTTCCATACAAATTGCATTATCATGTGAGCCTAGGAATCATGTGATCACAGGTTCAGTCTACTGAATCTAGATTCGGTTCCCATGATGGACATTTTTAGCTGTAAGAAGCTTGTACATTATTTTACAGTGTCTGAGTTTCCTTGGATGGCCGTCATGCCCATAAGGAGTTCGGCACTGCTGTATATTATTTTCTCGAGGATGCTTCACATCTCGAAAATAAAAGCAAACAAGCCGAACATTTAATAAAATGGAAGTATGAAAAGGTCTCAATTCCTGTTGAGCACATAGTTTGAAAAACCTCTTTTACAAAACTTCATTGCTATATCTTGGTTAAAACTGAATTTTTCTATAAAATTCAAACCTTGTGTATATAGGTGCGAACGAGGCCTCACACTACTTTCAAATAAATTGCACATTGATCCACACACACACACACACACACAATTCATATAACAATTTCTTTGAAGAGTGGCGGTCACCGTGGTAACACGGATGTTGGGGGGTGCCTAACACCTTCCCTCCGCATAATCAAGCCCCCAAACCCTTAATGAATCTCGGTTTCACAGACCCGTTTAGCAGTGTCAAATCACTGGGTCAATGTGCTAAACTTTTCATTGCGTTGGTGCAACCCGTTAAATACACCAACTGGCGACCTTTAAATTCAATCGTCGACATTATACATGTCGGACTTTTTTCACTTGTTTTTTCAAAAAAATCTCACATTAACATTAGAACACCAAAGAACAAGTAACGAAAAGGGACACCAAAAATCCCGACGTCGATAGGTGGTGACTCCGTTGGGGACTCCAGTAAGAGGGCTTAAGCCGCTATTACAAGCTTTTCAAAATTGTTATATGCTTGTGTGTGATTGTTGCATTAACATTTCTGATGAATGTGTGCGAATGCATCTTAATTATAGCACTACTAAATATCTATCTGTGATATTAGTGCTTCGCACATGTCATCATTTTGCATAAACGGTGAGACACGTTGTATGTGAATGTATGTTGTGTGGTCCCTCCACCAGGAGGCTATCCTATCGGTGTTTGATTCTTTGGACGTGGGAAGAATAATTCCCCAGGGGCTCGGAAAGGCACCACTCAGATTCACTCCAGTTGAAAGACCGGATTAACTTCCCGTCGAGTAGATTGCGATGATCTGGGAACCTTCATGCCGAAAAGCCGCGAGAGTAACCCTAAGATAGGTCAACCTCTGATAAACCAAACACGGAGGAAAGTCTCTTCATTCTTTCCATTTTAATTACTAGTAAAAACATTTACTTGTAATTTTATTCCATGTTCATCCATATGTAATGGAAAATATGAAGAATATCTATACATGACATGTTATCAATTAACAAACCGGTTTTGCAAGACAAATTCCTAAACGGACATGTTAGGATAACATTTACATTACCCTAAGACTAAACTACGTAAGTCTTTTATAGGGAATCAATTGGGCCTGTTACCCGCTCAAAATCCAAAAAGGCCACAAGCTTCTGACCGATCATGTCTTCTTAGAACGATCTAATCTGTTTCCCGAGAAGAATTTGACGGATTGAGTAAACAAATCACAGACTTGGATGTTCTACTAAAAGAATTACACCAGTCTACTCAGGGTATGAAGATACCTACACATACAGAACCCTTTACACAAGCAGTTCAAGGTCTGGAAAAAACAATTCCAGAACATCAGTTGGATACAACCAACAAAGACACTGAAGGCACCCATCTCCAAGGAGATCCAGACAACAGTGACATCAGGAGGAAAGTCCTTCAAATGGAGGAAACCATTCATGTTCTCAAAGGGATTGGAACTCATGGTAGTGTTTCATATACAGACCTTTGCATATTCCCTGGTGTTCATTTTCCGGAGAAATTTAAAGCCCTTGATGTTGAAAAGTATGACGGATTAGGGGATCCTTATACACATTTAAAAGTGTTCATTGGAGAACTCGGATCTTATGCTAAGAATGAAAAGCTCGAATGCATTTGTTTTGAGAAAAGTCTGACTGGAGAAGTCCATTCATGGTATACCAGATTAGACAACTCTAAGATCCATAGTTGGGAAGAGTGCCCACGCCTTCCTCACTCAATAAAGTTTTCAATCTCGGATGGCTCTGGTGGGTACCAAATTACCAAAGTCAAGAAAGCGATCTAATGAGTCATTCGGAGAGTATGCTCAAAGGTGGAGGCGCTATCGCTCAAGTTATTCCTTCCATGATGAGAATCGAAATGGTCATGACTTTCGTAGATATCTGAAGCCCCTTTCTATGAAAGAGTTCTAGCTGGTGTTGGCAAGCCATTTTCTGAAATGATCAAACACGGCGAGATAGCTGAAATGGGATTGAAGTCCGGTAAGATTCAAGACCTAGCCACTCTTAAAGCTGTTGCTGAGCACATCCAGTCCGGATCTTATTGAAACAACCCCCGGAGGGTCCATAAAAAGAAAGAGGAGGATGTTTCCTTGATATTACAAGGACAAAAAGGCAATCCAAGCATGCCTATGCAGAGGAGAAACTACTCCCCTTTTCCAGCATAATCTTCAAACCCTCCATTACCTAAAAGTGGAGAAGTGAAGCGGCCTCGAACGTTCACACCCTTAGGGGACTCGCTCGAGAATATTCTTGCTCTTCTGACTGCTCAGAGGAAAATTACACATCTTCTTCCACCAGCCAACCCTAATGGGAAGGGTTTTAATGCTACTCGAAAGTGTGCTTACCATGCCGGGGCACTCGGACATGATACTCAAGATTGTTGGGCCTCGAAGCATAAGATTCAAGATCTAATAGACAATGGTGAGATCATGGTCACTAAACCCGATCAACCTCACGTTCAAGACAACCCTCTTCCTCAACACAAAGAAATAGAGGTCAACATGATCAGTTGGAGCACTGGACATGGTTCCAATTCTACTGGTGAATCATCCCAACCCATCAAAGATGGTGTTGACAAATGGGATTATGCAAAGTTCCAGTTTACCATGGAACGAAAAATGAAAGCTCTTTGCAAACAAATTGAGCAATTGGCAGAACTGGTGACCCACCATCATCAAGTCACATGCCAATTAATCAGATAGGAGCACGCCTATCTCCTTCTATTTGTTATGAATGCTTCATCAAAACCTTCAGAAAGCGAAGCTATGGAGGATAAGGTTGCAAAGCGAGCAAGTGCTAAAGCCCGTCGGGATTTTGCCAATAAAAGGGAATTCACCTATTTGGGCCAATCTATGGAGGAGATACTTCAAATATTGATCAACGAAGGAAGAATCACATTCCTTCTACCTCCAATCAATCCCCACTCAGGGCGGTTCAATCCTGATGAAATGTGTCAATATCATTCACACTCTCGCGATCACAGCACAGAAGAATGCTGGGCACTCCGCCATCTCATTTAGAATCTTATTGATAGCGGTGTCCTGTAAATAGCGGATGATTACACTATGCAACTTAAGGGTGGGAATGCCTGCCCTACCCAATGGAAGGGATCAGTAGCAGTTATATCCGAAGTGGATGATGAGACTGTTAAAGTATTTCCCATACAACCAATTGATCTCAAAGGAGCTGAAAATCCTTTGAAAGTGGCCGCACCAGAGCCAATTCCTTTACCTCGCAGACTACAACATCCTGTTGTCATCTTACACAAAGTTCCATGGAATTATGGAGAAGCTGAAGGATCCACGTCTAATACTACTGCTACAGTGTCGAAAGAAAATCCATTGTACCTTCCTCAACGTGTTATCAAGCCTACTTGCGAAGCAAAGGAGAAGTTGCCCATGGAGAAGATTGAAAAATTCCTCCGTACTATGGGCCATAACAAAGCCAAAGTGGTTTTAAGCTTGCGAGAAACTCCACAACAGATTTCAATTCTGGACCAGGTTTTCTCTTCCGAGGAGCATTGGAAGATCTTGCTAAAGGTTTTGGAAGAAGCCTACCTTCCAAAATCAGTGAATGTAGAAAAATTTCAACATTTGGTTGATCACATTTTCAACAGCAATGTGATATCCTTCACTGATGACGACATACCTCCCGAAGGGATCGGTCATTGCAAACCACTGCACATAGTAGTGTTGTCTTCCGGGTACATGCTAGCTGGAGTATTGATAGATGGAGGTTCATCTCTGAATATCTATCCTTATACCACCTTGGTGAAGATGAATATCAATCTCAATCGAATCCAAAGTAGCCATACGATCATCCAAGCTTTTCATGGATCTCGAGGAAATTTCGTTGGAAAGATTGAATTACCAATTGAGATTGGTCCTAATACATTCAACGTATCCTTCCACGTCCTCAAGATAGATTCAGGATACAACCTGCTATTGGGGAGACCATGGATACACATGGCTGGAGCTGTTCCCTCCACCTTACATCAACAACTCAAATACATCATCAACAACAGTCTAGTCACTGTCAATGCTGAGCCAGAATGTCCTAGATCAAGAACTCTACCAATTATCAGCTTCAATTCAGAAGTTGAGCCGGCCAGTTTCCATACTCTAGAAGTAAGTAACACGTAATACTATTCTATTGGAGCGCCACTTCCCGTACCCAAGATTTGTGATGAGGTTATGTCAGCCACTCAAGAAATGATGTTATTGGGTTATCAACCTAGAAAAGGGCTTGGTAAGGATCAACAGGGTATTAAGCACCCCATCCAAATTTCCAATCAAATTGGGACAGCCGGGCTAGGCTATTCTGTTAGTTCGACTCACAAGAACCCTCATAAGCATAAGCAGGTTCCTCAAACTTCCGCCGCACGACAATTTTCTATACCTTTACCATATGAGTTGATGCAGTCTCCAGTAAAGGTGCCAACCCATGCTGTGGCTATGCTATTTCCAAAACCAGTGCCAATCAAAGCTAAAGAGGTGATGATTCCTGATCCCGAAGTAGAAGAAAAGGAACGGAAACGTAAACATGACCTTGCCTTGATGATGGCAGGCATTCGCGTCATTGTTCATGACGAACACACCAACAGATACACCCCAGACGATGATTGCCCAGATGTCATGGTTATCATTCGGGAAAAGGAGGAGGACAGCGATCCTTCTATCACTGTAGTCCATCAGGACTTTTCCGTCGACAATTGGAGCAGCACTCCATACATTGGTCGACGAGGGTAAAATGGGCAGAAAATCCCTCTCCCCTGTAGATAACTTTAATTGCTTGCTTTCCTTTACAGCAGTAGCACTTATTTTATCACGTACATGCTAACACTTTTGTATGATCAAATAGTTGCATATATTAAGTAAAAGCATATTTTTGTATCAGGACTCTGAATTTAGATGTGCCTGTACTTGCCGATGAGGTGCCTTCTCTCCACAAGGGCTGTAACTTTGATGCAAAGTTGGACTCAGACTTGATGGACATCCAAGAGGACATTGAGACACCTCAAGAGATTAAGGAATGGGTCGCCGACAAACCCAAACCCAATCTTCATCAAACCACTCCTTTCATTCTCGGAACCTTAGACAACCCTAAGCTAATCCAGATTGGTTCAGACCTTACCACAAATCAACAGAATGACATGGTTGCACTGTTAGCTCAATTTTAGGATGTGTTTACATGGTCTCATGAAGACATGGTGGGATTGTCCACTGACATTGTTCTTCATCGCCTTCCCATTAAAGAAGGATTCAAGCCAGTTAGGCAAAAGCTCAGGCGATTGAAACCTGAGTGGAGTTTAAAAGTTAAAGAAGAAATGGTGGGATTGTCCACTGACACACCGGGAATCTCATTCTCAACCTCGGAACACACACCGGAAGGATCATTTCCAACCTCGGAGATAACCCCGAGTTTCGTCCTTGGCGATAACCCCAAGGAATGCTGTTGCAGTTTCGGCGATAACTCTGAAAATGCTTGTTTCAAACACATGCTATCAGCTTCAATCTCAGACCTCCTACCGAGGCACTCATCTCTCAAACTCGGAGCTAACGCCGGGCAGACAGGCACTCACAAGTTGACCTTGCGGTATTCAAACACTTGCAGCAGTCTAATTTTAGATGTAACCCTGAGCAACATTTGCTTTCAACTCAAACCGACAATAATCCCGATAACCCCGACAAAGAGTCAAACGTCATTTTGCCACATCAACACCTGCGCATCGTCTCAACACTTCATACATACATACATATAACAATGTCCCACAAGAACCGAGGAGTTATAATCCCGAGTGACTATTACACCTAGCAGTATACCGGATAAAATTTAAAGCTTGAAGACTATGGGCATGGTCCCCTCTTCCTGACTTCGTACAACCTCTAATCCATGTCATTGCGTAACTCTCGACACAAGCGGTCCGAAGAAGGTCACATATACCTCGTTCGGAAGCTCAAATTGAAGTTCTGCAAGTTCGAGCGGACAATACAGTGCACAAGTTCACGTACTTCGAGACGATGGGACCCACGGGCCGGGCCCATTTATGACCAAACAAGTAGTAGTAATGTAGCTGCTACGCACTAATAATACACTACGGCCATCAGTCTATAAATATAGACATTGGGTCAGCCATTTTGAGAGGGAGAAGAGAGAGAAAAGGCGAGGAAGTCCTATCCACTTTACTCTGTACACACCCATATTGAGTGTTTTCCTCATTTTAAACATCTGTTAGCTCACATATAGCTATACTTTCATTCAGCGGGAGCTGAGTGTTTATCCATATAGAGTCATAGAAGTCTACATTGGCAGCCCACTGTAAACCTTCTTACATTCTATACAACCTTTCTTCTCATAATAACACACACTATTATACACATTGAGAGTCATGTGTGTGTGTTTGCCCGAACTTCGGTCCATGGTTTTCATTTCTGTCTGTATATATATACTTATCTATATATGTATATATTTTTATACGGACTAACATTATCGAGCTATGCCTCGATTGAGCCTAGACTTATGTCTGGAGCGTTTATTTGCTTTTATATATATATACTTATATATATAAACTGTTGTCAGACTTTTTCTGATGAGCCTAGATTTTACATCCGGTGCGTTTAATTGCTTTTATATATATAACTGTTGTCGGACATATCTGATGAGCCTGGATTTTATATCCGGCGCATTTACTGCTTTGATATATATATATATGTATATATATAGCCTGGAGTTTACTTCGTGGCAGTTGATAGCTTTTACAGCTTTATTTACATTCAAGTACCGCCTGGAGTTTACTCCGTGGCGATTGATAGCATTTATTGCTTTATCTATATTTTTGATCCCCCATGGAGTTGCTTCGTGGTGGCTGATCATGCACACACACACACACACACACACACACACACACATATATATATATATATATATTTATCGCTTTTATATATATATATATATATATATATATATATATATATATATATAAGCTCGCCACCGCTTTCCATACAAATTGCAGTATCATGTGAGCCTAGGAATCGTGTGATCACAGATTCAGTCTACTGAATCTAGATTCGGTTCCCGTGATGGACTTTTTCCAGCTGTAAGCAGCTTGTACATTATTTACAGTGTCTGAGTTCCCTCGGATGGCTGTCATGCCCATAAGGAGTTCAAGATCTGCAGATATTATTTTCTCTCGAGATGCCTCGCATCTTGAAAATAAAAGCAAACAATAGAACATTTAATAATAAAATGGAAGTATCAAAGGCCTCAATTACTATTGAGCACAGGGTTTGAAAAACCTTTTTTATAAAACTTTATTGTTATATCATGCTTAAAACTAAATTTTCTACAAAATTCAAACCCTATGTATATAGGTGCGAATGAGGCATAGTACTACTTCCAAATAATTGTACATTGATCCACACACACACACACACACACACACACACATTCATATAACAGTTTTTTTGAAAAGTGGCGGTCACCGTGGCAACACGGATGTCAAGGGGTGCCTAACACCTTCCCTCCTCATAACCAAGCCCCCGAACCCTAAATGAATCTCAGTTTCACAGACTCGTTTAGCAGTGTCACATCACTAGGTCAATGTGCAAACCTTTTCGGTTGCGTTGGTGTAACCAGTTAAATACACCAACTGGCGACTCTTAAAGTCCAATCATCGACATTATACATGTCGGACCTTTTTCACTTGTTTTTTCAAATAAATCTCACATTAACATGAGAACACCAAAGAACAAGTAACGAAAAGGGATAAATAAAAATCCCGACGTCGACAAATAGTAATAGCAATTATCGGATAATGAATTTAGTCATGTTTATAAATCATATAAATGGGAAATTAAAGTATTAAAATACTTTGATATATTATAAATATATTATAATATTATGTTATAATTTTCATTAATATTTAATATTAAATAAATATTAATGATTAAGAAATTATGTGGTATTTATATAATATAAATACGATATAAATGATTCAAAAATTATGATAAGTGGTAATAATTATCTAAAATTTTTTACCAGCCTATGAAAATTATTATGACTGATAATAAAATTATCTAAGTTAATTGTTAAGTGTTTAGGCAGAGTTTAATTGAACTTAAACTCGATAATTGTCCGACTAGACCGTTGGGATGTTAGAATTGAGTCGGGTTCAACTCAGACTGCAATAGTTTGACTTGATACCGAGTCTTAGGTGTATCATAGATTGATAGGATTATGTGTTATGTGTTCAGGATTATGTTATAATTATATATATATAACAGTATTATAATGTGATGATATTATTCTAATGTGGAGATCTATATTACTAATATTAGTTCTTCGGATAAAGCGTTGTAAATTGCGTAACAGTAATCGACCGTACATGCAAGTTACTAAAGTTGAACTCTTAATTATTGTGCAAGTTTTCTTGACTCGACCTCGAGTTGTTTATTCGAATATGTTTGTGGTTAATCATTTCTGATTGCCATGTCTAAGAATTATTAAATTGCACTCTGTGCATACTGCATTTATCAGGTATGAAAGGCTGATCACCTTCATTACCATTTGGTTCAGATATATATATATATATATATATATATATATATATATATATATATATATGTTCATGTTCAATGTTGTTCAGTCAAAAGTTTGTTCGTGCTAAATTCAAAACTATATTGTTGAATTATAGCTAGCTTATTATTCCAATTCTTTCAATCATGATATATCCTCAAATAAACTTAAACTTCCTGGGCAAACTTATGCTCACCCTTGCTATATCATGATAAAATATTGCAGATTAAGACAAATGTGTCGGATACAAGGAAAGGTTAAAGACAGTTCCAACTTTAAGTTAATGTGTGCAGCTATATTTGTAACAGTTATGTATGGTAATAATGTTATATGTTAGATAGTTTATAAATTGTGTATAAGTTAAGGTTACTCGACCTTGGAGAATAGTGTGTAAAGTTTTAATGTATAAACAATTTATGTTTATATCTTCTGCAATTAGTTATAGAATGATTGTACCAGATCCTTGGTGATTTAGGACCAAGATTTGGGGCCTTCACACAATCAAAGATAGTAACCACAATAGACAACTTGGATAAAGAAAGAAAAATTTATTTTTCTGTGAATAGTGCCGTATACGTGAATAGTAACCCGACACAAAAAGGTAAAAATTCCACAAGAAAATTCATCATACTTCGTGAATAGTAACTCATGAATAGTAACTCATGAATAGTAACCCCGACATGAAAAGGTAAAATATCAATTTTCAACAATTGTCACTTTTCTAAAAATTTCTCCATTTATATTCACATAAATAAATATTTTCCTTATCATATAAATCAGTAATTAATTATTTACAAATAATATTACATAATCACAATAATGACAGCCAGGTCGTTCCCAGGAAAGAGGGGGCTTTCCGATAAGGATTTCTCCTTACTGACGCGTAATTAGGTGACCAAACCTCTTTCCTAGACAGAACTTCCTTAGACATTGCCAATAATGCTATCTAATAATATTATTCAAATAATATGAATTATTGATCTGATAATGGGAAATACTGTGCAGTGACAATTATTGAAACAACAATAATATAAAATATCAACGTAGCAATTATTGAATCAATAAAATAAAATATTGAGCGAAGAATTACCGTAACAATTATTGAGTAGTGCTTTTTACGTAAGAATCAATAATTGGTGCAATACTGGGTGCTTCTTTGTGCAACACCGCTGCGACATTCTTGTGTTTTAACCAATGGGTATTCCAACAGTGTTGTTAGCAATCGCTACTGTAGATTATTTATAAAAACTCATTCTTGTCATTTTCTTCATCCAATCGCTTTCCGTTATGGGGCCCATAAAGGTCGCTGCTTGGTCGTCATTTGAATATTCCAGCATGCTAAAGAATATTCCACGACCAAACGAATATTCCTCGACAATAATGAATATTTTATAACCACTTGCTTATTTAAAATATTTGCACATTTTACCCATAACTAACCACATTAATCAAATCAACCCTTTACTATTTCAAAATAATAAATAGAGGAAATTCAATTTCATTTATAAAAAGTTGGGGTCTTACAACCTCCCCTCCTTATGAAATTTCATCCTTAAAATTGACGTACGTACCTGGCATTTCGAAAAGGTGAGGATACCTAGCTTTCATTTATGATTCTAACTCCCAAGTTATTTCTTCAATAGAATGATTCATCAACAAAACCTTAACTTGTGGTATAACCTTTGTGCGTAGGACATGCTCCTTTCTATCCAAGATCTTGACAGGTAACTCCTCGTATGTTAAATCTTCAGTTATCTCAACTGGTTCTAACTCAATAATGTGGTTCGGGTTATCCATATATTTACGTAACATCGATACGCACAAAATGTTATGAACACGCGACATACTTGGCGGTAAAGTGAGTGTATAGGCCACAGTTTCTACTCGATCGAGAATTTCAAATGAACTAATAAATTGAAGGTTTGAGCTTTCCTCACATCGCCGATTCTCGCTTTTAGAATAATGACTTATTGCACCTTCTTCTTTATATTCATCAGCTCCGGTGTGTAGCTTGAGCGATTAAAGTCAATTCTACTCGTATATCATCACGTGGGTCCCTAGAGTCTTTAACTCTATCTCTATCATTTGTAAGTCATACGAAATGGGTCTTTGTGTTTGAAAATATCGCACTCTTACTCGCATACGATCTTCTACTCAATGCGTCAGCTAGCACGTTTGTTTTTCTAGGATGGTATGACCAGAACATGTGCCAAAATGAGTCTCCTCTTGAGTTCTTCGAAGCTCTTCTCATATTCCTCGCTCTATTCGAATTTTGTATCCTTACGAGTCAGCTGAGTTAATGGAGTAGCGATTCGAGAAAATCCTTCCACGAATTTCCGATAATAACCAACTAAGCCTAGAAAGTTACGTATTTCGATTACTAACTTAGGTTGCTCTCAACTGTGACTCATATCCCAATCTTGGATAGCACGTCACAATGACACCTATTAGCTTACCACCGCACAAATATGACGTCCCCTACGGAGAGTCTGGCTTTGGTGCATTCCACAAAGGAAGTCACCAGATAGAGGCTAGGGTACCAACTCTTGTAGTTGGGTTTTTAACTCCTAAAGTTTAATAGGAGCTATTCAATATGAGAT
Organism: Panax quinquefolius; assembly: GCA_020205615.1. Lineage (NCBI taxonomy): Eukaryota > Viridiplantae > Streptophyta > Magnoliopsida > Apiales > Araliaceae > Panax > Panax quinquefolius. Next base: position 58,724,875 of record CM035157.1, read on the forward strand.
TTTAGAAATGGGTTTTGTACCGGGTTCAAGGTTGATACAAAATTTAATATCACACTTTGGGGGTAGGCCAGGAAATTCTTCAGGAAATACGTCAGAAAATTCACTAACAACAGAAATATCATTCAAATCTGACGTATTTTTGTTTAAATCCATGAAATGGGGTATGAAAGCTTGACATCCGTTTTTCAATAAACGAATGGCTTTATGGCTTGATATGACAGTGATTGAATTTAATGGTTTGGTTGTTTGAATTCGTACAACAGGTTGGTTAGGAATATGAAAACTAACAACCTTACAAAAACAATCAATTTTAGAATGAGTGGTTAACCAATCAATCCTTAAAATCACATCAAATGCAAGTATCTTTAAAGAGATAAGATCAATAGGTAATGTGATGGTACCAACTTAGATCAAGCAAGATTTCTAAACAGTGGATGTAATAAAAGTTTCTCCTAACGGAGTCTCCACAGATAAGTCAAAGTCCAATTTATCAAGAGTCAAGTTTAAACGTTGAGCACAAGCCGGAGAGATAAAAGAATGAGTAGAACCAGTATCTAATAAGGTATATATTTCGTAAGAATTTATGATTAACTAACCCGTAATAACTTCGTTCGGGTTCCTCGCATTTTGGCCAGTCACGACAAACGGTCTTCCAGGAATCGCTGACTTTGACTTGTCTGGGACAGCCTTTTGAGTCACCATCCCCGCTGGACTTGATTTCGCTATAGGACAAAATTGAGCTATGTGACCGTCTTTTCCACATTAAAACATACCTTGGAAGGCTGTGGACAGTTTGGACTTATGTGTCCATCCTCTCCGCATCTGTAGCATCTAACTGGTGGTCGTTTTCCTCCCCTAAAATTTGTTGCTTGTGTTGCTGCCGACGTCTTTCCATCATCGTTAAATCTTCTCTTCTTGAATTTTCCACTTGAATCATTTCTTCTATTATCTTGGCCATGATTACCACCGAAGTGGTTACCATTTTTGGCATGATAATTTCCTCCACGATGATTATCATTGTCCCGATGACCGTTTCCACCAATACGATTATTATCGTGTTGTTGGTCGCCCGGTTGAACAAACTTATTATCTCGTTCTAATAATTAAGCCCTGTTCACAACATCTGAATATAGAAAAAATTTGTGAGAAATGAGGTATTGACGAATTTCGGGTTTTAGACCTCTCAGAAACATCTGCGTCATACGTTCCTCATTCTTTACCAAATAAGGTGCAAATCTGGATAACTCCGCGAACTTCACCTCGTATTGGGACACCGTCATGTTGTTCTGTTCCAGTCTAATAAACTCTACCTCTTTCATATGACGAATACTTTTAGGAATGTACTTGTCATTAAACAGTTTCTGAAATGTTTCCCAAGACATATTGAGTGCGGCTGGCTGGGAACGCTTCATAGATTCCCACCAGTAATCTGCCTCACCACGGAACATAAAGATGGCGAATGGAACCTTCTGTTCCTCCGTGCATCCTAAGACATCAAATATCTTGGTAATTTACTTGACCCACATTTCCGCCTTAATCGGATCCGGCTTTCCCCATAATTCTGGTGGTCCCAACTCTTTAAACTACTTGGCTGTGACAAACTGTAAGACCCCGAATTTTACGAAATGAAAGTATTCAATTATTATAATTATTATTCTATTTAGTAAATGGTTAAATTGATAAAACTACAATAATACACGTGATTGAATAGTAGCACACGGTATTGATTATTGATGCTTATGTGAGAAGTCACTCAGTTATACTCAATTATTGCTACATCATATCTCTCATATTATTGATTCAATTATTGTCACAGTATCATCTGCATAATATTTTATATATTATTAAATCAATAATTGAGACGACAAAGTTATTCATATTATTATTTGCAATATTGACAATGTCTAGAAGTTCTATCAAGGAGAGGTTTGGTCACCTAATTACGCGCCAATAAGGAGAAATCCTTATCAGAAAGCCCCCTCTTTCCTGGGAACGACCTGGTTATTAAATATTGTGAGTTATAATATTAATGATGAATAAGTTCATGTTGATTAAAGATGAATTTGATAGTTACATTGTGTTGGGATTATTAGTGTTAGTGGAAATCGACATCTATTCTGATGATAATTGATCTCTGGGGGTTATATTGATAAATCGGGTAATTAATCAGATAAATGAGCAATTAATTGCTACTTATTCACATGCTTATATAACTATTTGTTCACATGTGTGTACTATTAAATCACATTCATGTACTATTAGGGGAGTTGGTGCAAGATTGATAATACTTGCATGACTAAGTTAAAAATGGAGGTATAGATGGAGGTACTATACTGTAATTCGTATTTTTACATGATTATAACTATTGGTTCACATATTTGAACTATTGATTCACATTATTTACTATTAGGGGAGGTGGTGCAAGTTTGATAATACTTGCAGGACTAAATTAAAAATGAAAGAAAAGTTGGAGGTATTGTACTGTAATATTTCGAGCCCCAAAACGTGCAATTATCCAAATTATATTTTCCTATAAATAGAAGCTCGTTCTTCCTTCATTTCTCACCAATTCACTAAAGCTTTAGAGCAATTATTATAGAGAGAAATTATAGAGAGAAAGAAGAAGAGAAGTCTGCTACCTCACTATTTCAGTATCCAGTTTTCTTTTGAGGTAAGGGGTATTATTTCTTTTGTATTCATGAAGAGAGCTATTGTTATTCTGTTGGAATAACCTGTATATGCGGACTACTGTATATATGGTGAAATTCTTCTGTTATTCCATTCTTTATTATTATGTTGGAATAACATGTCTATGCGAAGTACCGCATACATGGTGAAATTCTTCTATTATTCCATTCTTTATTATTCTATCGAAATATCCTGTCTGTGCATTTACGCATGACTCGATTCCATTATTTATTATTCTGTCGAAATATCCTGTCTGTGCGTTTACGCATGACCTGGTTCCATTATTTATTATTCTGTTGGAATATCCTGTCTGTGTGTTTACGTATGCCTAGTTCCATTATTTATTATTCTATTGGAATAACTTTGTATGCATGCTGGCCTATCGCATGCCTGGTGAATTCTTCTGTTATTCCATTCCTTATTGTTCTGTTGGAATAACCTGTCTATGTGGATTAGCACATGCATGGTGAATGATCATTCGTATTCATTCCTTATTAAATTGTGGAAATGACCTGTCTACGTGGATTACCGCATGGCGGGTGAAAATCCATTTGCAGTTTCGTAATTTTAAAAGTAAACCCTTATAACTCCTTGTGGTTAACTCCAAAATTAGTGAAATTTTTATTGGGAGTACATGTATATAACAGGAGTATACCCTGTAAATTTCGGAATTTTTGGACAAAAGTATAATTTATGATAAATGTCTAAATATTCGGTAGTTTTGACCATATGAAAAATAGTAAATGAATTTTAAAAATTTTCCGAGAAAAATATATGTTCAATATGGGACTATATTCTGTTAAATCCCAGAAAAGAAATATTTTTGGGACTGATTTGGTATTTTTCATGAAAATGAACTAGTTATGAGTAAATAAATTAAATATGCTGTGACAACCCGGAAAATTGGATTGTCCAGAATTTAAGTTTAAAGAATTAGTTATTAATAAAATGAATTTTTATTAATACTATTTTGTGCTATGTGTTTATTAATCGTTCTATAACCTGGAATGATTATTATTTGGGAGGATTATGGCTACGAGCTAGACTGAACGAGTAAGAATTTTCAAGACGAAAATAAAATTTTTCCGGAAACAAAAATATTTCCGGGGAAAAAGACGAAATAGACACTATTCATCCGTTTCTGCTCGGAGATTTATTTTGAATTTCTGAGAATTGCGTAATGATAGAATTTTGAGACGAGATGGAATATTCAATAATATTTGGTTATGCAAAAAAACGAAGTTTTCGTGATCTTGACTTAAAACCTAAGGGTAAGGAAAAGTGAGTTCCGAGAATTTTATGATTTCGTATAATAATTAGAGTTATTATGCGTGAGAAATATGAGTATAATACTAGTTATTATACGAGTATAGTATGAAGATTAGTACGACGTATAATACGAATATCATACAAACTATATACGAAGAGAATACGAGAATGGAATGCGTAGAATGTGATTAGTCTAAATGGACTTTGAGTTCCTGGACTTTGAAGAATCCATTTGGACTTGGATTATATCAAGCCCAATGGAATGTGTAATCAAGCCTAGGGTAGGCCCAGTAAGAATTAATGTAAGGCCCGGTGTTAGATTTAATTAAGCCCGATCCAAGAAAATTAACCGCGGATCGAACCAATGGGTCACCGGATGGGTAAAATCCATGGGGAAGACCCATGGGCATAAGGGGCGGCCACTTGGTCACCAAGTAAGGGTGGTGACCAAGTAAACTTGGTGGCTAAGATTGGAATAGTAAGGAGGTGGGGGGAAATGACTAAAATGCCCCTAACCTTGGTTTTCTATAAATAAAAAGCTTAAGTTCATTATTTTGAGCTTTTGAAAATCCTACTCAATGAGAGAGAGAGAGAGTTCGGATGGGAGAAGAAGAGGAAAAGGAAGAGGAAAAGCTTGCCCGAGTGCACGCTTTGTCCGACGGAAGGAGATTAAAGAAGAACGGTAATTCGAACCCTAGTTTCTTCTAATTTTCTTTAAGTTTAATATGTTCAAAAACATAACTTAATGAAGATAAGAAGTAGATGAAGTTAAGAATGAATTCATATGTTTGAAATCATGAGAAAATGAAGAAATAAGAATTTGGAATTTAGTTTATAAATTTCTTAAGGAAGTATAAGATTCGTAAGGATTTTGAGCGATCCGGATGAATCTTATGAATGAGTAGGTCAAATAAGTAAGGAATGATGTTCTATAACATCAAATTCCAAGAAAAAGTAGAATCGTAATCCAAAATATCGATTAAAATGAAGAACGAACGAAGAACGCGAAGAACACGCGAAGAACGTTGTTGATGGACAAATTTAAAACCATTATAGGATAATTGTTGTTAATAGACAAGTTTAAATCCATCGCGTATAAGTTAGTTTCTTATTGCTCGGTTAGGATCGTAAGAAACGTTCCTGAAGAACGGATTAAAACTGAGTTATAACGAAGTTATGGCAAAATTTTCGTAAAAGATAAACGAGAATTAGAAAGTTAATAAATGAACCTGAACATGTAGGGTTTCATGAGAATGTAAGAGAAAGTAGAAATCATGAGTCATAGACTCAAGAATGAGAGAATTCTGAGTTCGAATGACCAAATTACGGACGAACGAACGAAGAACGTTAAAAACGTAAAACGAACGAAGGGCGAAGATTAAGCCAATTGAATGGAATGTTAACGGATTCAGAATGAAGTTCTGTTTGAGGGTAATCAAAGTATGTAAGATAAGGAAGAAAATGGCTTTGGAACGATCTTATTCCGAGTTATAACGAATGAGATATGAGATTTCGAAGTCAGCGTCTCAAGCTTGTAAAAGACTTAGAAATTTTTTTCTAGGTTTCATGCTCGGCGCCGCAGCGCGAGTCGTGCCTTGGGGGCCGACACCACAGCGCGAGCTCGGGCCATTAGATACTGCTAATTGGCACTGCAACGTGTAAGAAAGAGAAGGTCACGGCGCCACGGCGCCAGTGCAGGGCAATACCCAGAAATGAGATTTTAACTGGTCATTTCTCGGGGGATGTGCAAGAAAGAAATATAAATATGTAATTCAACTAATTTAACACTTAATCAAGTGTATTAAACCTTTGATGAAGGTTGAACAAAAAGATTAAACGAGATTAGAAGACGAAGCATGTAGACGCGGGTTACATAACCAATATCCGGGGATCGTAGTCGCGATAAACGAACGTGGGGAATTACTTCAATTATGATTCCTTAGACGTTGAGTGACGAAAGTAATGTATAACATTTTGATGTTATGACCTGGTAATGAGAGATGAACGTAAAGCGTTTAGACGCTGTGAACACAACGCTGTTGCAATGAACGATCAGTCTTAGTATACAACCGTATGGCTTTGACATTAAGAAAAAATAATGAACATAGGGTTCATGGGATGAATAACGATTGAAAGTGATTAAAACTTTGAGTAAAGGTTGAATGAGAGATTAAGAGACGAGCAACGTAAACGTTTAATACGTAAACGATTCTCGTGAATCGTATTCACGTCGGGCGAACGTTCTAAGTATACATTGGTTGTATGACTTAGACGTTGTCGAAGGTATTAAAAAAGATACGATTGGTATCCAGAAAGCTATAGAGAACGGTAAGAAGTTTAACGAAAGCCAAATGTGAGTCGGAGGAAAATGTTAGAATAAAATGTAAGAGTTGAACACTTGAACCGGCGTAAAGGTTAAGTGTACGCAAATATTAAACGGGTAGGACCTACACTCCATGTATGGTTTGACTGTAGAGTAATGAAGATCAGTGATTAAACCTATGATTGATGAAGAAGCTGAATTAAAGACAAGTACGCATAACGTAAAAGAAGCCGACTTAATGTTTATAACTTGGATAACATTTCGAGTCGAATTAATCAGACGTTATAAGTTAAGAATATGGTAACGTAAAATGTTTATTGTTATTAAAGCATAGAATGAATGTGGAATGATCGTTCTGAGTATACAAAAGACTATGAATTAGACGATGATGAATGAATCCTGAGGTATGGCATTTAGTTGCCAGAAAGCCATAAGGAATAAGAAATTGACTTAACGAACATTATAGTTTAATAGTTCGGGTAAGTTAAGATGAATTTAGGTTCTAGTACAATCGTAACCTTTGATGGTTGACATATGGGAGCTGGGCTAAACAATTCCTTCAAAGAGCGAAGGTATATACAAAACTGGCAACCAATCTAACTCACTGTTGTGGGCAGTGTAGATGAGACGGGAACTTGTTTGTTGGTTGTTTGTGGGAAACCACTCAGAGTACCATATGGACTACTAGCAGAGACACGATGTGTGTTGAGTCCCTAGGAGAGTTATAAGAAGAAGATAAGAATGTAAATCATCAAAGATGATGAGCATTATTAAGTAAGACATCTCAGTATGTCATGAAGCCGTTAACCGGTAAAGGAAGTTGGTCGCGTAAACTTAGTTTATAAGAACGTGAACCTTAAGAAGTGAAGTTAAGTAAACCAATGTGTAAGTCAAGTATATGACAAAGTGGTACATGTTTTATTTCCTTATGTGCTACATAGGAATTGGAATGAGCAGTTCAGCATAAACTATAAGCTATAGCTGTGCGTAAGGCAAGTTTCCTAACTTCATTCATATTTTAAAATGAATGCTAGTTTTTAAACTTCTCAGATGTTGAACTTGAGAAGTTCTGTCTATGTGCAAATGTGTGATATGTGTACAAGGTGTTAGAATATATGAGGCCTTGTGCCACAATGTGAACACTTTGGTGTTTCTATGATATGAACTGTTCTATGATTGAATTGTTCAATATGAGCATATTCTATTTATACACGAACTGTTATTGTTAAGTCTGTGTTATTGATTCTAGCCAGACAAAATGTATATGAAAGAAAGTAGAGAATGAAAATATTTCAAAGTGAATATGACTACTGTTTTAAAATGATGGGAATCGAGATTATTCCTATTATTCAAGTGGCTTCATAACCTTTGTTCGATTATTGAAGTCTTACAAGAATGTTTAAATTCTTAAAGTTGTTTGTTCAACTGTTATGACTTGCTGGGCAATTGAATGCTCACACTTGCTTTAAATAAAAACATTTTTAGCGAACGATGTTAGAAAGAACTTAAGGATCCCGGAAAGATCAAGCTGATCGGTATCTAGAAGAAGTACCATTCATTATATGAATGAACATGAAGATCAAGCGAAGACTTGTAATATAGAATGATAGAATTAAACTATAAAATAGTTTAATGAACGATTATGTATCCTTGTTGGCGGATAAAAGTCACTTGTATAAGATGTAAAGAATAATGTAATTATCATTATTTGGAATGAAAGAGGTTTTAAGGTTTTAGAACCTGGGATTTGAGGATGTATGTTGTTATATTTAGCTATATAATGATGTATGTTTGGAAGAAGATGGGATCGTGACGTACGAAATCCGGATGTGAAAATAGACCGGATTTCGGGGCGTTACATATGTTATGTGAAGTAAAAAATTGGAAAATAGGATTTTATGGCTTGGGAATCTTATATAGGGTATATGCTGATTTTTGATGAGGGATTTGATAATTGGTGATGAAATCTTATGAGTATGGCATTTTTGAATGATTAAATGCATTAATTGGTAAAGTGTAAATAATTAAAATAAATTATTTATAAGTTTAAGAAGTGATTAAAATATTCTTATAATATTAATAATATTAGATTATGAGTTTATTAAGTATTTGATAATATTCAGATAAATTTAAAGTCTTTAATATTTATTCTTATTTTCGTTTGATTAATGCTTATATCATTGTCATCATCCTCATGCTTATATTATGATGAAAGTCATCTTTGGCTTACGTGAAAAGATGGACTGTTAATTATTGGTTTTACAGTTGAATATTTTTGGCTTACGTGCAAAGATGGATGGTTGATTATTTGTTTTACAGTTGTATATCTTTGGCTTATGTTCAAAGATGGACTGTTGATTATTGGTTTTACAGTTGTATATCTTTGGCTTACGTGCAAAGATGAACTATTGATTGATGAGTATTTTTGGCTTATGTGGATAGATGAACTGTTTATTGGTATGATTAAGACCAGGGATCATTCGATATAATCATGACCCGTAATGTTATAAATTATGTGATAAAAGTCCTCATTGTCCCGTAGTGCATTGATGGACAGTTATTGGTATGATTATAACTAGGGATTATTCGGTATAATCATGACCATTGATGATTACATGAATATCATTGGCTATAGTGCAGGGATGATTCGACGATGTGGATTATTTATTAAGCTGAGTCTCTGCGATAAAATATTGATTATACACTTTTAATTCGTAAAAGATAGTAGATATCATGCTCTACTCGACTCTTCTAAATTGCAGTTGTATGTCTTTGGCCTGTTGATGAGTGAGTTTTATACTCATAATTGAGTGCATTTGAGCTTAATCTTTTGGTTGATTTTAAGTGTTTGTGTCTATTCATGCATGTTTTATATTGTTTTGTAGGAATTGGGACAAAAGTTACTTGGATCGACGTTCGGGGTGGCTAGATTCGTGTTTTCGGCTTGCCATTTACACAGTAGTCACTTCAGAGCCAATTTGAGTATTTCTTCGGACCTTATTTCAAAAACCTTAAATAATGAAAGTTGTAGATCTACGTTTCCTCTTTCCAGAACATCTTGAATATTCGAAATTGTAGTTCGGACGAAGAAGTTATGGCCATTTTCCCAAAAGACGTCGGAGCAGAAAATTTCCAAAAATGTTCCAGCGCCGGGGCACCCATTTTTAAGCCTATGCTCAGCGCCGGGGCGCTGGGGAGCAGTGTTGTAGCACCGTGCCCAGCCCTGGGGCTCTGGGGTAGGGTCTGGTTAGGCTTGGACATGTTTTGGGGCGAATTTTAACACCTTTTTGACTCCAAATTGGATTGAGTTTGTTCCTAAGCTAAAAATTGGATTTGTAACCTATAAATACATGATGTATGGAATAAAATAAAGTGAGATTACATAAATTAGACTAGATAAAACACTCCATTAGATTAGAATATAAACCCTAGTTCTTAATTAGCCATTGGAGATTGAAGCAAATTGAAGAACATTGAAGATCAAGAAGCAAGAGCAAGAGCAAGAGGGGAGCACGAGTTTTTCGACAATGCAGATTCTATTCTCTTCTCTTATCATACTTTTATCTTTTAATGTCTATTCAGTTGTGGATTCGTGGTTTTAATTCATTAATTATGAACTAACTCTTTTATTAAGATTTCAAGTGAACCTTTTATGTATATAAATTAGTTATTCAATGTATTCCAATTATTTGTGTCAAATTGAATTGTTTATCTTGTCTTGAGCCTATTGATTAATTATCTGATCAGTAATTACCTTGTTACTCTAGAAGAAATTGAAAGAGGAATTCTAGGGTTAGAACTGGGCATGATAATATGTGACTTAGTTATTTGCATGGCGGATAATTAGGTTCATGAATTGAATAGAAATATCTGTTCATCGTATGTAACACATAAGGAATTGGAATTGAAGGAGTTTAATTCAATTGTTTTGCATTGGAATATAGCAAGATTAATCTGGATTAAATAGAAGTCATTTGATCACTTGGAAAAGGGCTTTTGACATTTGAGAATTCCTGTTAACAATTCATTAGGCATAATAATTGTGTTAATTGGATAATTAGTTTATAGTTCATAATTGGGGATATTTTAGTCTTAACTTTATTTATTTGAATTCATTTATAAAGCAATTCAGTTTAATTAGTTAATTTAGCTTTCTTAATTAGAAAAATCACAATTTGCAGTTGTTTAAATAAAATTATTTTGGTTAAGAATTAGTACTTGGTGATTTTTATTAAATAATTCCTCGTGGGAACGATACTCTACTTTCACTTTATTACTTGTTGGCCGTGTATACTTGCACGTATTCATTGATTGCGAAATCGATCAATAGGTTTTTGTGAGTTTTATACTCATAATTGAGTGCATTTGAGCTTAATCTTTTGGTTGATTTTAAGTGTTTGTGTCTATTCATGCATGTTTTATGTTGTTTTGTAGGAATTGGGACAAAAGTTACTTGGATCGACGTTCGGGGTGGCTAGATTCGTGTTTTCAGCTTGCCATTTACACAATAGTCACTTCAGAGCCAATTTGAGTATTTCTCTGAACCTTATTTCGAATAACTTAAAGAATGAAAGTTGTATATCTACGTCTCCTCTTTCCAGAACATCTTGAATCATCAAAATTGGAGTTCGAACGAAGACGTTATGACCATTTTCCCAAAGGACGTCAGAGCAGAAAATTTCAAAAAATGTTCCAGTGTCGGGGCGCCCATTTTAAGCCTATGCTCAGTGACGGGGCACTGGGGAGCAGTGTTGCAGCACCGTGCCCAGCGCTGGGGCACTGGGGTAGGGTCTAATTAAGCTTGGACACGTTTTGGGGCGAATTTTAACACCTTTTTGACTCCAAATTGGATTGGGTTTGTTCCTAAGCTAAAAATTGGACTTGTAACCTATAAATACATGATGTAAGGCATAAAATAAAGTGAGATTACATAGATTAGACTAGATAAAACACTCCATTAGATTAGAATATAAACCCTAGTTCTTAATTAGCCATTGGAGATTGAAGCAAATTGAAGAACACTTTGAAGATCAAGAGCAAGAAAGCAAAGAAGAGAGGGAGCATCAGACGGCGACAACAGATTCTATTCTCTTCTCTTATCATACTTTTATCTTTTAATGTCTATTCAGTTGTGGATTCTTGGTTTTAATTCATTAATTATGAACTAACTCTTTTATTAAGATTTCAAGTGAACCTTTTATGTATATAAATTAGTTATTCAATGTATTCCAATTATTTGTGTCAAATTGAATTGTTTATCTTGTCTTGAGCCTATTGATTAATTATCTGATCAGTAATTACCTTGTTACTCTAGAAGAAATTGAAAGAGGAATTCTAGGGTTAGAACTGGGCATGATAATATGTGACTTAGTTATTTGCATGGCGGATAATTAGGTTCGTGAATTGAATGGAAATATCTGTTTACCGCATGTAACACATAAGAAATTGGAATTGAAGGAGTTTAATTCAATTGTTTTGCATAGGAATATAGCAAGATTAATCTAGATTAAATAGAAGTCCTTTGATCACTTGGAAAAAGACTTTTGGCATTTGAGAATTCTTGTTAACAATTCAATAGGCATAATAATTGGGATAATTGGATAATTGGTTTATAGTTCATAAGTGGGGATATTGGAGTCTTAATCTTTATTTACCTGATTTCATTCGTTAAAATTCTAGTTTTATTTATTTAATTTATTTTTAGAATATTCTCTTTTAATTGCTTAAATTAGTTTCCTTATTTTGAAAAATCACGATTTGAGATTGTTTAAATAAAATTAGTTTGGTTAAGAACTAGTAATTGGTGATTTTTATTAAATAATTCCTCGTGGGAACGATACTTTTCGTATCACTTTATTACTTGTTGACCGTGTATACTTGCACGTATTCAGTGATTGCGAAATCGATCAACAAGTTTTTGGTGCCGTTGCCGGGGAATTAATTTAATAATTATTTACCAATATTAATTTCAATCAAATTAGTCTTAATTTAAACATTTTTATTTTTATTTTTAATTCTCTTCCTATATTTCTCTCTTTTCAGGTACCATGTATGACTTTGCGTATTAATGGCCATACACGAACATGACTCAACCAAGGGAAACATGGATTGATGGACTTAATACATTTTCTATAGAGCCAATACAAATTGAGGCAAATTTGAAGACGTTGGAGGTTATTGCAGCCCAATGGAGGCGAAGGATGGCAAACATAACTCAACCAATGGAAACAAAGATTGACGGACTCGCGACACTTTTAGCATTGGCAGCACAGGTGTCCGCAATAGCTAAGAAAATGGAAACATAGAGTCCACCATCCACACAGCAAGTAGCTATGGTTTGTGAGTTATGTGCTGAGAGTTATGCTACAGATCAATGTGCCATAAACGCTGAATCAGCTCAGTTCGTAGGGAGCTACAGTTGATCAACCCAACCGTATTCGAATCAAAATGCATATAATCCGGGTTGGAAAAATCATCTGGGATTTTCTTGGAGTAGCAATCAAGCTCAAACGTCTAGACAGCAAAACACATCCGGATTTCAAAATCAAACCCAACAATAGCCAAAGAAAAAACCAAGTTGGGAAGAAGCTTTGGAAAAATTCATTTCAGTTACGGACAAAAGGATCGATGCACAAGACAAGTTACTGAATCAGGTAGATATGAATGTGAAAAGCCAAGGTGCTTCGATAAAGAATCTGGAAAATCAATTGGGATAGATAGCACATGTGTTGAACACCCGACCACATGGAACACTCCCTACTGATACAGAGATAAATCCGGGTAGAGATGAGCATTGGAAGGCTGTGACTCTACGTAGTGGAAAGGATTTGCAAGAGACAGTCAAGGAAAAGGAGATCGACGAAGATTTAATAGTAAGATTAAACGAAGATGAACCAATTTTATTAGTATCCCATGTGCCTCCTCCACCAAAGTTCAATAATCTGGGCAGTTTTGCAGAACCATGCCCAATTGGCAGTTATGTTGTTGGCAAAGCTCTTTGTGACATAAGAGTTAGTACAGTTGTGGAGTTATGGTGGGATGAAAAAGAGAAGTTAGAGGAAGATTCCATTATGTTTATTAAGCTTCAATGCCCTAATCTGATCATCGACATAATGGAGGAAACGCCTAGTTTTTGGACATTCTTAATGGGGAACATATATACAAAGAGCATGCTAGGTGACTTTAATTCAAGGGCTTTTGCTAATAAGAACCTCCCAAAAGAGACATTGCTACTAATGGATGGAGGATTCCTCAATTTTCGAAGGGGAATTGGATAGAGAATTGAAGAAGTTTGGCTGAGACTATAAAATAAGCGCTTATTGGGAGGCAACCCAAGTTTAATTTTTATTTTTAGTTTTTATTAGGTTTTATATTAGTATTTTTGAATTTGTATTTATTTAGAATTTAATAAAATTATTTCTATCATGGTTTACAAGTTATTCAAGTCAAATTCAAGTGTGGTGCCTAATTTGTTCCATGTGCTTAGCCTATTCTCCAAACTTAGTGGACAAGGAGGAAGATTGCTATATTCTTAGGGAAGTCCTCTGCTTTACTTTTTTATATTTTAGCCATTGAGGACAATGTCTAGTTTAAGTTTGGGGGCATTTTAGTGTTGTATTGCATATAGTTAGTTATCTGCATAATAGTTCATTTTTTTTGTGTTAGCATTGTGTTTTTTTTAGGTTGTATATAATACATGGTAGTTATTTGAATATTCATATATGTGTTGCATTAGTATGTGTTCATGTAGTATAATTGCATTTTTTATTTTTTATTTTTTTTGCATGAATCTGTGCGATAGGTTGGTGTGGTCTTAGTTCGGCCTATGTTAAGATTGGTTTTGCATGTTAACTTGAACAGTGTTGATAATTGATGATGAGTTCTAATTTTAATCATAATGATAATCTGAGCCTGTCTTAAACTTATGTAACCGGTTAGCACTTAAAGTTTAACTGTTTTAATCCACTTGGTTCAAGGGTTTCATAATTTGTTTCTGAGGAAAAATCTTGGTTAAAATTTAAAGAAATTAGTGAACTGGCGGTAAAGGTTGGAATGACGTAAAAGCTTGAGTTTGGGGGAATCTATGGGATATATATTACAAAAAGAAAAAGAAAGAAAAAAGAAATGATGAAAAGAAAAAAAAAGAATAAAAAATCCAGAAAAAGAAAAAAAAAGAAAAAACACCGTGGTATGTTTGTCTAGTTTTGTGGCCTTTGTTACTTGAGTAAGTAAGCCCTAGGGGATTGTCTTTACACCTAGTGCCCTAAGGTCTTAATGGCTTGGGAGTCGTTGGTCGAAAGCTCGTTAAGGTAGCACTGAAAAGCCTAAGGGAATAAGACATTGCACAACCATGAGAAAAATAAAAAAATGAATAAAACACGAGAAAGAGCAAAAATGCCCTCGTGGTTGAATAAAAGTATAAATAAATCTTGAATGTACCCTAAGACTTGGTAATTGCTTAGTTTTAATCGGAATTGTCATGTTCACAAAAGTAATTGAATTAGAACTAAAATTTTCCTTCTAAGAAGTTTGTTATGTGATTATCTTGAACTGTGCTTGGTTGGACTGGTTAACAAGCACACACACATAACATGGGTGATGACTGGTTTGGATTGACTAATTGGTTAGAGTTATGGATTTTGACTTGATTGGATATATTGTTTGAGTACCAATGGTATCTTTGAGGCCTGTTGCTATATATCATACTGATTTATTACTAGGTTCGTAGGTATATAAGGAAGTAGATCATGAATATGCATTCATGTAGTTGAGTTAGTTTGTTTATTTTTAGTTCTTTTGTGTTTTTGCTTGAGGACAAGCAAAGGTTTAAGTTTGGGGGTATTTGATGAGTGAGTTTTATACTCATAATTGAGTGCGTTTGAGCTTAATCTTTTGGTTGATTTTAAGTGTTTGTGTCTATTCATGCATGTTTTATGTTGTTTTGTAGGAATTGGGACAAAAGTTACTTGGATTGATGTTCGGGGTGGCTAGATTCGTGTTTTCGGCTTGCCATTTACACAACAGTCACTCCAGAGCCAATTTGAGTATTTCTCTGGACCTTATTTCGAAAGACTTAAAGAATAAAAGTTGTAGATCTAAGTCTCCTCTTTCTAGAACATCTTGAATCATCAAAATTGGATTTCAGACGAAGAAGTTATGGACATTTTCCCAAAGGACGTCGGAGCAGAAAATTTCCAAAAATGTTCCAGCGCCGGGGCGCCCATTTTAAGCCTATGCTCGTGGCAAGGAGTATTTGAGGGAAGCGATGTTGTTGTGCCGTACTGCATCTTTGGGGCCTTTGGGTAGAGTCTCAAGTTAGGCTTGGACACATTTTGGGGTGAATTTTGTCACCTTTTTGACTCCAAATTGGATTGGGTTTGTTCCTAAGCTGAAAATTGGACTTGTAACCTATAAATATATGATGTAAGGCATAAAATAAAGTGAGATTACTTAGATTAGACTAGATAAAACACTCCATTAGATTAGAATATAAACCCTAGTTCTTAATTAGCCATTGGAGATTGAAGCAAATTGAAGAACACTGAAGAGCAAGAGCAAGAACAAGAGGGGAGCATCAGATTTGCTGACAACAGATTCTATTCTCTTCTCTTATCATACTTTTATCTTTTAATGTCTATTCAGTTGTGGATTCTTGGTTTTAATTCATTAATTATGAACTAACTCTTTTATTAAGCTTTCAATTGAACCTTTTATGTATATAAATTAGTTATTCAATGTATTCCAATTATTTGTGTCAAATTGAATTGTTTATCTTGTCTTGAGCCTATTGATTAATTATCTGATCAGTAATTACCTTGTTACTCTAGAAGAAATTGAAAGAGGAATTCTAGGGTTAGAACTGGGCATGATAATATGTGACTTAGTTATTTGCATGGCGGATAATTAGGTTCATGAATTGAATAGAAAATATCATTCATCGTATGTAACACATAAGGAATTGGAATTGAAGGAGTTTAATTCAATTGTTTTGCATTGGAATATAGCAAGATTAATCTGGATTAAATAGAAGTCATTTGATCACTTGGAAAAGGGCTTTTGACATTTGAGAATTCCTGTTAACAATTCAATAGGCATAATAATTGGGATAATTAGTTTATAGTTCATAATTGGGGATATTGGAGTCTTAATCTTTATTTACCTGATTTCATTCGTTAAAATTCTAGTTTTATTTATTTAATTTATTTTTAGAATATTCTCTTTTAATTGATCAAATTAGTTTCCTTATTTTGAAAAATCACGATTTGAGATTGTTTAAATAAAATTAGTTTGGTTAAGAACTAGTACTCGGTGATTTTTATTAAATAATTCCTCGTGAGAACGATACTTTTCTTATCACTTTATTACTTGTTGACCGTGTATACTTGCACGTATTCATTGATTGCGAAATCGATCAACACCTGTAGTGCAAAGAATAAATTGTTAATGAATATCTTTGGCTGTAGTGCAAAGATGAATTTATTAGTATGATTATGAGCAGGAATTGTGATTTGGTATAACCATGATTTTTGATGTTTCTGGTGAAGATAGGTGATGAAAATTATCTTCATCACAGGTGCGAAGAGAAATTTAGAATCACAATTATGATTATGAGTTATTCATATGATTGTGGACATGAATTGTTGATTGATGTTACAGGGATAAAACATTATTGGTGGACTTTTAACATGGAGAAGATAATAGACCTGATGGTCTATTTGACTCTTCTAATGGATTGCTCGTTGTGACGCCCCCAAAATAGGTATACAACACCCATTCTGAGTCGCCAAATACATGGTATAGAAATAACTACAACTTTATTAATACAATTGTCGTGCAAAATACGACAACACATAAACTGTGAGTTTAAATATAAATATTGTCATCTAGACAATATCCACACTCAAATAAGTCCTCATTACAATTATTGATACACTATTTTACAAAATAGTGAGGAATACTAAAACAACTTCTAGAACCATCATTCCATACCCCGACTAGTACTCGCTACATTTTCACCTCCTAAGAAGAAAAATGGAACAAAAAGGAAAAGGGTGAGCTCAACTAGCCCAGTAAAGAATATTATGACTAAGATAATATAGAACAAATTATCGTTAGTTTTCAACAGGGAAAAATCTGATAGAATATAATAGACAACAAGTTTCAGATCAATATTCACAACGTAAATAATAATTCATAGAAGAGTTACGTAGAGAATGAAATCTACTATTATCTATGAATTTAAAAGTCCATCATCAATATTTTATCCCTGTAACATCAATATATATCTTGAAACAAATATTCATTTTTGCACTACAGGCCAAAGATATTCATCAGTTGGTCATGTTCATTTCAACACCTGTACATCTTTGCACTACGGCCAAAGATATTCATAAGAAAATCAACCATCTTTGCACTACAGGCCAAAGATATTCAGTAATATCATCATTTAGGACTGAGGATGATGAAAAATATTTTAAAGAAAACGAATCCAGTGAAACAAAAGAACAAATATTAAAGATTCGTATTTTACACACTCCAAGTTCAAAAATACTTCATAAATAACCATAGTGAAGTAAAATTCAACAATGATCAAAACATGGATACAATAAAAGCTGGTATCCATAATAGATATTTTGGAAAAAAAAATGATAATTTAATTTTTCTGTGAATAGTGCCGTATACGTGAATAGTGCCGTATACGTGAATAGTAACCCCGACACTAAAAGATAAGAATTTCACAAGAAAAATCTTACCAATATTCTGGCATAATGATATTAGAAGAAATAATATCATTTAAAAAAAAAATAACATCCCTTACCTCGAAAAGACAGTACTTCCGACTGGAATACGGGATATAGTGCTGAAGGGAACTTACACCGTATAGCAACACTCAAAGTATACAAATACTCACAAGAATACGCACGATAATATAGAGAGAAAGAGAGAGAAAACTTGTTTCTGCTGTGATTTTCAATTCTAACCTAAGCACCCTATTTATAGGAAAATGCTTGGAACACCAAAGCAGAAAATTTAATAAAATATTAATATACTTTATTAAATTTCCTACGCACACAAACTTGGTCCAAAATCAGCCACCAAAAGTCACAAAAACATTTTTCTCACATAAATCATTTAAAACTTCAAAAAAATAAAATCAATTGATCTGGAACTTCACTAATTCACAATAAATAGCCCTTTTATCAGAAAAATTCGAATCTTATGTCCATTCCATAGGAAATTTAATTCTCTACAAGTTTGTAAGTTTAAGTTTTTCCAAATTCCAAGCAGAAATTGACCGAAATCCACATACGGACGATTTTATAGGCTATAATCAAATTTCAGTCAAGAAATAGGGTCCACAAATATGAAAAACATGTTTTAAATATTTTTAATAACAAAAATACTCTTCCTCATTTATTCATATATCCCATATTCATTGTAAAAATATCACCATTATTATATTATTAAAATATAATTAAATATTTAAATGAATTATTTTATCGGAAAAGATAAAATATCAATTTTCAACAATTGTCACCTTAAAAATTTTCTCCATCTATAACCACATAAAATGAATATTTTCCTTATCATAATAATCAATAATTAATTATCCACAAATAATATTACAAAATCACAATCGTGTGTGGTAGTTCCGAGAAAGAGGGGCTTTCAATAAGGATTTCTCCTTATTGGCGCGCAATTAGGTGACTAAACCTCTCCTTAGACAGAACTTTCTAGACATTGCCAATAATGCTATCTAATAATATTATTCAAATAATATGAATTAATTTGATAAAGAAAAATACTATGCAGTGACAATTATTGAAACAACAATAATATAAAATATTAACGTAGCAATTATTGAATCAATAAAATAAAATATTGAATAGTAATTGAAAGTAGTATGCACACAAGCCAATCATGTTTGATGATAAAGCATATAATTTGTAACAATCTTATTCATTTATTAATAAAAAGTATTAATTTATTAAAGGCTTTTAATTATCTACATGAAGTTGTTTTATAATATGTGATAAACCCATAGTTTTAAGCAATGCTTTTAGAATAATGATGATGATCATTCTAATGAGATCTAAATTCTTAGAAAGCTTAAAACTAAAATAGTTCCCAATCATTGGATTACTAAATTAGGGATTAGTGAATTCGGATAGATTGGTACATACGTTGCTTGCTCATTGGATGAGGATGATTGATCTCATGATCATTTGTGTGGAGACACTAAAGCAAGTATGTAGGTGCTTATTAGAGAATAAGTTCATTGAGCATTGGCTCGCTAAGGAATACCTAATGAAGTTTTACTTGTTCTGTCGATAGGAATTCTGTAGTGATAGTATTACAAGTAATCCTTGGACTTGAGATCATCATAGTATCTTGTGTATGATGAGTTATACTTTGACTTATTCCTTAAGACCCTTAGGGTATATCGGAGGTATGCTTGGGTATAATAAGTTATACATGGAGATAATGTATGATCGATAAAGAATCTATCACTTCTATTAAAAGAAGAGAAATGTCTATGTGATTCGATAAATGACAACCCAGTAGTCCTTGGCGGCGAGAATGAAATTAGAAAGGAGTTTCTAATTTGTATTATTTGGAGTTGTGCATTTAAGAGTCGAAATACATATAATTAAATAAAATAAGACTTGTGGTAATTCCATCCGTGTCTTATATTTAATTGGGACATTGTATGGTGGAAGGATTGAATTATACGGTAACTATTTACTCAAAGGTTCTTTTATGATTAATGTTGAAATCTATATTATACGGAAAGTCGTTGATCATTTAGGAGGCTTATCCCTATTGTAGAATAAATATTATTTATTTAAATAAATTAATTATTTAATTTATTTATTTAAATAAGATTAGAATTGTTCTAATTGATTTATTCACAATAGGTTTAATATGGAGAACCTAAAGGGTCACACCATAAAAGGAAGAATAATTATTTAAGAAGTTAATGGCATAATCGTAATAATATGTTAAGTATATTTAATTTAATCTATGGTGATAGAATAAATTAAATAGCTTAATATTATTATTTAATATTTTAGAAATATTAAATATAAATTAATAAGAGGAGTCTTATTAATATTATTACAATTATTATTATTTTAATTTCTAAAGAGTTTAGGAATTAATTTAATATAAGTACTTTCGTTTATTCTAATAGGATTAGGAGGGAAAATTAATTAAAGGAGTTTAATTAATTATCCCTAATAAGATTAGGGAGCCCATTTAATTAAAAGAGTTTAATTAAATAATACCTTATTTTTAATAGGGTTACTTGATATCTTTATAAGAGGAGTCTTATATCAGATATCAGATATACGTTATTCCAGTTGTTGGAGAGTACGCTCTTTTTCTATAGAGATAGAAAAACTAGGGTTTAGCCAACCACCCATCTTCTTGAATTCTTATTCTTCCTTGGTGGATCACCTCTAGAGGCCAAACACTTGGGTGGCTAACGTTGATCAAAGGAAGGAACCAAACCCGGTGGATTCAAGTTGAACGCGAAAAAGGATTGGAGGTGAACTTGTACCTGAGGAAGCTCGATCTTCAAGGGTATGATTCTTATTTATCTTTTTTGTTTAATTAATAATTGTGCATAAAGGGTGATCCGGGTATATGGTTTGTAAAATTTTAAAACTCTGATTTATCTCGCTTCCGCTTAATTTTTGCAATTTGATTGCGTTCTTGAATATTACAAACCTAACAGTGGCATCAGAGCCAAACCTTTATGCGAATTATTAATTGTTTTAATTTGATATGTATATTGATATGTGTTTAGAACAATTTAATTGGGCATATTATTGTTGTATAAAATTTATTGTATGAAAAAAAAGGGAGCCGGTTTTTGATAAAGATCAAATCTGCTAATCCGTGAATCATAAAAAAAAAAAAGGACAGCAAAATTGGTATCAGAAACCACGTGAATTACTTCTAACAACACGGAAAACAAGGAAAACCGAAAGGTAGTGGTATAAATATATATATATATATATATATATATATATATATATATATATGATATATATCTGCCTCTTTTTTTTAAATGATTCATACCCGATTATATATATATATATAACTCAACATAATTTTTTTTTTTTATATATATATATTGGTTATTATATATATATATATATATATATATATATATATTATATATATATACTATATATATATTATTCTTAATTATTTTATAATTAAAATAAAATATTTATTTTAATTTTAAAATAAAAGTTTATTTTAATTTTAAAATAGTAGATTTATTTTAATTTTAAAATTAAATTTCATGCTAACTAATTAGAGTTGGAATTGGATTCCATGATAACTAATTAGAGTTGAAATTGGATTCCATATTTCCTTAAATAAAGGAGTTTATTTAAATATGAAATAAGATTTCATATTATTCAAAATAAAGGAGTTTATTTGTGAATAGGAAAAGAAAATCCAGTGTTTCCTTAAATAAATGAGTTTATTTAAATATGAAATAAGATTTCATATTATTCAAAATAAAGGAGTTTATTTGTGAATAAGAAAAGAAAATCGTGTTTCCTTAAATAAAGGAGTTTATTTAAATATGAAATAAGATTTCATATTATTCAAAATAAAGGAGTTTATTTGTGAATAGGAAAGATAATCCGTGTTTCCTTTAATAATTTATATATATATATATATATATATATATATATATATATATATATATATATATATGGAATTGGATTCCATAATTAATTAAAATAAAGGAGTTTATTTTGATTAAAATTTTGATTAAAATAAAATAGTTTATTTTATTCAAAATTGGATAAATTAAAATAAAATAGTTTTATTTTAATTTAAATTTGGATTAAAATAAATGAGTTTATTTTGATTCAAAATTAGATTTTATACTAACTAAATTTGCCCATTAAATGATATCAATATATATATATATATATATATATATATATATATATATTAAATATTTATTATTCATAAGATGAATGTTATTTATTAATGCATATGATGATGTGTATGATAATAAATGGGATTGATTATGGACTATTGACCAATGTGATTGAATTTTATTTTAATTGGATGCATGAATGTATGAGTTTTATTAAATGGGGTCTGCGTACCTCGTCTTCTCTAATTCTTCTTAATGTAAATTCTATCTCCCTCCTATGTACTTCCCCTTGACTGCAGATCAAGGTTTCTATTTATTTTAAATAGTTTTGTAATAGGAATAGTTAGAATTAATTTTGAAGAATTGAAGATCAAGGAGCAAGGAACGCTTGAAGACCCGTTTGTAATTGAGCCCGAGTTTAAATGTAATAGTTATATTTAAATATTATTTCTTGCACCCCTAGGGTTTGACCTTTTGGTTCACTTGGTGGCTCTAGTGAACCAAACTAGAATAAAAGTCCATAATCAATTCGGATAGAATATAGTATTCTATATGTGCATGCTTATACTATATATATTATATATTATGCAAACATGCTTCACATGTTAATTAATACGATAGCGTATTTATATATATATAAATGCGTGCTAAACAAGATGAGACAAATTAATAACAAACCCCTCAAATTTTTTTTATATTAAGTCCTAAGCGTTCAAAGATATTTGGAATATCGAGCGTAAGCCTCTAGCATGATAAAATTAATAGAGTATTAAATATTTAATATGAGTTTATTGTGTCACCATAAGGCAAGTATTAAGTATTTAAGATGTTAATTTATCACATTTGATGCTTATAAAGAAAATTGAACAATATTGTTTTGTTGTGTCACCACAAGGATGATATTTTTCTTTTTTGAATATATGGAGTGCTAGGTTGGACTTAACTTGGATAATTTTGATTCGGATATGCCACCACTTGATCAAAATAATCTAAGAGGCAAAAGAAAAGAAGTTGCATAGTTGATGTAATTGACAAAAGTTGTCTACCTATTTATTTATATATAGTTTGTTGTGTCACCACAAGGCTATATACATTTGAAATGGGATCCTTATTCTCACTAGCAAATCTTTAATTAGATTTTGCCGAACTATATAAGTGAGGGTAATATAGTTTGAAGAAAATAGTGGGAGATACCAATTTAAAACAAGACCTAATTTATTTTGGTAATTAATAAAAAGAATACGTTAAAATGTTGTTAATTACAAATTCATTTACAGAATTTTACAATGTCTAAAATTACTATCACTGCGAAGCATATTAGATGCTAAATTAACAAGACCGAATTAAATGGATTGGTTAAGGAATTTGAGAATAGTTCTCATGGCTGAAAAGCTATTTTATGTCCTTAATACACCTATCCACGCAATGGTTGCGAGAACAATGCCTCGAGGAAGACATTGCTACTTTTAGAAAGTAGCAAAATGATGCACTGATTGGCTCGATGCATCATGCTCGCATCCATGAGTATATGAGCTTGACGTCGACATGAAACTATGGATGCTCTTACTATATTCCCTGCACATCAAGTAGTTGATGGTGAGGAAAGTGGGACTGATAGATATCGGATATCTAAGAAGCTCTTCCGATCTAGAATGGCCGATGGCACTATAAATGCAGATAAAAAGTTCTTAACATAATCAATTTGATTGATCAATTAGGACAACTGGTTTTGTCATGGATGGAGAGTTGAGCCAAGATTTGATCTTGCACTCACTCCGGACTCCTTTCACAATTGTTGTGAATTTTCATATGAACAAGCTAGATATCGACTTTGATTTGCTTAACATGTTCAAAAATGTTGAGAGTCACTTTCCAACCAAGAAAGACCATGTCTTACTGGTAGGGGCCAAAGGATCTTCTGAAAAGAAGAACGATTCAAAGAAGGTATATAGAAAGGCAAAATAAAGGATAATAAGAACAAAACTGATACGGATAGCAAAGGAGTTTGCTTCCACTTCAATAAGCTTGGACACTGGAAAGAAACTGCGAGAAGCGTCTTGCAGAGGCTAACCAAAGAAGCTTAGTGAAGTTTCGGTTATAATACAGTTTTTGTTCATGATTGAAATAAATTTTTCTTTAAGTTAAGGTTCTACTTGGGTATTGGATACCTGACTTTGGTTATCATAAATATAGATTTATGAAGGGACAAGCGAGTAAGTAGAAAGCTAAACAAATATAAGTAATCTATGTGTGGGAAATGTAGCAAAGGTTGCCATATTAACCATAGAAACTTATAGTTTAGCAATGCCTACGAGAAAATCTATTAAGTCGATAAGTTGTTATTGTATTCCGGTTCTTGTTAAAATATTATTTCCATTTTATTGTTGGACAATGAAATCTTTGGTATTATAATTAAGAACAATTGTTGTTCTATTTATAATAATAATGTTTTGTATAAATTTGGAATATCATAATGGATTTAGTATACTTGACTTACGTGAAAAATATATTTTGCAAATTGAACAAACTAGTATAAGAAAAGGAGATGATCATTCAAAGAGTTGAATGTATGTATTTGTTGAAATATAAGTGTGAATTATTTGAAAGGTTCAAAGAATTTCAGAAGTGAAACAAATTGGCAAAGTATTAAGATTCTTTGATTAGATCAAGGAATAAATACTTGTGCAATAAGTTTCTAGATCATCTCAAATGGTTTTCTCATAATGGACACCTCATGATACGTAATAATTGATTGATGTATCTGAAAGGAAAAATCATACCTTGTTGAACATGGTACGGTCCAAAATGATTTTACCGACATTCTAGTATTCTTCTAGGGTCATGTCCTAGAAATGGCTGTATATCTACGGAAAAGGTAACCTCAAAATCCGGCCCCAAGACTCCATAAAAGTTATGGACATTGAGGATTCCTAATCTTAAGTATGTTAAGTTAAGGGGTTGTCCAACTTATGTGAAAATGTTTCAAAGGATAAGCTTGGGACAAGATTTGACATGTACAAATTTGTGGGACATCCTAAAGTAAGTTTAGGGTATATATTCTATAATTCTACTTAGCAAAAGGTGTTTATTACGAAACACGCTGCCTTCTAAGATAAAGGTGTTTATTATTGAAGGGGCTAGTGGGAGGATAATAGATCTTGAAGAGTTCAAGAACCACAAAACACTATAAGTCAAATAAGAGGAACCTATAGATAGACCTATTGTACCACAACTGAATCGTAAATCTGGAATAGTACCGAAGATACCTAGGAGGTATGGATTCATCATAAATGATGATGATGAGGTACACATCATAGAAGATGATGATCCAGTTACATACGATGAGGTAAGTGTTGTAGACACTCAGAGAAATGGATTGAAACAAGTTTCTCAAATATGGAACATTCGTTTTGATAAAGGCAATCAAAAGAGTTTGATTTTATCAAAATAAGAATGAACCTAGTGTGTACAAAAGGGTCGATTAGGAGCATCGTGACATTCCTAGTACTATATGTTGATATACTACGGATAAGGAATGACATACCAATGCTACAATCGGTAAAGATAAAGTTGTCTAAACATTCCTCCATGAATGGTTTGGGAAGAGTATCTTAATTGGGGATAAAATCTATATAGATAGATTTGAGAGGATGCTCGACTTAACCAAGGAGCGTATATTCATTTGATGCTAAAGTCGTTTAGCATGGCAAACTCAAGAGATGTCTCATGTCGATGAGCTATGGGTGTATCTCTCTTAATAGTCCCCACAGACTCACGAAAAGAGAGGTCGCATGAGTGACAATCATGTATGCAATGAAATATACGAGACTTGATGTTGATCGGTCATATTATGGAGAAGTTCACTATGAGTCGGTGAAAAACATATTAAAGTGCTTACTTAGGCACTAAGGATGTGATCATATTCATGGTGGGTCTAAATTAAAACTAGAGGGCTTAATGAGACTCAAGTTTTCGAGACGGACCACAGATAAGGAAAATCCACTTTAAGGTAAAGCGTTATCTTGAGCAGTGGTGCGTTGAATTGGAAAGGTTCCAAACAATGAAAGAGTTCTTTGGTTTAGTGATAAAGACAAAGTATATAGCTATAAATGAAGGCAGTTGAGTTGATTGTTTGGATTAAAAGTTAATTCTGAGAACTAAGAATAGTTCTAAGTCTCGTCTTGGATCTAAACATGTGTTGTGGCACTTTCATTTGATTATTAGAATCATTGAAAGATGGGAAATCACTATAGAGATAGTGGACTCTCATGAACAACATTACATATCCATTAACTAAAAGCTTATCCAATAGCGAGGATAATCATCACTTAGAGAAGAAGAGTATGAGATAACATGACGATTGGCTTTAGTGCAAGTGGGAGATTGAAAGTAGTATGCACACAAGCCAATCATGTTTGATGATAAAGCATATACTTTGTAACAATCTTATTCATTTATTAATAAAAAGTATTAATTTATTAAAGGCTTTTAATTATCTACATGATCTTTGTTTTATAATATGTGATAAACCTATAGTTTTAAGCAATGCTTTTAGAATAATGATGATGATCATTCTAATGAGATCTAAATTCTTAGAAAGCTTAAAACTAAAATAGTTCCCAATCATTGGATTACTAAATTGGGGATTAGTGAATTCGGATAGATTGGTACATCGTTGCTTGCTCATTGGATGAGGATGATTGATCTCATGATCATTTGTGTGGAACACTAAAGCAAGTATGTAGGTGCTTATTAGAGAATAAGTTCTTTGAGCATTGGCTCGCTAAGGAATACCTAATGGAGTTTTACTTGCTGTCGATAGGAATTCTGTAGTGATAGTAGTACAAGTAATCCTTGGACTTGAGATCATCATAGTATCTTGTGTATGATGAGTTATACTTTGACTTATTCCTTAAGACCCTTAGGGTATATCGAGAGGTATGCTTGGGTATAATAAGTTATACATCGAGATAATGTATGATCGATAAAGAATCTACCACTTCTATTAAAAGAAGAGAAATGTCTATGTGATTCGATAAATGACAACCCAGTAGTCCTTGGCGGAGAATGAAATTAGAAAGGAGTTTCTAATTTGCATTATTTGGAGTTGTGCATTTAAGAGTCGAAATACATATAATTAAATAAAATAAGACTTGTGGTAATTCCATGTCTTATATTTAATTGGGACATTGTATGGTGGAAGGATTGAATTATGCGGTAACTATTTACTCAAAGGTTCTTTTATGATTAATGTTGAAATCTATATTATACGGAAAGTCGTTGATCATTTAGGGAGGCTTATCCTATTGTAGAATAAATATTATTTATTTAAATAAATTAATTGTTTAATTTATTTATTTAAATAAGATTAAATTATTCTAATTGATTTATTCACAACTTAGGTTTAATATGGAGAACCTAAAGGGTCACACCATAAAAGGAAGAATAATTATTTAAGAAGTTAATGGCATAATAATAATAATATGTTAAGTATATTTAATTTAATCTATGGTGATAGAATAAATTAAATAACTTAATATATTATTATTTAATAAATATAAATTAATAAGAGAGTCTTATTAATATTATTACAATTATTATTATTTTAATTTCTAAAAGAGTTTAGGAATTAATTTAATATAAGTACTCTCGTTTATTCCTAATAGGATTAGGAGGAAAATTAATTAAAGGAGTTTAATTAATTATCCCTAATAAGATTAGGGAGCCTATTTAATTAAAAGAGTTTAATTAAATAATACCTTATTTTTAATATGGTTACTTGATATCTTTATAAGAGGAGTCTTATATCAGATATCAGATATACATTATTCCAGTTGTTGGAGAGTACGCTCTTTTTCTATAGAGATAGAAAAACTAGGGTTTAGCCAACCACCCATCTTCTTGAATTCTTATTCTTCCTTGGTGGATCACCTCTAGAGGCCAAACACTTGGGTGGCTAACGTTGATTAAAGGAAGGAACCAAACCCGGTGGATTTAAGTTGAACGCGAAAAAGGATTGGAGGTGAACTTGTACCTGAGGAAGCTCGATTTTCAAGGGTATGATTCTTATTCATCTTTTTTGTTTAATTAATAATTGTGCATAAAGGGTGATCTGGGTATATGGTTTGTAAAATTTTAAAACTCTAATTTATCTCGCTTCCGCTTAATTTTTGCAATTTGATTGCGTTCTTGAATATTACAAACCTAACAGTAATTACTGTAACAATTATTGAGTAGTGCCTTCTTACGTAAGAATCAATAATTGGTGTAATACTGAGTGTCTTCTTGTGTTTTAACCACAAAGTATTCCAAGCGGTATTATGTAACAACTACGCCATTATTTATAAACAACTTATACTTGTCGTTTTCTTCTTCCATTCGTTTTTTTAGTTATGGGCCCATTATTAAAAGGTCATGTTGTCGCATCGAATATTCCCCGACAGTAAGAATATTCCCCGACAACAATGAATATTTTATAACCACTTGCTTATTTGAAATATTTGCGCATTTTACCCATAACTAACCACATTAATCAAATCAACCCTTACTTATTTCAAAATAATAAAAGAGGAAATTTAATTTCATTTATAATAAGTTGGGGTCTTACAACCTCCCCTCCTTATGAAATTTCGGCCTTGAAATTGATGTACGTACCTGGTGTTTCAAAAAGGTGAGGATACCTCACTATCATTTCTGTTTCCAACTCCCAGGTCATTTCCTCAGTAGCATGGTTCCTCCACAAAACTTTGACTTTTGGTATGACCTTTGTACGTAGGACATGCTCCTTCCTATCCAAGATCTTGACAGGTACCTCTTCATACGTTAAGTCTTCGGTTATTTTGTCTAGTTCTAACTTAATAACGTGGTTCGGGTCTTTCACATATTTACGTAGCACATATATG
Source organism: Panax quinquefolius (assembly GCA_020205615.1). NCBI lineage: Eukaryota > Viridiplantae > Streptophyta > Magnoliopsida > Apiales > Araliaceae > Panax > Panax quinquefolius. The sequence continues at coordinate 58,753,967 of CM035157.1, forward strand.
TGAAAAACATTATGAACACGAGACATACTTGGAGGTAACGCGAGTCTATAGGCTACTTTCCCTACTCGGTCAAGAATCTGAAATGGACCAATAAATCGTGGATTGAACTTTCCTCTCTTCCCAAATCTTGTAACTCCCTTCCATGGAGCAACACGCAACAATACATGATCCCCAATACTAAATTCCACGTCCTTTCGATGAAGATCCGCATAACTCTTTTGTCGATCCTGTTCCGTTTGTATACGTTGTCGAATCATTTGGATCTTTTTCGTAGTCATACGTACTAACTCGGGTCCCAATAATGTTGTTTCACCCACCTCATCCCAACATATTGGAGAGCGACACTTTCTTCCATACAATGCTTCGAATGGAGCCACACCTATACTTTCCTGATAACTATTGTTGTAGGAGAATTCCACCAATAGTAAATACTTATCCCAACTCCCTTTGAAGTCTATGACACAGAGTCGTAATAGATCTTCAAGAGTTTGAATAGTCCTCTCTAATTGTCCATCCGTTTGAGGATGGTATGCTGAACTGAATCATAAATCCGTCCCCATAGCTTTTTGTAAGCTAACCCAAAATCGTGAAGTGAATCTTGGGTCACGATCCAAAACAATGGATACTGGCATGCCATGCAATCTCATAATCTCATTTACATACATACGAGCAAGACGTTCAAGGGAATAAGTCTCTCGTATCGGCAAGAAATGAGCAGACTTGGTTAATCTACCAACAATAACCCAAATAACATTTATGCCTTGAAAGCCGTGGGAAGACCCAAGAATGAAATCCATGGTAATGTGTTCCCACTTCCATTTCGGGATCTCAAGTGGTTGCAATGGACCCTTAGGCACTTGATGCTCCACCTTTACACGTTGACAAGTTAAACACCTCGAGATAAACTTTGCAATCTCTCTCTTCATATTATTCCACCAAAATGTATGTCGAAGATCACGATACATTTTGGTACTTCCAGGATGGATTACAAATGGTGTATTGTGTGCCTCCATCATGATCTTGTACTTCAAATCAGAATCGTTAGGAACACAAAGTCTGGAGTGGACTCGAAGTATTCCTTCTTCATCGATTCTTGCTTCTGGAATAACACCTTCTTGTACTTTCTTCTTTATACGCATCAGCTCTAGGTCCGTGGCTTGAGCAACTTTAACTTTATCGATTAAAGTTGGTTCTATGCGTATACTTGACATCATTTCATGGGTCCCCGGAGTCTTGAATTATATCTTCATCTTTTGTAAATCACATAAAATAGGCCTTTGTGTTAACAACATCGCACTCATTCCAGCATATGATCTTCTACTCAACGCGTCAACTACCACGTTCGCTTTTCCAGGATGGTATTGAATGGTGTGGTTGTAGTCTTTCAACAGCTCGAGCCAACGTCGTTGCCTCATGTTGAGTTTCTTTTTGGGTGAAGAAATATTTGAGGCTTTTATGGTATGAATATATCTCCACTTTCTCCCCATATAGATAGTGCCTCCAGATCTTTAGCTCGAAAATGACTGCTGCCAATTCTAGATCATGAGTAGCATAATTCCTCTCATACTCTTTAAGTTATCGCGAGGCATAGGCTATGACTTTCCCACGTTGCATGAGAACACATCCCAACCCTTTGCCTGAAGCATCGTTGTAGATAACAAATCCATCCAAACCAGATGGTCTTGTCAGAACAGGTGCCGAAATAAGTCTCCTCTTAAGCTCTTAAAAACTCTTTCGCATTCCTCGCTCCATACGAATTTTGTATCTTTTTGAGTCAGTTGAGTTAACGGAGTAGCGATTCGAGAAAATCCTTCCACGAATCTCCGATAATAACCAGCTAAGCCCAAAAAGCTACGTACTTCGGTCACCGTCTTCGGTTGCTCCCAACTTTGTATTGCTTCAATCTTCGTCGGGTCAATAGATAATCCATGTTTTGACACCACGTGTCCAAGGAATGCTACTTCCTCAAGCCAGAACTCACATTTCTTAACTTAGCATAAAGCTTGTTTTCACGAAGCCTTTGGAGTACCAACTTCAAATGGTGCTCATGATCTTCATGACTTTTGGAATATATGAGGATGTCATCAATAAAGACAACAACGAACTAGTCCAAATATTCCTTGAATACTAGGTTCACCATATCCATGAAAGCCGCATGAGCATTAGTCAATCTAAAAGACATGACTAAGAATTCATAATGCCCGTACCGAGTTCTAAAGGCAGTCTTTGGAATATCCTCAGTTCTAATCTTTAGCTGATGATATCCAGAACGAAGATCGATCTCTGAAAAGAATTGTGCTCCTTATAACTGGTCAAACAAGTCATCAATACGAGGTAGCGGATACCTATTCTTGATGGTAACATGGTTCAATTCTCGGTAGTCAATACAAAGTTGCATACTCCCGTCTTTCTTCTTTACAAATAAAACATGAGCACCCTAAGGAGATGTACTAGGACGAATGAAATCGATGTCCAACAACTCCTGTAGTTGGACCTTTAACTCCTGAAGTTCAATAGGAGACATTCGATATGGGGTTTTAGAAATGGGCTTTTTACCAGGTTCAAGGTCAATAAAGAATTCAACTTCACGTTCTAGGGGTAGACCGGGAAGTTCTTCAGGAAATACGTCAGGAAATTTACTAACAACAGGAATATTATTCAAATCTGACGTGTCTTTATTCAAATCCATAACATGGGCTAAGAAAGCTTGACATCCATTTTTCAATAAACGAATAGCTTTATGACTTGATATGACAGTGATTGATTTTAGTGGTTTAGTTTCTTGAATTCGTACAACAGGTTGGTTAGGAATATGAAAACTAACAACCTTACGAAAACAATCAATTTTGGCTTGATGAGTAGTTAACCAATCAATCCCTAAAATCACATCAAAAGCAAGTATCTTTAAAGAGATAAGGTCAACAGGTAATGTGATGGTGCCAACTTGGATCAAACAAGATTTATAAACAGTGGATGTAATAAAAGTTTCTCCTAACGGAGTCTCCACAGATAAATCAAAGTTAAATTTCTCCGGAGTCAAGTTTAAACGTTGAGCACAAGCAGGAGAGATAAATGAATGGGTAGCACCAGTATCTAGTAAGGTATAAACTTCATAAGAATTTATGATTAGCTTACCTGTGATCACCTCGTTTGGGTTCCTCGCATTTTGACCGGTCATGACAAACGCTCTTCTAGGAACCGTTGACTTTGACTTTTCTGGGACAGCCTTTTGAGTCACCATCCCCCCTAGACTTGGTTTTGCTACTATACAATCTCGAGCGATATGTCCTTCTTTTCCACAATTATAGCATACCTTGAAGCTGTTTAGGATGATATCCCTCTATGACCGTTGGTCGGTGGTCGTTCTCCTCCCTTAGAACCGATTCTTTGCTTTATTCTTTGGCGTCTTCACATGGTCATTGTTGAATCTTCTCTATTTAAAATCTCCTCCTGACTCGCTTCTTCTATTCTCATGGCCATGATTACCACCAGAGTGGTTGCCGCTTTTGTCCGTATTTCTCTTTCTCCGCTGGTTATCGTTGTTCTGATGACTGCTGTCACCGGTATGACTCTGGTTGTGGTCCCTCGGTTGAACGTACTCGTTATCTCGCTCTAATAATTGAGCCCTGTTGACAACATCTGAATGTAGAGAAAATTTATGAGAAATGCGATACTGACATATGTCGGGTTTTAAATCTCTCAGAAACATTCGCGTCATTCGTTCCTCATTCTCCACCAAATGAGGTGCAAACCTGGATAACTTCGTGAACTTCGCCTCGTACTGGGATACCGTCATGTTGTTCTGCTCTAGTCTAATAAACTCTACCTCCTTCATATGACGAATACTTTCAGGAAAGTACTTGTCATTGAATAGTTTCTGAAACGTTTCCCCAGACATGCTGAGTGCGACTGGATGGGTACGCTTCACAGATTCCCACCAGTAATCTGCCTCATTACGGAACATAAAGGTGGCAAATGAAACCTTTTGTTCCTCCGTGCATCCCAAGACATCGAATATCTTGGTAATTTGCTTGACCCACGTCTCCGCCTTAATCGGATCTGGCTTTCCCCGAATGCAGTGGTCCCAACTCTTTGAGCGCTTGGTTTTGTGACAAACGCAGCGTTGCTTATCATTTCCACTGTATTTTACACACGAGTCTCCTTATGCGATTTTGCATGAATTGCAAAAAGCTTCTAAATATCACATCGTTCATAAATACGCTTTCGGTGGTATTATTCTGGGGAGGAACATTGTCGGCCTGTTGCACGTTCTCCTCATTGATGAGTAAAGGTGTCTCCACGGTCTCATTTACTCCACTGTTAACATTCTCAGTCGCCATTCTCAAATACTACCATAAAACAAGGGTTAATTAAAGAAATCAACATATCACATAATATCCCTATATACTGACCAACCAACAAATAAGCTTAGGTAGGACACACCAGTGAAGGATTTACTCGTCTCTCCCCTCCTAGTTCTATTCCCCGATCTCTGCTAGAGATCATATCCCTAAACTCTGATACCAACTGTGACGCCCCCAAAATAGGTATACTACACCCATTCTGAGTCGCCAAATACATGGTATAGAAATAACTACAAATTTATTAATACAATTGTCATGCAAAATACGACAACACATAAACTGTGAGTTTAAATACAAATATTGTAATCTAGACAATATCCACACTCAAATAAGTCCTCATTAAAATTATTGATACACTATTTTACAAAATAGTGAGGACTACTAAAACAACTTCTAGAACCATCATTCCATACCCCGACTAGTACTCGCTACATTCTCGCCTCCTGAGAAGAAAAATGGAACAACAAGGAAAAGGGTGAGCTCAACTAGCCCAGTAAAGAATATTATGACTAAGATAATATAGAACAAACTATTGTTAGTCTTCAACAGGGAAAAATCTGACAGAATATAATAGACAACAAGTTTCAGATCAATATTCGCAGCGGAAATAATAATTCATAGAAGAGTTACGTAGAGAATGAAATCTACTATTATCTATGAGTTTAAAAGTCCATTATCAATATTTTATCCCTGTAACATCAATATATATCTTGAAACAAATATTCATCTTTGCACTACAGGCCAAAGATATTCATCAGTTGGTCATGTTCATCTCAACACCTGTACATCTTTGCACTACGGCCAAAGATATTCATAAGAAAATTAACCATCTTTGCACTACAGGCCAAAGATATTCAGTAATATCATCATTTAAGACTGAGGATGATGAAAAATATTTTAAAGATAACGAATCCAGTGAAACAAAAGAACAAATATTAAGGATTCGTACTTTAAACAATCCAAGTTCAAAAATACTTCATAAATAACCATAGTGAAGTAAAATTCAACAATGATCAAAACATGGATACAATCAAAGATGATATCCATAATAGATATTTTGGAAAAAAAACAAAAATTTAATTTTTTACGTGAATAGTCCCGTATTAAGTGAATAGTGTCAGATATCGTGAATAGTAACCCGGACACTAAAAAGACAAGAATTTTACAAGAAAAATCTTACCAATATTAAAGATAATGATATTAGAAGAAATACTATCATTTAAAAAAATAACATCCCTTACCTCGAAAAAGCGGTACTTACGATTGGAATCTTTGGATATATAGTTTGAAGGAACTTGCACCGTATAGCAACACTCAAAGTATCAAAATACTCACAAGAATACGCTCGATAATATCGAGAGAGAAAGAGAGAGAAAACTTGTTTCTGGTGTGATTTTCAATTCTAACCTAAGCACCCTATTTATAGAAAAATGCTTGGAACACCAAAGCAGAAAATTAAATAAAATATTAATATGCTTTATTAAATTTCCTACACACACAAACTTGGTCCAAAATCAGCAACCAAAAGTCACAAAAATGTTTTTCTCACATAAATCATTTAAAACTTCAAAAAAAACAAAATTAATTAATCTGGAACTTTAATAATTCACAATAAATAGCCCTTTTATCAGAAAAATTCAAATCTTATGTCCATTCCATAGGAAATTTAATTCTCTACAACTTTATAAGTTCAAGTTTTTTCAAATTCCAAGCAGAAATTGACTGAAATCCACATACGGACGATTTTACAAGCTATAATCAAATTTCAGTCAAGAAATGGGGTCCACAAACATAAAAAACATGTTTTAAATATTTTTAATAACAAAAATACTCTTCCTACTCATTTATTCATATATCCCACATTCATTGTAAAAATAACACCATTATTATATTATTAAAATATAATAATATATTTAAATGAATTATTTTATCGGAAAAGATAAAATATCAATTTTCAACAATTGTCACTTTAAAAATTTTCTCCATCTATATCCACATAAAATGAATATTTTCTTTATCATAATAATCAATAATTAATTATCCACAAATAATATTACAGAATCACAATCATGACCGTGCGGTAGTTCACAGGAAGAGGGGCTTTTCAATAAGGATTTCTCCTTACTGGTGCGCAATTAGGTGACCAAACCTCTCCTTTGACAGAACTTTCTAGACATTGCCAATAATGCTATCTAATAATATTATTCAAATAATATGAATTAATTTGATAAAAGAAAATACTGTGCAGTGACAATTATTGAAACAACAATAATATAAAATATTAACGTAGCAATTATTGAATCAATAAAATACAATATTAAATAGTAATTACTATAACAATTATTGAGTAGTGCCTTCTTACGTAAGAATCAATAATTGGTGCAATACCGTGTGCTACTATGTTTTAACCACCGGGTATTCCAACAGTATAAACGGTAACAACTACGCCGTTATTTATAAACAACTTATACTTGTCATTTTTTTCTTCCAATTGTTTTTCGTTATGGGGCCCACACAAGGCTACGCCGTCGTACAAATATTCCCCGACAGTAAGAATATTCTACGACCAAACGAATATTCCCCAACAACAATGAATATTTTATAACCACTTGCTTATTTAAAATATTTGCGCATTTTACCCATAACTAACCACATTAATCAAATCAACCCTTACTATTTCAAAATAATAAATAGAGTAAATTTAATTTAATTTATAATAAGTTGGGATCTAACACTCGTTCCGCTGCAACTATGGTTGAAAAGTTTTATCATCTACCATATGTTCTAAATCTCTGATTTATTATTGACAAAGGCTATTGATAATTTAATTATCTTTAGTCATGATATTCTTTACTGGGCTATTTGTGCTCGCCCTTTGCTTCACAATTCCTTACAGGTAATAAGAGTGTAGTTGGGTCGAGTGGGGATAATAGGGAAATAGTGTGATAGTCCGAGACCTTCGAAGTTTCTCAATACATTATAAAATGACATGACATGTAATAGATAATTGTATTGAGGACCTAAGATGTGTGTGTTGTATTTTATACGTCACTTAATAATTGATTTTGGCGAACAACAATAGGGTGATGAGAACCCGACTTTGAAAGCGTCAAAGGTGCACCTCATTAGAATGAATATGATAGTAATCTTCTCGTTCTTCTTTGGGGTCTTAAAATATTTGTTGTTGTATTTTATATGGCATTGTAACAATCTGAGTTTGGATACTATCTACGAGACAATATTGTATTAAAACTCACAGCTTATCTGTTGTCGTACTCTGCATGACAGTTCAACAGTTGTATAAATGAAGTTTGTATTTGATTTTTATAGAGTGATATCTGGCGACTCAGAATGGGTCGTGTGGACCTATTTTGGGGGCGTCACAAATGGTATCAGAGCAAAGGGATATGGTCGCTGGCGGAGATATTAGTCTAGAACTAGGAGGGGAGAGACGAGTAATATACTTCGCTAGGATGTGACTTACCTAAGCTAAAAATTGTTTATTTGATAAGTTGACAAATTGTGATCTATCAATTAACCTTTATTTTGAAGATATATTCTAGAATGATATCTGAAATATAGGAGATGAGCAATGGAAAAATCATGATACAGAGGAAATAACCGGGAAGGTACAACCCGAAAAGAAAGCAAGATATTCTCATCTCTTCGAACTACTAGGTACGTAAATTTCACGGGCAAAATTTCATAAGGAGGGGAGATTGTAAGACCCCGAATTTTACGAAATGAAAGTATTCAATTTTTATAATTATTATTTTATTTAGTAAATGGTTAAATTGATAAAAGTACAATAATACACGTGGTTGCATAGTAGCACACGGTATTGATTATTGATGCTTATGTGAGAAGTCACTCAGTTATACTCAATTATTGCTACAATAATTGTTGCATCATATCTCTCATATTATTGATTCAATTATTGTCACAGTATCTTCTGCATAATATTTTATATATTTTTAAATTAATAATTGAGACGACAAAGTTATTCATATTATTATTTGCAATATTGATAATGTCTAGAAGTTCTGTCAAGGAGAGGTTTGGTCACCTAATTACACACCAATAAGGAGAAATTCTTATCGGAAAGCCCCCTCTTTCCAGGGAACGATCTGGTTGTTAAATATTGTGACTACTGTATATATGGTGAAATTCTTCTGTTATTCCATTCTTTATTATTATGTTGGAATAACCTGTCTATGCGAAGTACCACATACATGGTGAAATTCTTTTATTATTCCATTCTTTATTATTCTGTTGGAATATCCTGTCTGTGCGTTTACGCATGACCTGGTTCCATTATTTATTATTCTGTCAGAATATCCCGTCTGTGCATTTACGCATGACCTGGTTCCATTATTTATTATTACATTTGGAATATCACATAAATGCGTTCACGCGTGACCGGTTCCATTATTTATTATTCATTGGAATAACCTATCTCATGCTTGATTCTATCCCATGTACGGTGAATTCTTACATTATTCCATTCCTTATTGTTCATTGGAATAACTTTTGTCTATGTGGATTACGGATGCATGGTGAATGATCCTTCGCATTCATTCCTTATTAAATTGTGGAAATGATCTGTCTACGTGGATTACCGCATGGCGGGTGAAAATCCATTTGCAGTTTCATAATTTTTCTGACCCTCAAAAATTCTGGAAAAATTTGAAATGATAATCTGATGAGTTTTCTATATTGTGTCCAAAGATGGCGATTTTTGGATGTATAGATTAAGAGTTATGGATTTTATGAGAAAAGACTATTTTAAAAGTAAACCCTTATAACTCCTTGTGGTTAACTCAAAAAATTGGTAAAAAAAAATTTGGGAGTACATGTACATAACAGGAGTATACCCTGTAAATTTCAGAATTTTTGGACAAAAGTACAATTTATGATAAATGTCTAAATATTGGCGAGTTTTGGCCATATGAAAAATAGTAAATGAATTTTAAAATTCGAGAAAAATATATGTTCAATATGGGACTATATTACATTAAATCCCAGAAAAGAAATATTTTTGGGACTGATTTGGTATTTTCATGAAAATGAACTAGTTATGAGTAAATAAATTAAATATGTTATATGAAGTAACAAATTTAGAAAATAGGATTTTATGGCTTGGGAATCCTATATAGGGTATATGAAGATTTTTGATGAGAGATTTGATAATTGGTGATGAAATCTTATGAGTATGGCATTTTTGAATGATTAAATGCATTAATTGGTAAAGTGTAAATAATTAAAATAAATTGTTTATAAGTTTAAGAAGTGATTAAAATATTATTATAATATTAATAATATTAGATTATGAGTTTATTAAGTGATTGATAATATTAGGATAAATTTAAAGTCTTTAATATTTATTCTTGTTTTCGTTTGATTAATACTTATATCATTGTCATCATCCTCATGTTTATATTATGATGAAAGTCATCTTTGGCTTACGTGAAAAGATGGACTGTTAATTATTGGTTTTACAGTTGAATATCTTTGGCTTACGTGCAAAGATGGATGGTTGATTATTGGTTTTACAGTTGTATATCTTTGGCTTATGAGCAAAGATGGATTTATTGATTATTAGTTTTTCTGATTTGTATATCTTTGGCTTACGTGCAAAGATGAACTATTGATTGATGAGTATTTTTGGCTTATATGCATATATGAACTGTTTATTGGTATGATTAAGACCAGGGATCATTCGGTATAATCATGACCCGCAATGTTATAAATTATGTGGAAAAAGTCCTCATTGTCCCGTAGTGCATTGATGGACAGTTATTGGTATGATTATAACTAGGGATTATTCGGTATAATCATGACCATTGATGATTACATGAATATCCTTGGCCATAGTGCAGGGATGATTCGATGAAGTGAATTATTTATTAAGCTGAGTCTCAGCGATAAAATATTGATTATACACTTTTAATTCGTAAAAGATAGTAGATATCATGCTCTACTTGACTCTTCTAAAATACAGTTGTATGTCTTTGCCCTATAGTGCAAAGAATAAATTGTTAATGAATATCTTTGTCCCTAGTGCAAAGATGAATTTATTAGTATGATTATGAGCAGGAGTTGTGATTTGATATAACCATGATTTTTGATGTTTCAGGTGAAGATAGGTGATGAAAATTATCTTCGTCCTGGGTGCAAAGAGAAATTTAGAATCACAATTATGATTATGAGTTATTCATATGATTGTGGATAAGAATTGTTGATTGATGTTTAGAGGATAAAACATTATTGGTGGACTTTTAACATGAGAAGATAATAGACCTGATGGTCTATTTGACTCTTCTAATGGATTGCTCGTTCCGCTGCAACTATGGTTGAAAAGTTTTATCATCTACCATATGTTCTAAATCTCTGATTTATTATTGATGATGGCTATTGATAATTTAATTATCTTTAGTCATGATATTCTTTACTAGGCTATTTATGTTCACCCTTTGCTTCATAATTCCTTTCAGGTAATAAGAGTGTATTTCGGGTCGGCGGGGGATAACGAGAGGAAATAGTGTTATGGTCCGAGGGCGTGAAGTTTCTCAATATATTATAAAACGACATGACATGCAACGGATAATTGTATTGAGGACCTAAGATGTGTGTGTCGTATTTTATACGTCACTTAATAATTGATTTTGGCGAACAACAATAGGGTGATGAGAAACCGACTTTGAAAGCGTCAAAAGTGCACCTCATTAGAATGAATATGATAGTAATCTTCTCGTTCTTCTTAGGGGTCTTAAAATATATGCTGCTGTATTTTATATGGCATTGTAATAATTTGAGTTTGGATACTGTCTATGAGATAATATTGTATTAAAACTCACAGCTTATCTGTTGTCGTACTCTGTACGATAGTTCAACAGTTGTATAAATGAAGTTTGTAATTGATTTTTATAGAGTGATATCTGGCGACTCAGAATGGGACGTGTGGACCTATTTTGGGGGCATCACAAATGGTATCAGAGCTTAGGGATATGGTCACTGACGGAGATATTTGTCTAGAACTAGGAGGGGAGAGACGAGTAATATACTTTGCTAGGGTGTGACTTACCTAAGCTGAAAATTATTTATTTAATAAGTTGACAAATTGTGATCTGTCCATTAACATTTGTTTTGAAGATATATTCTAGAATGATATCTGAAATATAAGAGATGAGCAATAGAAAAATCATGATATAGAGGAAATAACCGGGAAGGTACAACCCGAAAAGAAAGCAAGGTATTCTCATCTCTTCGAACTACTAGGTACGTAAATTTCGAGGGCAAAATTCATAAGGAGGGGAGATTGTAAGACCCCGAATTTTACGAAATGAAAGTATTCAATTTTTATAATTATTATTATATTAAGTAAATGGTTAAATTGATAAAAGTACAGTAATACGCGTAGTTGCATAGTAGCACACGGTATTAATTATTGATGCTTATGTGAGAAGTCACTCAGTTATACTCAATTATTGCTACAATAATTGCTGCATCATATCTGTGAGACCCCAAATTTTATGAATAAAGATTTAATTTTTCTAGAAATATGTTTTTTAAATATTAAGGTGTGGATTTGTTATAATATTATAGTTGTGGGTGATATTTATAAATTTTGCAAAGTATGCAAGTTGTTATAAAATATTCGTTTGGTCGGAGAATATTATTTTTGTCAAAAATATCCGTACGACGACACAATCATTTCCACAACAGAAGTATTGTCGTAGTAAGAAAATGACTGAATTATCTTTTTATAAAATAATGGCAGAAGTGTTACTGAATTAAAAGCTGTTGAACTACTACGGTAGTAAAAGTACGATGTCTGGCGTGGTTGCATAATAGCACACGATATTGGTTATTGATGCTTACGTGAGAAGTCACTCAGTTATACTCAATTATTGCTACAGTAATTGTTGCATCATATCTCTCATATTATTGATTCAATTATTGTCACAGTATCATCTGCATAATATGATATATTATTAAATTAATAATTAAGACGACAAAGTTATTCATATTATTAAATTGTAATATTTACAATGTCTAGAAGTTCTGTCAAGGAGAGGTTTGGTCACCAAATTAATCGCCAATAGGGAGAAATCCTTATTGGAAAGCCCCCTCTTTCCTGGGAACGAACTGGTTGTTAAATATTGTGAATTATAATATTAATGATAAATAAGTTCGTGTTGATTAAAGATGAAATTGATAGTTCCATTGTGTGGGAATTATTAGTGTTAGTAGAAATCGATATTTATTTCGATAATAATTGATGTCTGGAGGTTATATTGACACTCGGGTATTCAGGACACTTTTCCTGTCAGAGTACTATTCACGAGTTACTATTCACCCGGTTACTATTCACTCTAGTATTATTCACTCGGGTATTCGGGACACTTTTCGTGTTGGAGTACTATTCACGAGTTACTATTCACCCAAATTACTATTCACCCAAATATTATTCACTCGAGTATTCGGGACACTTTTCATGTCGGGGTACTATTCTCGAATTACTATTCACGGGGTACTATTCACCCAAAAAATATATTTCTTTTCGGTCCAAATCATTTTTGGGTACAATATTATTCCATGAGGAGATGTGCTAATTTTTCAGACCGTTGGTTGAAATTATAATAGTAAATCAATATGGATCATTGGTTTAAAGTTTTAATAGTAACTTGTCCCTTCAGTTTTCCAAGAGTTATTTGTCCCTTCAGTTTTCCAAGAGTTACTTGTCTCTTCGGTGTTCCAAGAGTTAATTGCCCCTTCGCAAATAGTAGTTGTCTCTTCAATATTACCAAGAGTCATTTTGACCCTTTGTTAAGACCAAGAACTACTTTCAGTTCTTCTATAAATAGAAGCTCATTCCTTCATTATTTCTTACGAATTCACTGAAACTCTAGAGAGAGAAACTATAGAGAGAAAGAAGAAAAGTATTCTGCTACTTCACTTTTCCAATATCCAGTTCTTCTAAGGTAAGGGATATTATTTTTTGTACTCGTAAGGTGTATTATTTCTTTTGTATTCATGAAGAGAACTTCTGTTATTCCATTCCTTATTATTATGTTGGAATAACTTTATCATGCACAATCACCGCATACATGGTGAAATTCTTCTATTATTCCATTCTTTATTATTCGCCGGAATATCACATGCATGCGTTTACGCATGACCTAGTTTTATTCTTTATTATTACGCCGGAATATCCCGATGCGCGTTCGCATAACACAGTTCCATTCTTTATTATTACGCCGGAATATCACATGCGTATGCGTTTATATATGACCTGGTTCCATTCTTTATAACTCTATTGGAATATCCTGTCTGTGCATTTACGCATGACCTAGTTCCATTATTTATTATTCTGTTGGGAATAACCTATCTATGCGAAGTTTCGCATGTATGGTGAATTCTTCAGTTATTCCATTCTTTATTATTCTGTTGGGAATAACCTGTCTATGCGAAGTACCGCATGCATGGTGAATTCTTCAGTTATTCCATTCTTTATTATTCTGTTGGAATAACATGTCTATGTGGATTACCATATGCATGGTGAATGATCCTTTGTATTCATTCCTTATTAAATTGTGGAAATGATTTGTTTACATGGATTATGATGAAAGTCATAATATAAGCATTGGACTGTTGATTATGATGAAAGTCATAATAAAAGCATTGGACTGATGAAAATCATGGGTATATGTAGTATTAGTAAGTGTTATGATGAGTTATGTTGGTTATTATGTGAAAACATGAAAGTTTCTTAGAAATCACAAAGAGTTGAAAATCAGATTTTGGTGAAAATAGAACATAAAATTTAATTGACCATATCTCCTATTATATTTTGAATTTTTGAGTGTGGTCAAATTCTAAAATTAGATCTATGAGTTTTCTAACTTATCCAAGTGGAATCAACGGAAAAGGTGTTGTAGATTTTCGTATGGACTGATTTTAGCAAATGAGTCAAAAACTGCAAAGTACCAAAAAGCTACTGCCCAGAAATTTAAAAGGGAATTTTCGACCACTTAGTTTGTGAAATAAATTGCGGCCTTTTAGAACATGAAAATATATGGTATAAAGTACCTACTATCCAAAAATGAGCTCATTTCGACTTAAAATGAGCAAGTTATGACCATTTTAATTTTTATAATTTTCTGACGAAAACGGCTATAACTAGAGTTCTATAACACCGATGGCCACGAAATTTAAACTGGAGTCTCATGTTAACATGTATAAGATTGTGTCAAGATATTGGAATTTCTGGAGTTAAGCATGATAAGGCTAATTTTTTTAGCTACACACTAAAAATGATTTTATAGTTGAATATCTTTGGCTTACGTGCAAGATGTACTGTTGATTATTGGTTTTACAGTTGCATATCTTTGGCTTACGTGCAAGATGTACTATTGATTATTGGTTTTATAGTTGTATATCTTTGGCTTACATGCAAGATGAATTGATTATGGGTATGATTATAAACAGGGATCATTCGGTATAATCATGATCTGTAATGTTATAAATGATGTGGTAAAAGTCCTTAGTGGCCTGTAATGCATTGATGGACAGTTTTTGGTATGATTATGACCAAGGATTATTCGGTATAGTCATGACCATTGATGATTTAATGAATATCCTTGGCCCGTAGTACAGGGATGTTTAGATGATGTGGTTTATTTATTAAGCTGAGTCTCAGCGATAAAAATTGATGAAAACATTTTAAATCATAGAAGATAGTAGATAGCATGCTCTACTTGACTCTTCTAATGGATTGTTTATTCCACTAATGATTAAACTTGATGTCTATTGTATTTTATCGGTTTAGCATTGTTGAAGACTAATGATAATTTATTCTCGCATTATCTTAGTCATAATATTTCTTCTTTGGGCTAGTTGAGCTCACCCTTTCTTTCTTTGTTCTCTTCGTGAAATGAGAGCGTAAAGGGGACTAGTCGGGAAGCGGTGTGACGGTCTAGATGATAGTATTAGTAGTACTCACTATTCTGTTAAATAGTGTGACAATAAATGTAATGAGGACTCCTTTGAGTGTGGATATTATCTAGATGACAATATTCTTATTAAAACTCTCAGTTTATGTTTTGTCGTATTTTACACGACAGTTGTATTATTAAGTTGTATTTGTATTTTTGTACCATGTATTTGGCGACTCAAGATGGGTGATGTATACCTATCTTGGAGGCGTCACAGTTGGTATCAAAGCTTAGGGATATGATCCTTTATTGAGATGTGAGACAAGAACTAGGAGGGGAGAGACGGGGAATTCCTTCGCTAGTATCATTTACCTAAGTTTATTTGGTATTTAATTGGTCGATTAGAGTATAGGGATAATATGTGATGTAGACACTCGAAATTTTCTGCACTCCTATTCCTAACATTGCAGGAGGGTAGATTTGTCTTTTGGAGATAACCCTGAAAGACAACTTACATCCATGCCGGATACTACCGGAAGTTCAGCTCCAACCCGAAACACAAACCGGGAACATCATCTCAAATCCAGAACACACACCGGGAGAGTCATTTCTAATCTCGGAGATAACCCCGAGATATGTAGATCAAAAGATCGGCAACAACACCGGAGAGGACAGTCATGTCTCGGCGATAACACCGCGACGTTCAGTTCCAGTCCCAGAGGCAACACTGGGAGTAGCAACCCCATCCTTCATGGTAACCCCAAGGGATGCCATTGCAGTTCTGGCGATAACCTCAGAAATGCTTGTTGCAAACACATGCAATCAACTTCAATCCAGATGACAGTGAGGCATACAAACAAGCAGTCCAATCTCAGATGTAACCCTGAGCAACGTCTGTTTTCCGCTTAAATCAGCGATAACCCCTGTGAGGAGTCAACACGTCATCTTACTGTCTCAACAAGATGATATCATAACATACCAATAAGTGGTCCAATCTCAGCTGTAACCCTGAGCAACGTCTACTTTCAACTCAAACCGACGATAACCCCGGCAAGGAGTCACACATCATCTTGTTCCTTCGACGAATGGCACGTCGTCTCAACAGTTCATACATACATACATACAACAATGTCCCACAAAAGCCGAGGATTGACAATCCCGAGTGACTATTACGTGTGGCAGTACTTTGGATAGAATTTGAAGCTTGAAGACCATGGGCATAGACCCCTTTTCGACCCGTACAACCTCTAATCCATGTCATTCGTAACTCTCGACACAAGCGATCCGAAGAAATGCTGAGATATACGCCGTTCGGATGCTCAAATTGAAGTTACGCAAGTTCGGCGAAAATTACGATTGCATGCATTGATCGCGACGCATCTACAAGACGACGGGACCCATGAGGCTCGGATCCACCACGACCGATCGTGAAGGTACAAGCTACATTGGTCGTCGTGAGTGTACCTGCGGCCATCAGTCTATAAATATAAGCTGAGGGGTCAGCCATTTGAAGAGAGAGAGAGAGAGAAGGAAAAAGGCGAGGAAGCCCTTTCCATTTTGCTTTGCATACACATCTTTTGAGTATTTCCTCTTCTTTAAACACTAGTTAGCTCATATATAACTACTTTTTATCCGGCGGGAGCTGAGTGTTTATCCATTTAAAGTCTAAGAAGTCTACTTTGGCAGCCCACTGTAAGCCTTCTTACATTCTATAAAGCCTCTTTCTCATATATCACCTTATTGTGTACGTTGATAGTCGTGTGAGTGTGTTTGCGGACTTGGTCAAGTGGTTTTTTTTACATCGTATATATATACTAATATATGTATATATTTCATATATATGGACTAACATTATTGAGTTATGCCTCGATTGAGCCTAGACTTGATGCAGGCGTTTATCTGCTTTTTATATATATATATACTTATATATATAAACTATGGTCGAACTACATCGATGAGCACAGATTTTACATCAGGAGTGTTTAATTGCTTATATATATATATATATATATATATATATCTTTATCGAGACATATCTTATGAGCTGGATTTTACACATCGGTGCGTTTACTCGCTTTTATATATATATATATATAATTGCTATCGGACATATTCGATGAGAGCGGATTTACATCGGTGCATTTCTTTGCTTTTATATATATATTTTATATATATATATATATATATATTTACATTACGCACTGGAGTCTACTTCGTGGCTTTTCTGATTTATTTACATTTATATCAGAGTTTACTTTTGGAGTTCTGAGTTTATTTGCCGTGGCGGTTGATCGCTTGATCACTGACTTTATTTACATTTTGTCCACTTTGGAGTTTACTTACGTGGCGGTTGATCATGTTATATATATATACATATATATATATATATATATTTATCGCTTTTATATATTTACATTTCCAATCCCCCCATGGAGTTGCTTCGTGGTGGTTGATCCAGTCTGTATATATATATATATATATATATATATTTACTGCTTTTATATATATAATTGCTTACTGCTTTCCATACAAATTGCAATATCATGTGAGCCTAGGAATTATGTGATCACAGGTTCAGTCTACTGAATCTATATTCGGTTTCCATGATGGACATTTTTAGCTGTAAGCAGCTTGTACAGTATTTTACAGTGTATGAGTTTCCTTGGATGGTTGTCATGCCCATAAGGAGTTCGGTACTGCTGTATATTATTTTCTCGAGGATGCTTCACATCTCGAAAATAAAAGCAAACAAGCCGAACATTTAATAAAATGGAAGTATGAAAAGGTCTCAATTCCTATTGAGCACACGGTTTGAAAAACCTCTTTTACAAAACTTCATTGCTATATCATGGTTAAAACTGAATTTTTCTATAAAATTCAAACCTTGTGTATATATAGTGTGACGAGGCCTCACACTACTTTCAAATAAATTGCACATTGATCACACACACACACACACATTCATATAACAATTTCTTTGAAGAGTGGCGGTCACCGTAGTAGTAACACGGATGTCGGGGTGTGCTAACACCTTCCCTCGCATAATCAAGCCCCCGAACCCTTAATGAATCTCGGTTTCACGAGACCGTTTAGCGATGTCAAATCAATCTTTGGGTCAATGTGCTAACCTTTTCGATTGCGTTGGTGGAACCGATTAAATACAAATACACCAATGGCGACTCTTAAAGTCAATCATCGACATTATACATATCGGACCTTTTCACTTGTTTTTCAAAAAAATCTCACATTAACATGAGAACACCAAAGAAAAAGTGTGAAAAAGGACACCAAAAATCCCGGCGTCGACGGTGGTGACTCTGCTTTGGGGACTCGAGTAAGAGGGCTTAAAGCGCTATTACAAGCTTTTTAAAATTGTTATATGCTTGTGTGTGATTGTTGCATTTACATTTCGATGAATGTATGCGAATGCATCTTAATTATTGCTTTACTAAATATCTATCTGTGATATTAGTGCTTTGCACATGTCATCATTTTGCATAAGCGGTGAGACACGTTGTATGTGAATGTATGTTGTGTGGTCCCTCCACCAGGAGGCTATCTATCGGTGTTTGATTCTTTGGACCCGTGGGAAGAATAATTCCGGGGCTCGGGGAAAGGCACCACTCAGATTCGCTCAATTGAAAGACCGGATTAACTTCCGTCGAGTAGATTGCGATGATCACGGGAACCTTCATGCTGAAAAAGCGCGAGAGTAACCCTAAGATAGGTTAACCTACGATAAACCAAAAGCGAGAGAAAGTCTCTTCATTCTTTCCATTTTCAATTACTTGTAAAAGCATTTACTTGTAATTTTATTCCATGTTCATCCATATGTAATGGAAAATATGAAGAATATCTATGCATGACATGTTATCAATTAACAAACCGGTTTTGTAGGACAAATTCCTAAATGGACATGTTAGGATAACATTTACATTACCCTAAGACTAACTACGTAAGTCTTTTGTAGGGAAGAAATTGGGCCTATTACCCGCTCAAAATCCAAAATGGCCACAAGCCTACAGCCAATCATGTCTTCTTCTGAACAGTCTAATCCTGTTTCCCGAGAAGAATTTGATGGATTGAGTAAACAAACCACAGACTTGGATGTTCTACTGAAAGAATTACACCAGTCTACTCAAGGTATGAAGATACCTACACATACAGAACCCTTTACACAAGCAGTTCAAGGTCTGGAAAAAACAATTCCAGAACATCAGTTGGATACAACCAACAAAGACACTGAAGGCACCCATCTCCAAGGAGATCCAGATAACAGTGACATCAGGAGGAAAGTCCTTCAAATGGAGGAAACCATTCGTGTTCTCAAAGGGATTGGAACTCATGGCAGTGTTTCATATACAGACCTTTGCATATTCCATGGTGTTCATTATCCGGAGAAAATAAAGCCCACGATTTTGAAAAAAGTATGGCGGATTAGGGATCCTTATACACATTTAAAAGTGTTCATTGGAGAACTTCGGATCTTATCTTTGAGAATGAAAAGCTCGAGAATCATCAATTTATTTGAAGAAAAGTCATTGGAGAAGCCCGTTCATGGTATACCAGATTAGACAACTCTAAGATCCATAGTTGGGAAGAGTTTGGCCACGCCTTCCTCACTCAATCTGATTTTCAATCTCGGATGGCTCTAACCAGGTACCAAATTACCAAAGTCGAGAAATAGTCTAATGAGTCATTCGGAGAGTATGCTCAAAGGTGGGCGCCTTCTTTGCTCAAGTTATTCCTTCCATGATGAGAATCGAAATGGTCATGACTTTCATAGATATCTGAAGCCCCTTTCTATGAAAGAGTTCTAAATTTGGTATTGGCAAGCCATTTTACGAAATGATCAAACACGGCGAGATCCTGAAATGGGATTGAAGTCGGTAAGATTAAAGACCTAGCAGCTCTTAAAAGGCATTCTTTGAGCACATCCGATCCGGATCTTATGGAAACAACCCTCGGAGGGTCCATAAAAAGAAAGAGGAGGATGTTTCCTTGATATTACAAGGACAAAAAGGCAATCCAAGCATGCTTATGCAGAGGAGAAACTACTCCCCTTTTCCAGCACAATCTTCAAACCCTCCATTACCTAAAAGTGGAGAAGTGAAGCGGCCTCGAACGTTCACACCCTTAGGGGACTCGCTCGAGAATATTCTTGCCCTTCTGACATCTCAGAGGAAAATTACACATCTTCTTCCACCAGACAACCCTAGTGGGAAGGGTTTTAATGCTACTCGGAAGTGTGCTTACCATGCTGGGGCACCCGGACATGATACTCAAGATTGTTGGGCCTTGAAGCATAAGATTCAAGATCTAATAGACAATGGTGAGATCATGGTCACTAAACCCGATCAACCTCACGTTCAAGACAACCCTCTTCCTCAACACAAAGAAGAAGAGGTCAATATGATCAGTTGGAGCACTGGACATGGTTCCAATTCTACTGGTGAATCATCCCAACCCATCAAAGACAATGTTAACAAATGGGATTATGTAAAGTTCTAGTTTACCATGGAACAAAAAATGAAAGCTCTTTGCAAAAAAATTGAGCAATTGGCAGAACTAGTGACCCACCATCATCAAGTCACACGCCAATTAATCAAAGAGGAGCACGCCTATCTCCTTCCATTTGTTATGAATGCTTCATCAACACCTTCAGAAAGCGAAGCTATGGAGGATAAGGTTGCAAAGCGAGCAAGTGCTAATGCCCATCCGAATTTTGCCAATAAAAGGGAATTCACCTATTTGGGCCAATCTATGGAGGATATACTTCAAATATTGATCAACGAAGGAAGAATCACATTCCTTCTACCTCCAATCAATCCTCGCTTAGGGCGGTTCAATCCTGATGAAATGTGTCAATATCATTCACACTCTCGCGGTCACAGCACAGAAGAATGCTGGGCACTCCACCATATCATTCAGAATCTTATTGATAGCGGTGTCCTACAAATAGCGGATGATTACACTGTGTAACTTAAGGGTGGGAATGCATGCCCTACCCAATGGAAGGGATCAATAGCAGTTATATCCGAAGTGGATGATGAGACTGTCAAAGTATTTCCCATACAACCAATTCATCTCAAAGGAGCTGACAATCCTTTGAAAGTGGCGCACGAGAGCTAATTCCTTTACCTTGCGGACTTCTGACATCCTGTTGTCGACACACAAAGTTCCATGGAATTATGGAGAAATTTGAAGGATCCACGTCTCATACTACGCTACGATGTGAGAAGAAAATCCATTGTACCTTCCTCAAGCGGGTTATCAAGCCTACTTACTTGAAGCAAAGGGGAAGTTGCCCATGAAGAAGATTGAAAAATTCCTCCGTACTATGGGCCATAATGAAGCCAAAGTGGTTTTAAGCTTGCGAGAAGCTCCACACCAGATTTCAATTCTGGACCTGGTTTTCTCTTTCGAGGAGCATCGGAAGATCTTGCTAAAGGTTTTGGAAGAAGCCTACCTGCCAAAATTAGTGAATGTAGAAAAATTTCAACATTTGGTTGATCACATTTTCAACAGCAATGTGATATCCTTCACTGATGACGACATACCTCCTGAAGGGACCGGTCATTGCAAACCACTGCACATAGCAGTGTTATCTTCCGGGTACATGCTAGCTAGAGTATTGATAGATGGAGGTTTATCTCTGAATATCTGTCCTTATGCCACCTTGGTGAAGATGAATATCAATCTCAATCGAATCCAAAGTAGCCATACTATCATCCGAGCTTTTGATGGATCTCAGCAAAATTCCATTGGAAAGATTGAATTGCCAATTGAGATTGGTCCTAATACATTCAACATATCCTTCCACGTCCTCAAGATAGATTCAGGATAGAACTTGCTATTGGGGAGACCATGGATACACATGGCTGGAGCTGTTCCCTCCACCTTACATCAACAACTCAAATACATCATGAACAACGATCTAGTCCTTTATCAATCTTTGGTAGGAATGTCTAGATCGGGAACTCTACCAATTATCGGCTTCGATTCGGAAGTTGGTAGGCCAATTTCCATACTAGAAGTGAGTAACACATGATACCATTCTATTGGGCGCCACTTCCGTACCCAAGATTTACGATGAGGTTATGTCGACCACTCAAGAAATGATGTTATTGGGTTATCAACTTTGGATAAGGGCTTGGTAAGGATCATCGAGGGTATTAAGCACCCTATCAAATGTCGATCAAATTGGGAACCCGCTGGATTCACTCACGAGGAATCCTCATAAGCATAAGCGGGTTCCTCGAACTTCCGACACGGGCAATTTTCTATACCTTTTACCGTATGAGTTGATGCGGTCTCGAGTAAAGGTGTCACCCATCTTTATGGCTATGCTATTTCCAAAACCGGTGCCAATCAAAGCTAAAGAGGTCTTGATTCACGATCCGGCGGAAGAAAAAGGCGAAGCGTAAACATGACCTTGCCTTGCCTTGATGATGGCAGGCATTCGCGTCATTGTTCATGATGAACACACCAACAGATACACCCCAAACGATGATTGCCCAGATGTCATGGTTATCATTCGGGAAAAGGAGGACACTAATGATCCTTCTATCACTGCAGTCCATCAGGACTTTTCCCTCGACAATTGGAGCAGCACTCCATACATTGGTCGACGAGGGTAAAATGGGTAGAAAATCCCTCTGCCCTGTAGATAACTTTAATTGCTTGCTTTCCTTTACAGCACTAGCAGTTATTTTATCACGTACATGCTAACACTTTTGTATGATCAAACAGTTGCATATATTAAGTGAAAGCATATTTTTGTTTCAGGACTCTGAATTTAGATGTGTCTGTACTTGCCGATGAGGTGCCTTCTCTCCACAAGGGCTGTAACTTTGATGCAAAGTTAGACTAAGACTTGATGGACATCCAAGAGGACATTGAGACACCTCAAGAGATTAAGGAATGGGTCACCGACAAACCCAAACCCAATCTTCATTAAACCACTCCTTTCAATCTGGAACCTTAGACAACCCTAAGCTAATCCAGTTAGTTCGGACCTTACCACAAATCAGCGGAATGACATGGTTGCCTTTGTTAGCCCAATTCAGGATGTGTTTGCATGGTCTCATGAAGACATGGTGGGATTGTCCCTTGACATTGTTCTTCATCGCCTTCCCATTAAAGAAGGATTCAAGCCCGGTTAGGCAAAAAGCTCGGCGATTGAAACACGAGTGGAGTTTAAAAGTTAAAGAAGAAATTGTGAAACAATTTTAAGTAGCATCATCATGGTGTCTACATATCAGGAGTGGATATCAACATTGTTCCATGCCTAAACCGGGGGAAAGGTGCGAGTTTGCGTGGATTATCGGATTTGAACAAAGCTTGCCTTAAAGATAGCTTTCCGTGCCATTTATCCACATTCTAATTGACAATCTGCTTTCGATACGACATGTACTCCTTTGCTGATTGCTTTGCGGGGTACCATCAAATTATGGTCGCTGAGAAAGATCATGAGAAAACTGCTTTCATCACGCCTTGGGGAACCTTTTGCTACAGACGGTTGTCATTCAGCCTCATCAACATCGGGGCAACCTACCAGCGAGCTATGATGGCTCTTTTCCACGATTTAATGCACAAAGAGATAGAGATCTATGTGGATGACATCATTGTCAAATCCCGGAAGGAGGATGACCATTTAGACCATCTCAAGAAGCTGTTCAACAGGTTGCGTAAGTACAACTTAAAGTTGAATCCCGCCAAGTGTGCCTTTGGTGTTAAGTCAGACAAGTTGTTAGGCTTCCTAGTCAGCCACAAAGGGATTGAACTGGATCCTACCAAAATCCAGGCCATCAAGGAAATGCCCATTCCTCAGACAGAGAAGGAAATACATGGATTTTTGGGAAGGATCAACTTCATTAGCCGATTCATTTCTCAACTCATGGAAACTTGTGAGCCAATCTTCAAATTGTTAAGGAAGAACTCCTCTATGAAATGGAATGATGAGTGTCAAAAAGCCTTCCTCACAATTAAGGAGCAACTGATCAACGCTCCTGTTTTGGTACCTCCCAGGGATGATGTTCCCCTGTTCATATACCTATCCATAAATGACAATGCTATGGGCTGTATGCTGGGGCAGAAAGACAATAGAGGCCAAGAGCGAACTATCTATTACCTCAGCAAAAGATTCGGCATAAGTGAACACAAGTACACTCTGATCGAGAAGACTTGTTGTGCTTTAGCATGGGCTTCCATGAGATTACAACATTATCTCCATGGTCACACAACCTATCTCATATCCCGCGTGGATCCTCTTAAGTATGTGTTCAACAAACCCATACTAAATTGTCGACTGTCCAGATGGCAGTTGATCCTACAGCAATTTGACATCGTCTACATGACTCAAAAGTCGGTCAAAGGTCAAGGAATTATAGATCAATTGGCTGCTGCACCTGCAGGGGATTACAAACCCTTAGAAACATACTTTCCTGATGAAGGAGTAATGACAATTCAGCTACCACATCAGTACGATACATGCCGTTCATCACATACTTTCCTGACTGTGATGATCATGTCAAGAGGTACTATCAATGCCAGATTCATGGGAATGCTATCCACGCCCCTCCAAGGGAACTCCACAATATGAGTTCGCCATGGCCCTTTTCAATGTGGGGAATGGACATCATCGGGCCCATCGAGCCCAAAGCCAGTAATGGACATCGATTCATATTCACCATGATCGACTACTTCACCAAATGGGTTGAAGCAGCTTCCTTCCCCAAGGTTACTAAAGAAGTTATCATTGCTTTCATCAGAAATAATGTTGTTTGTCGATATGGACAACCAGAGGTCATTGTGTCAGACAATGCTAAAAACCTCAACAACAACATGATGGAGGAATTATGCAGAAAATTCCACATCAAACATCTCAACTCTGTCATCTACCGTCCAAAGATGAATGGAGTTGTTGAAGCGGCTAATAAAAACATCAAGAAGATCATGCAAAAAATGTCCGCCAATCACAAAGGATGGCCTGACCTCTTGCCCCTAACTTTATTAGCCTACAGAACTTCAATGCGTGCTTCCATTGGGGCAACCCCCTACTCGTTAGTCTATGGGATGGAGGTAGTGCTCCCCATAAAAGTGGAAATGGAATCCCTCAGAGTATTGATGGATGCTCAGTTGGATGAAGACCAATGGGTACAAGACATGTATCATCAATTATCTCTAATAGATGAAAGGCGAACCGCGGCTATCTTCCATGGTTAGTTATATTAGCAGAGGATCGCACGATCCTACAACAAAAAAGTCCAACTACGATAATTCAAACAATATGACTTGGTTTTGAAGAAGATCATTGACAACCAAGATCAATCTAAGGGAAAATTCACCCCTAACTGGGAAGGCCCATTTATTGTCAAAGAAGTATTGACAGGAGGTGCTCTCAGGTTGCAGGAAATGGATGGCGATGAATTTCTGCAGCTTATCAATTCGGACACCGTGAAATGGTACTATGTCTGAAGTAACCATCAAAACAAACATCCTGGTTTTAATCATCCAATCACCCGTCATTCCGGTTTTGAACCCTCTCTCCTTTTTACAAACTCTTCTGCCCCTCAAAGAAACATACACTTCAAGCCAACAGCCTGGTTTTATTCCATTTCAAACTTTTCACACCTGCTTCTCTTGAAGACGAGATTAAACTTTTCTTACCTGCTTCTCCTGAAGACGAGATTAAACTTCTCCTGAAGACGAGATTAAACTTTTCACCCCTGCTTCTCCTGAAGACGAGATTAAACTTTTCACCCCTGCAGTTTATCCTCAAGATAGGATTGAACTTTCTCCATACTTGCAGTTTATCCCTCTATGGGATTAAACTTTTCTCTCCCATGTAGTATAGCTGCTTGCATGGGATTTACGCTTCTCTTCATTGCGATTAGATCACGAGGGGTGAACTACGTCGACTGATCTCCACGATACACAGGGGTGCGTAAGGCAACCATATTCTATATGGCGGTCCACAATAAAGAAAAAATAACAAAAACATTTCTACCCTTTCTTCACAAAAAAACAAAAAACAACAAAAATACTTCTACACCCATACGCCTTAGCATTGACGTTGAACCTCATACACGAGGTTGAACTACATGAGACTTGATCTCCTCTTGATAGGAGTGCGTGGCGACCATTCATAGTGTGATCTAACCCCTACCAAAACAAACATACTTGTCACACGGTACTGGGATCAAACTTCAAATTACCCCACCTCATCTGTTTCAGATCAAAGGGATGGAATTATCCAACCTCTTCTCACAAATAGAAGATTCGGTGACCATCTAAGCTGCGATCGTGCCTCAAAGAGCAATACCAACCCATAAGAGATAGAATTAATTAGGCTTCTCACAAATAGAAGTACTAGCGACCATTTGTGGTGCGGTTAATCTCAAAGAGGAAGAAACTACCCTCCCCTCCAATTTTCCATACAGATACCAGTCCCAAGACACCAAAGATGATAGGGATTTTCAGTAATCAATGATCCGTTCTGAGAAACCTTGCGACGTCTCAATGTCCATCTATCGAGGATAAGTTCGAGAATGCATCAAGATCAAAGGCCACGGAGAAGCGAGGCAAACATCAAGCAAGTATCAAGGCATAACTAAAGGGAAGTGAATCAAAATATATTTCCTGCCCGCCACATAATATTGTTTGATATATACATCCATCTTATACATGACAAAATGGCTAAGCTAGTGCATGTGAGGAAAATACAAAGCTATCTACGAGATCTGTATACATGCGAACTATCGGATCTAATATAGCATCCCTCTCTAAAAGCGGAGGAAGCCTTTCGCAAGCTCACCCCAAGGGTATCTATACGAGCTAGCGGATCGGAGGCTAAGCTGCATGGTGGCATAATGCTCATCAATATAAGCACTCATATCGGCGAATGGCGGCCGTCATCTAGGATCTCTTTGAAGTCTTTGTCTGCAATGGCCACATCCCTAGCGAGATAAAGGCGGCATCCCGCTCAACTATCAATGCATCCACTGGTGATCTAGCCTCATCCCTCTCTAATGAGCGGTATCTCTCTCAAGAGATTTGTCAACATCGTGGCCCTAGCCTAATCTCTATCATGGGTCATCGGATGTAAGCTCTTCTCCAAATCTTTGTCTTAGAGAATTTGATATATGAGTGGCTTTTCGGGGTGGGAGAATCTATCACAAATGCTGGTAGCCCAGCAGTCAAGTCATCAGTGGGAATGATAGCCTCCTCTATAGGCTCCTCATCATCGAGAATCGATCTCAGACTGCATTGTGTATCTTGCCATGACCAATGCGATCTCTCTCTCAATCCATGCGAATAATACTCTGAGAATAACTGGATGGTGAAAGAAAACTCAGCCGACTCTCGTTGATCCCCAAAAAGCATACTGACTAGATCATCCTTCGTCGACAAGCGGTGTGACTGTGAAGCGCTGACTCACTGCCCCCTCATACGGATTTAAGTCCTGAAACTGGTCAAATTGACACATCACGGCCAGTGGGTGGTAAGTGATCATGCCCCTCAAACCAGCCAGAGGGAGAAAATCCATGCCCGGAGCATGAGTAATGAAGTTGTAGGGTGAGCTAAGCCCTGAACACGATAATATATCAATGGATCTCAATCTACGCCAAGAAAGCGGACAAGATACAACATCTGTACACCCGAAATTTGAAAGAGTACGACATGGCTATCTCATGGGTGAAACAAAATCCATGATGTCTAAATGTGCCAATCGGTCTCAAGTGTGACATGAACCACACATACAGCATGACGGAGCTACCTGTGAACACTCCTGCCGGATAAGTGCAGCAGTATGTAGCCGACCTCAAGGTCTCTGCGATAATCATTGGTACTGATGGTACGACCCTCCACGAGATCTCTCTTTTGCCATAATGGCGTCGATATCCAGCTCATCCATGTATCGCGACATGTATCACGTATGACAATACGCATAGAAGTAGTACATCTACTTTGGTTGAATGCTGATGATCCTCCGGTGTGGTGAAATCCGGAATCTTTGTGCATATTTGTCCTAGAGCCAAACACATCAAACAGAAATATTTGGGATATAACATGGCGGATGTAATCTCATCTGCACTACTCTGCGCCTCAATCTGTGAAAGTCGTGAAGCTGTCTACTCATGTCTCCGTCGCCATGTGTACGCAAGAGTGTCATCCGAGGAGGCATAATCGTCCATCATGCATACTCCTCCAAAGTAGGAGTCAACTCACAGGTCCCAAAGTGGAATACCTGTCTGTCTGGTACCCAGTGCTCTAGCAAGCCCTCTACAAATCCTGGAGGAACCTGAAACATCAGTAAGATCATAGTATACTGCAGCAAATCATCTACGATCACCATGTCTAATGGTGATATACTATCATACCATGATCGCATACCAGCTACCACCGCAAATGGTGGGGTATGATCAATACAGCTAACTGTCGAAGAAGACATCTGTATGGGCCGTGTCATAAGACCATTCAGGGGTCAATGCTGAATATCTCTGGACATATATACATATGCATAATAATAACATGCATGATACAATAGATGGCAATATGATATAGGGAATGGAAAACTGTGCATACATTCCTAAGTATATCATCATCTAATACATCTCTGTACAGCTAAAATACAAGGAAATGGGGCAAAGCTACCCAACATCTAACAGAGGCCTATCAAAAGATATAGCAAGAAATGGGCGAAGAAGCTACCAGTGACTAATAGAGGCCTATCGAAAAAAGAAATACATCGAAAAAAAGTTAATGGTGTCGATGTCCACATCATCGATGTTGTCCACTGATGTAACTCCTCTCGACTCTTTGGATCTCTATCTCTGGGGATGTCGGGGCCTATCTACAAAGGAGGATCTGTATACCGCAAAACCATATATAGGTCATCGAGGGACCAGCGCCAGAGCTGGAAGGATCAAAAGTATCTACCTTTGCAGGATCTCTACCCAAATGCCGAATGAAAAGATGTGACCGGTCCAACTGCCGCGTTAACCTGTCAATCTGTGTCACATGAGTCGGATCTCTGACATAGGCTAGCCAATCCGTCATCATCACGGATCCTGGAACCATATCCCCCCATAAATGTGTGTGGCGAGGGTGCGAGCTCCAATTGTGCGAGGATCCACAATCTTTGGAACATCTCACGAGAGCAGGGGCCCTCGACAATGTAAAGCCGTCGATCCCCATCAATGGGATGTCGATGACGGGGGACTATAAAAACAGCCAATAACGCTGGCGGGAGGCAAGATCGGCATCTGAATCTCTCTCTGTAGTGCTCACGATATGCACACTCTCCTAAATAGAGCTCCCATCCTCCATCTATGAAGAGAGGAATCCTGCGGGTGGAAATGATGTACTCTACTCCGATTGGTGCCCATCCTCAAAGCCAACTCCCAAATGCTCTCGAGTAGGGAATCCATGTGATGACATCGGTGTCAACAACTCGGTGTGGTGACAATGAGTGAAACCCTCAAACAATAGGGACCTCGCTTGGTATGGAATGATGCCATCTTCGTCCTCGTGGATAGGTATCTAAACCTAACACACTTACAGGGGATGCAAACAAAGGAAGCCTCTCATAGGCCCCAAAGCGCCAACACAAAAAGCAAACATCTGTTGTCGGTCAACACTCTTAACCCACACATGGGAAAGGACAAGAGAAACACTCACCCGGCAGAAATGGGTAGAATCTAACCACGCCTCTATTAAGCCTGCGATGCATGCGCATTCCCACGAGGAAGTAGGCAAAGGTGTAGGAACCCCAATCACACTCTCCTATACGGTCCACGTGTCGAGTGGCGCTAATCAAAGCGAAGGACACTGTAGAGGAATTATTTGCTATGAAGCAGCCCCTAATGATCAGCAGGAACAATCGCTGAAGAATGGGATCCCTGACTCTCACATCATCGAGTATAGGATCACTCAATAGCCCACTCATAGCATCTATGCTCAAAGGACACATACGAACAGATCCCGCCCTTGAAAGCGCTTCATAGAAACTCCCAATAAGGATCTGACGGCAGTAGGGGTGATATTACTCGTGCAAGGCACTGGCTCCCCTCCAAACTCCATACCTGTGATAAACCGCCAATCCATCGGCGTCATCATGACCTCGAAGTCCAGCAAATGGAGTGACTGAGTCTAGTGGAACCACCGCACAGATAATTCCCTGAGGTAACCCCAGGGACAGCAATGGGGTAGAATGGAGAAGAACCTCCCGAATCCCCAACTATGGACGATCTCTCTATAGTCATCATGCAAGGCCTGATACATAGAGTGGATGCTAAACCAGTTCCCTCGAGGCTGTGTGAAGCTGGAAACCTACATCAAATGCAGATCAACATCAGACTCATTGACTCCTCATCAATAGAAAATAAGGAAGATTAAAGATCTAACTTCATACCTCATTTGCGTGCAGGTATACTGAAGGATGCCTACTCATGTCACCCAGAAGATCTGGGTTCGCCACTTGAATACCTGGCAATTCCCTATGGGGAACACGTATAGCAGGAGTAGGAACCTCGAACGATACATCCTCCTCCTCATCCTCGACATTTGGCACCTCAACCCGAATAGGATGTACCACCGCCTCCGCTAAACGACGAGGCTATCTCACGAAGCGGTCTTTGAGGCTCTTCAAAAGCCCCTCCTCCACACACGAAGTGGTCTGCTGAGGAACCGCTCTGGTGATCTGGATCCATAATATCTAGATTGCAAGTCTCCAAATCACCTCAGAAAGGGTGTGGTAATTTTGTACCTGAAGTCTTTTTCAAAATGCATTCTATGATTACATGCATACATGCATTATTTTAACATACATCTACAGTAGAGTTAAAATGCATAATTACTCAATGCCTACATTTTGGGAAAATTTTGCCATAGCCCCTTTGTAAATGGGACTATCTACATGCACATAGGCATGACTAGGTGGCCATTCAATTAGCACACACTGCATACGTCATCATATACATCTTGTATGCATTCATCACATCACAGTAAAAATTCGTAAGTGTAATCTAATTACCAGGATTATTTTACTATTCTACCTTTACTCATTTCTCCTCAAATAGGATAAGAAATGACAGTAAAAGGTACCAATTTGACTGCTTTAAAAGTCAAATTTTTTCACATCATTATGTTCAGCATGGTTTAATACTAACATTTACTATATTGAATATTTTTTATCAAGTCATATCAGCATGTATATTCACTACTATGTGTCTAAATGCATTTCATGCGATAAGTCATTTTCCAATGGACAGAAATTGGAAAAAAAAATACATGCATGTGTTACCAGGACAGTGAAGAACGCTTGTATGGTGGCAGAATATGCAGAAAGTTGCCCGAACTCAGCAGATCTGAAGAAGAGCTCTCGGATTTCCTTCGCTGCGTAACTTGAAAATGACTTATAAAAGCGACCAACCACCTATACATAGGCACGGTTGGCCATGAGGTTAACCTACTGGCTCCCTCCAACGGTACACTGCGATCCCCCTACATGGGTCCCACACCTCCGGCTCGCTCGATTAGAGTTCTGAAAGGAGGTCTCACTGTGAAAAGGCCAAATTAGGAATAAAAATGCTACGCGATGGAGCGGAACGACTGATCCACGGTTTTCGTCGGTTAGAGTTAAACTCCGTCAGATCAATGGTATTCTTTGGATCGCGGGATATACTATACTAATGAGCTCACTTTTCATAAACCATTCTCGGCAATACCCCACAAAGGTGCGATGCCATGTTGCGAAGGTTCTGATTTGCGGGGGTTGACGTGAAACCCCTAAACAATCCCCGATTGGGGGTTATAACGCCTAAACCATGAAATATCAAACCTCCCGGTGAAGATTTATAATATAATGCAACCATTGATACATACATCAATGAAGGTCAAGCATCCTTGACAATGCACCCGATGAGGGATTCATCCGGTGATACACATCAGCGGAGGTCGAGTCGAAACTCGACAGCGAAAAAAAAGCTGTTGGCGATAACTTTCGGCGGTATGAGGGAACATGTTATACACATCCTCAAAATAGACAGCTTTATTCCCACAGATCTCTTCCACACAAGAGGTACCTCTATGGAGTATAAACCAGTGTCTAGGATTCAAGACTTTGGTGGTAGTCCCAACATCAACATCCTTGAAGACTTGGATCGCATGTCCAAGCCATCACTGATTGTCATCCCAGCAGGATTACACGGCAATCATGCATCATGCATTTGCATCATGTTACTGCATATAGCATCATGTTTATCTTACTTGCATTTCAAGTGTCTAGGATTCTTTATCCTATCCATGCCTTGCATTGCATGAATATGATAAAGAGGGGCATCTGTAGACACTCAAAAATTTTTGATCTCCTATTCCTAACATTGTAGGAGGGTAGATTTGTCTTTTAAAGATAACCCTGAAAGACAACTTACATCCATGCCGGATACTACCGGAAGTTTAGCTCCAACCTGGAACACAAACCGGGAACATCATCTCAAATCCGGAACACACACCAGGAGTGTCATTTCCAATCTCGGAGATAACCCTGAGATATGCAGATCAAAAGACGGGTAACAACATCGAGAGGGCGAGTCTGTCTCGGCGATAACTGCATGACGTTCGGTTCCGATCCTAGAGGTAACCTTTGGGAGTAGCAACTCCATCCTTGGTGATAACCCCAAGGGATGCCATTGCAGTTCAGGTAATAACCACAGAAATGCTTGTTACAAACACATGCAATCAGCTTCAATCTAGATGACACTGAGGTATACAAACAAGCAGTCCAATCTCAGATGTAACCACGAGCAGCGTCGCTTTTCGCTAAAAATCGTCGGCGATAACCCGGTGAAGAGTCAACACGTCATCTTACTGTCTCAACAAGATGATATCACAGCATACCAACAAGTAGTCCAATCTCAGCTGTAACCCTGAGCAACGTCTACTTTTAACTCAAACCGGCGATAACCCTGGCAAGGAGTCACACATCATCTTGTTCCTTTGATAAATGGCACGTCGTCTCAACACTTCATATATATATATATATACATACAACAATGTCCCACAAGAGCCGAGGATTGACAATCCCGAGTGACTATTACGTGTGGCAGTACTTTGGATAGAATTTGAAGCTTGAAGACCATGGGCATAAACCCCTTTTCTTAACTTCATACAACCTCTAATCCATGTCATTACGTAACTCTCGACACAAGCGATCCGAAGAAGTACAGATATACTTCGTTCGGATGCTCGGATTGAAGTTCTGCAAGTTCGAGCGGACATTACAGTGCACAACTGCATGTACTACGAGATGACGGGACCCGTAAGGCTCAGATCCACCGACGACCATGAGTACAAGCTGCGGTATGTCATGCGCAGATGTACCTATGACCACATCGTCTATAAATATAATTTGAGGGGTCACCATTTGAAGAGAGAGAGAGAGAAGGAAAAGGCGAGGAAGCCTGTCCATTTTTGCTCTGCATACACATCTTTTGAGTGTTTCTCTTCTTTAAACACTAGTTAGCTCACATATAGCTACTTTTTATCCGGGGAGAGGTGAGTGTTTATCCATTTAAAGTCTAAGAAGTCTACTTTGGCGCCAATTGTAAGCCTTCTTACATTTATAAAGCCTCTTTCTCATACACACACCTTTGTTGTACACGTTGATAGTCGTGTGAGTGTGTTTGCCCGAACTTGATTAAAGTGGTTTTCATTTTTACATACTGTATATATATACTAATATATGTATATATTTCATATATATGGACTAACATTATCGATTTATGCCTCGATTGAGCCTAGACTTGATGCAGGCGTTTCTGCTTATATCTATATATATATATATATATATATATATATATATATATATATATATATAAAGCGTGGTTAGACTACATCGATGAGTCTGGATTTTACATCAGGAGCGTTTAATTGCTTTATATATATATATATATATATATATATATTTTTATCGAGACATATCGATGAGAACCAGATTTTACATTCAGTACATTTACTCGCTTTTATATATATATACATATATATAATTTTTATCGGACATATTCGATGAGCCCGGATTTACATCCAATGTATTCTATTGCTTTATATATATATTGAATATATATATATATATATATATATATATATATATATATATATTTACATTCTGTCGAACACAGAGTTTACTTCATGGCCTTTTACTGACTTTATTTACATTTTACGTCTGCACTGAGTCTACTTCGTGGCGAGTTGATCGCTTTTACAACTTTATTTACATTTCGTCCCACTTGGAGTTTACTTACGTGGCGGTTGATCATATATATATATATATATATATATATATATATATATATATATATATATATATATATATATATATATACCGCTTTTATATATTTACATTTTCGATCCCCATGGAGTTGCTTACGTGGTGGTTGATCCGATCAGTATATATATATATATATATATATATATATATATATATATATATATATATTTACTTTTATATATATATATATATATATATATATATATATATATATATCTTACTCGCTTTCCATACAAATTGTAGTATCATGTGAGCCTAGGAATCATGTGATCACAGGTTCAGTCTACTGAATCTATATTCGGTTCCCATGATGGACATTTTTAGCTATAAGTAGCTTGTACATTATTTTACAATGTCTGAGTTTCCTTGGATGGCTGACATGCCCATAAGGAGTTTGGCACTGCTGTATATTATTTTCTCGAGGATGCTTCGCATCTCGAAAATAAAAGCAAACAAGCTGAACATTTAATAAAATGGAAGTATGAAAAGGTCATAATTCTTATTGAGCACACGATTTGAAAAACCTCTTTAACAAAACTTCATTGCTATATCGTGGTTAAAACTGAATTTTTCTATAAAATTCAAACCTTGTGTATATAGGTGCGAACGAGGCCTCGCACTACTTTCAAATAAATTACACATTGATCCATACACACACACACATTCATATAAAAATTTCTTTGAAGAGTGGCGGTCACCGTGGTAACACGGATGTCGGTGGGTGCCTAACACCTTCCCTCCGCATAATCAAGCCCTTGAACCCTTAATGAATCTCGGTTTCACAGACCCGTTTAGCAGTGTCAAATCACTGGGTCAATGTGCTAACCTTTTCGGTTGCGTTGGTGCAACCAATTAAATACACCAACTGGCGACTCTTAAAGTCAATCGTCAACATTATACATGTCAGACATTTTTCACTTGTTTTTTTAAAAAAATCTCAGATTAACATGAGAACACCAAAGAACAAGTAACGAAAAGGGACACCAAAAATCCCGACGTCGACATGTGAAATGTTAATTAACCCTTGTTTTGTTGCAGTGTTTGAAAAATGGCAGCTAAAAATGTTAACAATGGAGTGAATGAGACCATTGAGACACCTTTAATCACTAACCAGGTTAATGTGATGTCAGACAAAGAAGAAATTAGAGATATCTACATGGTGAGTGAAGAACTAATAGTTGCACCCGAGCTAGTTGCAGAGGTAGCAACTGAGAGTGAAGAAGAAGAGGAACCTGAGGAGAATTTATTAGAAGAATTTTATGATCAAAATTTAGAATTACAAAATCGTATTCATGAGTTAGAAGAGCAGGCTGAAGAACGGCAGGCGGTCGTGGAGCAAAGAGATGCAACAATTCAAAATTGTGTTACCCAATGTGCGATGCTTGAATAGAAGCACTCTTTGGCAGAGTATATGATATTAGAGCTGGAATCTGAGAATGCTATGATTAAAGTTCTGATGAAAGCCGAAACAACTAAATGAAGGAGAATAGATGATGTGTGGGTAAAAGTCGCACGACGCGTTGATATTGTAGAAAAAGACGCCCGATCCAATAAAGTCAAAATAGATGAAATGGATTTTTCTTTTTGGACAACAATTGGGAGAATCCAACATCGAATTCAGAATTACCCTGTATAGAGCGATCAACCCCAATTCGATATGGATTAGAGAGTAATGATTTGAATCATGGATCAGGAATGAGACGAAGCAATTAAGGGTGGAATGTACTCTATAGCAAAGTCAGATCTGGTAGTTTAAATGAGAGCGTTTGTAGAGAAACCCGAACGAAGTCATTACGAGTAAGTTAATTATAAACTCTTGCGAAGTCTATGCCTTATTAGATATCGGTTTTACCCATTATTTTATCTCTCTTGCTTGCGTTCAATATTTAAATTTGACTCTGGAGAAATTAGACTTTGATTTATCTGTTGAAACTCCATTGGGAGAAACCTTCATTACATCCATGGTTTATAAGTCTTGTTTGATTCAAATCGGTAACTGCATGTTACCTGTCGATCTTATTTCTTTGAAAATACTTGCATTTGATGTGATTTTAGGGATTGATTGGTTAACTACTCATCATGATAAAATTGATTATTTTCGTAAGGTTGTTAGCTTTCATATTCCTAACCAACCTATTATACGAATTCAAGCAGCCAAACCACTAAAATCAATGACTGTCATATCAAGCCATAAAGCTATTCGAAAAATGGATGTCAAGCTTTCTTAGCCCATGTCACGGATTTAAATAAAAATACGTCAGATTTAAATGATATTTCTATTATTAATAAATTTCCTGACGTATTCTTGAAGACTTCTTAGCCTACCCCTAGAGTGTGAAATCGAATTTATTATTGTCCCCAGTACAAAACCCATTTCTAAAACCCTCAAGTATTTCTTCAACCAAAACGAACGTATAATGCGCCAAAGACGTTGGCTCGAACTGTTGAAGATTACGATCGTACCATTCAATATCATTGTGGAAGAGCGAACGTGGTAGCTGACTCATTGAGTAGAAGATCGTATGCGTTTACGAGTGCAATGTTGTTAACACAAAAACCCATTTCGTATAACTTACAAATGATGAAGATAGAGTTAAAGACTCTAGGGACCCACGTCATGATAACGAATATACGAGTAGAATCGACTTTAATCGATAAAGTTAAAGCCGCTCAAGCTACAGACTCAGAGCTTATGAATGTGAAGAAGAAGGTTTAAGAGGGCGTTATTCTAGAATTAAGATTCGACGAAGAGAGGAAATCTCAACCCTCGATTTAATTGGTCCATTTGAAATTCTCGATTAAGTAGGAACTGTGGTCTATAGACTCGCTTTACCGTCAAGTATGTCACGTGTTCGTAATGTTTATCACGAACCGATGTTACGTAAATATGTGGACGACTTGAACCACATTATTGATTTATAACCGGACGAGATAGCAGAAGATTAAACGTATGAGGAGATACATGTTAAAAGCTTGGATAAGAAGGAACATATTACACGCTCAAAGGTTATTTAGAATCTGATGAGGTATCCTCATCTGTTCGGCATATCAGGTACGTACATAAATTTTGAGGGCAAAATTTCATAAAGAGGAGAGATTGTGAGACCCCAAATTTTATGAATAAAGATTTAATTTTTCTCAAAATATTTTTTTATATTAAGGTGTGGATTTGTTATAATGTTATAGCTGTGGGTGATATTTACAAATTTTGCAAAGTATGCAAGTTATTATAAAATATTTGTTTGGTCGGGAAATATTCTTTTTATCAGAAATATCCGTACGACGGCAGAATCAATGATGAACCCACAACAGAAGTATTGTCGTAGTAAGAAAATGATAGAATTATCTTTTTATAAAATAACGGCAGAAGTGTTACCGTTAAAACTATTGAACTACCCAGTAGTAAAAGTACAGTAATACACGTGGTTGCATAGTAGCACACGGTATTGGTTATTGATGCTTACATGAGAATTCACTCAGTTATACTCAATTATTGCTATAGTAATTGCTGCATCATATCTCTCATATTATTGATTCGATTATTGTCACAATATCATCTACATAATATGATATATTATTAAATCAATAATTGAGACGACAAAGTTATTTATATTATTAAATTGCAATATTTACAATGTCTAGAAGTTCTGTC
This sequence comes from Panax quinquefolius, assembly GCA_020205615.1. NCBI lineage: Eukaryota > Viridiplantae > Streptophyta > Magnoliopsida > Apiales > Araliaceae > Panax > Panax quinquefolius. Next base: position 58,792,253 of record CM035157.1, read on the forward strand.
AAGGAGAGGTTTGGTCACCTAATTGCGCGCCAATAGGGAGAAATCCTTATTGGAAAGCCCCCTCTTTCCTGGGAACGACCTGGTTGTTAAATATTGTGAATTATAATATTAATGATGAATAAGTTCGTGTTGATTAAAGATGAAATTGATAGTTCCATTGTGTGGGAATTATTAATGTTAGTAGAAATTGATATTTATTTCGATAATAATTGATGTCTGGAGGTTATATTGACACTCGGGTATTCGGGGCACTTTTTGTGTCGAAGTACTATTCACGAGTTACTAGCCACAGGTTACTATTCACCTAGTTACTATTCACTCTAGTATTATTCACTCGGGTATTCGGAGAACTTTTCGTGTTAGAGTACTATTCATGAGTTACTATTCACGGGTTACTATTCACCCGAATATTATTCACTCGGGTATTCGAGACACTTTTCATGTTGAGGTACTATTCACGGGGTACTATTCCCAAAGTACTATTCATGAGGTACTATTCACCCAAAAATATATATTTCTTTTCGGTACAAATCATTTTTGGGTACAATATTATTCCATGAGGAGATGTGCTAATTTTTCAGACCGTTGGTTGAAATTATAATAGTAAATCAATATGGATCGTTGGTTTAAAGTTTTAATAGTAACTTGTTCCTTCAGTTTTCCAAGAGTTATTTGTCCCTTCAGTTTTCCAAGAGTTACTTGTCTCTTCGGTGTTCCAAGAGTTAATTTCCCCTTTGCAAATAGTAGTTGTCTCTTCAATATTACCAAGAGTCATTTTGACCCTTCATTAAGACCAAGAGCTACTTTCAATTCTTCTATAAATATAAGCTCATTCCTTCATTATTTCTTACGAATTCACTGAAACGCTAGAGAGAGAAACTATAGAGAGAAAGAAGAAAAGTATTCTGCTACTTCACTTTTCCAATATCCAGTTCTTCTAAGGTAAGGGATATTATTTTTTGTACTCGTAAGGTGTATTATTTCTTTCGTATTCATGAAGAGAACTTCTGTTATTCCATTCCTTATTATTATGTTGGAATAACCTATCTATGCGAAGTACCGCATACATGGTGAAATTCTTCTATTATTCCATTCTTTATTATTCTGTCAGAATATCCTGTCTGTGCGATTACGCATGACCTGGTTCTATTCTTTATTATTCTGTCGGAATATCCTGTCTGTGCGTTTACGCATAACCTGGTTCCATTCTTTATTATTCTGTCGGAATATCCTGTCTGTGCGTTTATATATGACCTGGTTCCATTCTTTATTACTCTATCAGAATATCCTGTCTGTGCGTTTATGCATGACCTGGTTCCATTATTTATTATTATGTTGGGAATAACCTGTCTATGTGAAGTACCGCATACATAGTGAATTCTTTAGTTATTCCATTCTTTATTATTATGTTGGGAATAACCTATCGATGCGAAGTACCGCATGCATGGTGAATTCTTCAGTTATTCCATTCTTTATTATTCTGTTGGAATAACCTGTCTATGTGGATTACCACATGCATGGTGAATGATCCTTTGTATTCATTCCTTATTAAATTGTGGAAATGATCTATTTACGTGGATTATGATGAAAGTCATAATATAAGCATTGGACTGTTGATTATGATGAAAGTCATAATAAAAGCATTGGACTAATGAAAATCATGGGTATATGTAGTATTAGTAAGTGTTATGATGAGTTATGTTGGTTATTATGTGAAAACATGAAAGTTTCTTAGAAATCACAAAGAGTTGAAAATCAGATTTTGGTAAAAATGGAACATGAAATTTAATTGACCATATCTCCTATTATATTTTGAATTTTTGAGTGTGGTCAAGTTCTAGAATTAGATCTATGATTTTTCTAACTTATCCAAGTGGAATCACTGGAAAATATGTTGTAGATTTTCGTATGGACTGATTTTAGCAAATGAGTCAAAAACTGCAAAGTACCAAAAAGCTACTGCCTAGAAATTTAAAAGGGCATTTTTGACCACTTAGTTTGTGAAATATATTCCGGCCTTTTGGGACATGAAAATATATGGTATAAAGTACCTACTGTCCAAAAATGAGCTCATTCCGACTTAAAATGACCAAGTTATGACAATTTTAATTTTTGTGATTTTCTGACGAAAACGGCTATAACTGGAGTTCTATAACTCTGATGGCCACAAAATTTAAACTGGAGGCTCACATTAACATGTATAAGATTGTGTCAAGATATTGGAATTTCTGGAGTTAAGCATGATAAGGCTAATTTTTTTAGCTACACACTAAAAATGATTTTACAGTTGAATATCTTTGGCTTACGTGCAAGATGTACTGTTGATTATTGGTTTTACAGTTGTATATCTTTGGCTTACGTGCAAGATGAATTGATTATGGGTATGATTATAACCAGGGATCATTCGGTATAATCATGACCTGTAATGTTATAAATGATGTGGTAAAAGTCCTCAGTAGCCTGTAATGCATTGATGGACAGTTTTTGGTATGATTATGACCAGGGATTATTTGGTATAGTCATGACCATTGATAATTTAATGAATATCCTTGGCCCGAAGTACAGGGATGATTAGATGATGTGGTTTATTTATTAAGCTGAGTCTCATCGATAAAAATTGATGAAAACATTTTAAATCATAGAAGATAGTAGATAGCATGCTCTACTTAACTCTTCTAGTGGATTGTTTATTCCACTGCAATTAAACTTGATGTCTATTGTATTTTATCAGTTTAGCATTGTTGAAGACTAATGATAATTTATTCTGCATTATCTTAGTCATAATATTTCTTACTGGGCTAGTTGAGCTCACCCTTCAGGAAATGAGAACGTAGTCGGGACTAGTCAGGGAACGGAGTGACGGTCCAGAGGATAGTATTAGTAGTCCTCACTATTCTGTTCAATAGTGTGACAATAAATGTAATGAGGACTCCTTTGAGTGTGGATATTATCTAGATGACAATATTCTTATTAAAACACTCAGTTTATGTTTTGTCGTATTTTACACGACAGTTGTATTATTAAGTTGTATTTGTATTTTTGTACCATGTATTTGGCGACTCAAGATAGGTGATGTATACCTATTTTGGGAGCGTCACAGTTGGTATCAAAGCTTAGGGATATGATCCCTGGTTGAGATGTGAGACAAGAACTAGGAGGGGAGAGACAGGAAATTCCTTCGCTAGTATCACCTACCTGAGTTTATTTGGTATTTAATTGGTCGATTAGAGTATAGGGATAATACGTGATATGTTAATTTACCCTTGTTTTGTTACAGTGTTTGAAAAATGGCAGCTGAAAATGTTAACAATGGAGTGAATGAGACTATTGAGACACCTTTAATCACTAACCAGGTTAATGTGATGTCAGACAAAGAAGAAATTAGAGATATATTTTATATATTATTAAATTATATAATATTTTATATATTATTAAATCACTAACCAGGTTATTGATTCAATTATTATCATAGTATCATCTGTATAATATTTTATATATTATTAAATCAATAATTGAGACAACAAAGTTATTCATATTATTATTTGCAATATTGACAATGTCTAGAAGTTCTGTCAAGGAGAGGTTTGGTCACCTAATTGCGCACCAATAAAGAGAAACCCTTATCGGAAAGCCCCCTCTTTCCTGGGAACGACCTGGTTGTTAAATATTGTGAGTTATAATATTAATGATGAATAAGTTTGTGTTGATTAAAGATGAATTTGATAGTTCCATTGTGTTAGGATTATTAGTGTTAGTGGAAATCGACATCTATTCCGATGATAATTGATGTCTGGGGGTTATATTGATAAATCGGGTAATTAATCGGATAAATGAGCAATTAATTGCTACTTATTCACATGCGTATATAACTATTTGTTCACATGTGTGTACTATTGAATCACATTCATGTACTATTAGGGGAGTTGGTGCAAGATTGATAATACTTGCATGACTAAGTTAAAAATGGAGGTATACATGGAGGTACTATACTGTAATTCGTATTTTCACATGATTATAACTATTGGTTCACATGTTTGAACTATTGATTCACATTATTTACTATTAGGGGAGGTGGTGCAAGTTTGATAATACTTGCAGGACTAAATTAAAAATGAAAGAAAAGTTAGAGGTATCAGATCTTTGTAATATTTCGAGCCCCAAAACGTGCAATTATCGAAACTATATTTTCCTATAAATAGAAGCTCATTCTTCCTTCATTTCTCACCAATTCACTAAAGCTTTAGAGCAATTATTATAGAGAGAAATTATAGAGAGAAAGAAGAAGAGAAGTCCGCTACCTAACTATTTCAAAGATCAGGTCTTCTTTTCGAGGTAAGGGTATTATTTTTTTCGATTCATGAAGAGAGCTATTGTTATTCCATTCCTTATTATTCTCATTGGAATAACTCAGATATCTGTGAGGACTACCATATATATGGTGAAATTCTTTTGTTATTATATTCTTTAATATTATGTTGGAATAACTTTGTGTATGCAAGAACGCATACATGGTGAAATTCTTATATTATTCCATTCTTTATTATTCTTATATATTGGGAAAGTGATGTTTAATTGTTAAGTTAACTATTGAAGAAATTAATTGAATTTGGTAATTATTTTAAATATTTATTCAATTAAATAAATATTTTAAATAATTTATTTAATGAGAAAAATAAATAATGGATGAGTTGTGGTGAATTAATTTAGTAACTAAATTGATTAATGTTAATTAAATTGAGTACTAATAATTTTATTTGATGGATTTAATTTAGGGGAATTGTTTAATAAAAAGGAAATAAGTAAATTAAACAAAGTGATATGTCCAATTTATTAATTAAACTAGATATATAATTATTTGTTAATTATAAGGTATAATGATAAAAAGAATTTTATTATTATTGTAAGTTATTTAAATTAGCTAAAGTTAAAGTTATTTAATTAACTAAATTAATGGTGTGACATGAAAACTATATAATATAAAAATAAATTAGTATGGGAATTATGTGCTTAGCCAAACAAGGCCTTGTGGCCTTTGGCTTGTTTCTAACTGAAGCCTTTTTGTTTTTTAACTAAAGTACGTGGGAGGTGAGGCCATATAAGTTTATGTTTTCACGCGTCTTATTTTTTTAAGGCTTAAGAGCAAAGTATAGAGAGAGTGTTGGAGAAAGCAAGAGAAAAACACAGTGAAAGAGAGAATTATCTGAGAATGTCTAGAGGTAGGAGAGGAATTTCTAAGCCTTCACGTCATCTCTTGCTAGCAAACAATCAAAGGAATAAGGTACAACCCTAATTTTAACTTTATTTTTTTGGAATTTCTATTGATAATTAGGTTGGATTGATATAAATACTTGTATATAGGGTTTATAATCTGTTAATCATCGTTTGTGAGTGCTATTCGATGATCAAATTCGTGAGAATTGGGTTGTTGTAAAAGATTTCAAATAACAGTGTTTTGTGTATGAAAATGGCTTAGTAAGTCCAAAATTTGATGTTCAATCCTTGCTAGAATCTATTAATTGGTTATATATTGTGTTAGTATATCAAGGAACGAAAACAACGGAAGTTAAACAAACCAAATTGGTTGAGAAACGAATTCGTAGTGAATGAATTCGCTAAATTTGTCGAACATGAACAATTAGTATGAACATGAGTTGTAAATCCATATATGGGTTAGTTAATGTTTAGGTTAGCTGATGGGTAATTGGTATGTTGTAGCTTTATGAGTTACGAACCCACAGAATCGAAAATAGACTGATTTGGATGAGTATAACTCATGTTATGATCATTGGAAGGAGTTTTGGTCTGTGTAATCACGAAGAGCAGAGCCTGAGGGCCTGTTCTACGACTTGCGATGCAGCTGCCCTGCCCCTAAGGCCATTTAGGGCAGCATACACGCCGGACATCGGTTTACAGTGCTTCGCTTTCGACTGCTTGTAGTAAATTAAGCATAACATTTTCATACAAACTCCGATTGAGGTGATTCAAGATGATCCGGAACGAGGACGAATAGACCTACAACGTTTATTCTTTGAGTGTTTCAATTTGAGGTCGAAAACAGGGGTAAAAATGGTCATATTTGGAACTATTGTGTTTTCAGGGACAATCGGAAGGCGTCGGGCATGCACGTATGCAAGTGTAGTGCTCTTGACGATAAAAGATGTTGTTCTAAGTTATAGAACATGAATATTATGAAGTATAATGATGATTAACATTAATAAATGATATATTAGATAAGTTGTATACGCATACTAAGCACACACAAGAGAGCCAAATTGGGCGTGTGATGAATAAATGTCGAAACGCCGTGATAAGTGATAATGAACGTAAAAAAATGTTTTAAGTCTAATGAAATGAATATTATAAGATATGAAATGGGTTTAATATAAAACCAATAATGATTCCTAGCAAGACTTAAACACTTGAATGAACTTCGAATATAAAATATAGTGAGATATAAGTCGAAAGTTAACACAGTCAAATTGAACATTGTGTATCTATGATAGGAAGGGTTATGAGGCATAAATTAAAGTTTACATTAAAACTACTATGCGTTGCTATGTGACTAATAGTTGATGTGCATGACTATATAATTGTGTAGGGCACGTGAAGTGCAGATAACTGTAAGTTGTTAAACTGTTATTAGTAAACAACGATCAAGGCAAGTCTTTCAGTTCCTATTTGCTATGTGAATTTGATTGTTTTAAACCTTTATTGCAAAGAGCATGATGTGTTATATATATGTTGAATGTATAAAATATTAAAGTCAACTTATGGCTACGTTGATTGAGTAAAGCATGCTGGTTGAGTAAGGAACTCAATCTTTATACTTGTTATATGAACTTTAGCATGAATGTTATGTTAGTCCAATGTTTATGAGATATATGTTGATCATGTTATTATGTGCTACGTGATGCATGAAAACTATTAGATTTTGTTGGGCTGTCGAGCTCAACCTTGCAAATAACCATTTTTGCAGGTTAAGGATTGAAGTTACATTATGTGCTACTTGAATGACGTGGATCAGAAATAATTCACGAAGATTAATATTTTAGCTAAAGTTGTTATTTCTTAATAGCATGATTAAGATTCATGAGATGTACTAAATGTTTTATAATGTATAGTTTTATGTTGAGTTATAAAGCTAATGTTAGAGTTATCTGATATGTAAAGGTTATCGGATTGAAATGTAAAGTTTTATATAATAACAGTGGTAAAGTGAATCATAAAAATAAGACTGATTCAAAGACATGTAGATGGTAAAGGTTTTGATTCAGGGAATTAAAGTAAAAAGATATAAAAGTTTAAATTATTCCGCATTTAATAAAGGTTAACATCGAATGATGATGTAAAATCAGAAGGTAGATGTGTTATTAACGACTAAAGTTGGGAATTAAATTGTATGAATTTTGGGGTCATTATAGTTGGTATCAAAGCTATAGGTTATAAACCTTAGGTAGGAGTATCATAGGCTATAACCTTAGAGAAGGAAGGTGAAGATAATGAAAAAATAAGCTTAAATAGAGTTTGAACAATAAGAAGTAATTTAAGAAATTTATAAAGAAAGGATTAAAACATGCGTGAAAGGATTCAAAGAAGAATCTCGCTGAGTTATAAGGAATATGAATGTGGGGTTACCCAACTCCAATAATAAGAATGTGAGGTGATAATAAATAGACAATGTCTATAAGAAGAGAATGATAAAGAAGTTAAGAATCAAAAAGTTATATTTAAGTATGGTACAATTGTACTCTTTAGTAGTTGATGTATGACATCTGGGCTAAATGATTCCTTCATAGAGCGGAGGTATATACGAACTAGCAACTCGGAACCTAGTTTGTTGGTTGTTTGTGGAAACCACCAATGTACCTATATCGAACTGTTAGAGACTTGATGTGTACCAAGTATAGAAAATGGATACGTATGATGAAAATGTAGAACTTGAATGAAAGGTGGAGCAATGTAAATGAAGTTAGAAGTTCTTAAAGGAAGAATTGTTTTATAAACAAGAAAATTCAAAGAAGAATCTTGAAGTGATAAAAAAAAATGGGAGTTGCCTAACTCCAATACTTAAGATAACAAAGAATGTTGTAATGATGAAAAAGGAAAGAAAAGGGACCGTAAAACAAAACGATCACGAGTTAAGAAAAGACTTTTAAGGGAGATGATTATAGAATAAGATCACGACGTGATCTGTTTAAGTTATAAAGGAAAGATGGTCTATAATGTTTGAATAATTATAGCTTGATGCTATGAAGATGATGTACTATGAAATAGTACGAGATAACTCAGGAGGAGTTATAGATGATGTGATACGAGAAATTCGTATCGAGCAAAGTGTAAGTTAAGAGTAAGATAGAGTTAGGTGGGATTTCAATTGAGGACTCATGTGATGGATAAGTTATACAAATCTTTGTATGGGCGAGGGTTTTGTGCTTGCACTCAGTTTATCACATTGATAATCATTGGAATGTTGGTGTCGCGCTATCAATGTATATGTGGCGAAAAGGTGATGCTTTTCTCATGTGTATATTTGATAGTTAGAAACTATTAAGATTAGTCAGATATTATTAGGATTAGGTGTGGTTCTTAAAACTAATGCATATAGTAAGTTCGTGACTCACAATAATATGGTATGTTTTGTGTGACGCCCCCAAAATTAGGTATACGTCACCCATCTTGGGTCGCCACTTACATGGTACATAAATTCAAATACAACTTACTAACCTAACTGCGTCAGGTACAATACGACATAAAGCGTGAGTTTGAATACAAATATTGTCTACTAGATATTATACAAACTCAAAAGGAGTCCTCATTACAACTATTATCACACTTTTTTTCACACGTAATAGGAGGACTACTAATGATATCCTCCGGACCATTACTTCGTTCCCGACTCGTCCCAAACTATGTTCTCATTTTCTCAAGAGAACAAAGTGAAAGAAAGGGTGAGCTCAACTAGCCCAAGAAGAAATATTATGACTAAGATAATGCGTAATAAATTATCATTAGCCTTCAACAAGTGTTAAACCGATAAAATACAATAGACAACAAGTTTAACTGCAATGAATAAGCAATCCATTAATGTGAGTCAAGTAGAGAATAAAGTCTACTATCTTTTAGGTTTTAAAAGGTTTTCATCAATTTTTATCACGAGACTCAAATTTTAATAAATAAACCACCACATCTAATCATCCCCGTATCACTGGTCAAGGATTTTCATCAAGTTATCAATGGTCATGACTATCTTAGAATCACCCCGGTCATAATCATACCAAAAACTATCCATCATCGCATTACAGTGCCACCGAGGACTTTTGTCACATCATTTATATCAAGTCATGATTATACCGAATGATCCCTGGTCATAATCATACTAAGTTCATCTATGCACGTAAGCCAAAGATAACATAATATAACATGAGGATGATGACAATGACAAAATAATTCAATAAAACAAGTTCAAGAATTATTTAATCCATGAATTATTAATGTCCAAATTGTCAACATAATACTGTTTCGTAGAGTAAAATTCAAGAATGATCAGAAGAATATATCCGTGAAAGATATGGATGAAAACGCAAATATCAAGGATATTCTACTAATTTCATGGAGTATATAAGTCAAAGTTTTAACCAACTGGGTATAATAAAGAATGGAATAACAAAAGAAATCACCATGCATGCGGTGATTGCACAGATAAAAGTTATTCCAACAGTAATAATAATAATGAGAACTGTGTCGTGTGAAATTCACAATCAAGTGGATGTTCCAACAGTAATAATAAAGAGGCGGAACCAGTCCTGTAAAACACATGCATGTGATGTTCCAACAGTAATAATAAAGACGGAACTGTGTCAAAGGTGTAAAAACACATGCATGGATGTTCCAATGTAATGATAAAGACAGTAACTGTGTCCTGTAAAACACATGCATGTGATGTTCCAATGTAATAATAGAAGAATGTCACCAAGTATAGGGTAAACCGCGATATACAAAAGTTATTCCAATGTAATAATAAGCAATGGAATAACATAAGGATTTTACCAAGTATAGGGTATGCTGGCGATACAAAAGTTATGTATAGGGTATGCCACTTTTACAAAAGTTATTCCAATGTAATAATAATGAATGGAATAATGAAGTTCTCTTCAAGAAGAAAGAATAACACCCCTTACCGTAAAAAACTGAATATAGAAGTAGTGAAGTAGCAGAATACTCTTCTTCTTTCTATAATTTTCTCTATAACTTCTTTCTATAATTTCTCTCTAGAGTTTCAATGAATTCGTAAGAAAATAATGAAGGAATGAGCTTCTATTTATAGGAAAATGGAATGCATAAGAATTAATCCATGAACGGTCCAGATTGATTTACTTTAATCTGACGGTCCATATTTAAAGAAAAATCTTTTAAATAAAATATAATATATTCTATTTATATAAAACATTTTACTATGCAAACACTATGCAAAATACTATGCAAAACACTATGCAACACTATGCATAATAAAATATAATATATTCTATTTATAGAATAACTTTAATAAAGTATTCTATTTTATATAAAAGATGTTTCGCATTTTATTACGTTAATAATATTTAATAAAACAAAACGTCATTATCTCTATAATAATTCATATTATTAATAAAATAATAATGGAATCAAACCGAGTGACTTCTCACATAAGCATCAATAATCAATACCGTAGTGCTACTATGCAACCACACGACATTGTATTTCTTTTACTACCAAGTAGTTCAACAAAGATCAACGGTAAAACTTCCGCCGTTATTTCAATAAAATATTTTTGTCGCTTTCAATCCGACAATAATTTTGCTAGGTCCACCAATGATTGAGTAGTTGTCATTTAATATTCCCCGCTAAACCGAATATTCCCCACCAATCGAATATAATATAACCACTTGCATACTTTGCAAAATTTATAAATACTACCCACAACTATAATATTATCTCAAATTCACACCATAATATAAAAAAATTATTTCAAAAAAATTTAAATCTTTATTGATAAAATCTGGGGTCTCACATTTTGAACCCCTCAGCGAATGGATGCCTATGGTCTGACTAGGACAAGTTCTTAAACTTATATTATTGTGGCAAGTTCCTGGATTTCCAATGTGCGATAAGTTTGATGAACTATATTGGGTAGAAAATGATTATAGTATAGAGAGCATTGATGAAGTTGAAGATTGATAGAATGGTTAAGTAATGAAGTAATGGAGTAATGATTGAAGTTGATGGATACCTGGATATTCTAAATCTACTAGCTACGCAAGACTTTCGAAATTTATTAACTTCGCGGCCTTGATGTTTGCACACTGCTTTTCTTGAAAAACATTGGATCAAATGATGAAACCAATGAGTTTTAAAAAAATAATACCGTAATTGTATATGCATATGCTAATTGCTTTTGGACAGAGAAAATGATTTGAAATATATCAAATGTATTTTTTTTTATATCATCAATGCATCATGGAACCCGCATACAGAGATAATAAAAACGATGGAGTCATTAATGCAGTATTACTTAGTGTTGAATGTGATCTAAGGATCGTCAGCCCACTATGGTATGATTTAGTATGATAAAATCACCAAATGACGAAATCCTCAAACAACTTGTAAATACAGTGCGGTATCATGACATCATAAGAAGATATTTGAGATTTCTTTAAGATATGAATATATATATATATATATATATATATGTATATGTATATTTCGATTGATGTCCGAATTGTTGTAGAAGTCTATGCTATTTGATTCAGCTAGACGAATATTGAAAGATGTTCATAAAATTCAAGCATTTCTTGAGAAGTTATGTCAAACCAAATTGTTTTGGTGCGGATTCAGATGTTGAAAAGTTGAGGTGAACAACCCTATAAAAGGGGACATGTTATTGGAGACAATGGTTCCGAAAGTAACGCATATAGTCATTACAATGTTAAGATGTAATACATTATGCACGACATAGTGGTACGATAGGCTGATCACCTAGAGTACTTATAGAGAGTGTTTTCAGTCTGTGTGATTGCTAAACATTCTGTTAAAGATGGTTTATAGTGGTGATGCACTGTTAAACCTGGAGAAGAGTTCAAGGTCCGTATAGTCTTATGACTGTTAAAGGTTCAAGTTGAGATACTTGATAACCTAGGGACATAGTTCAAGGTCTTATGACCCCTCAGCACGATTTGGAATCTTTTAAAATTCCTGAGTTATTCATACCGCTTCCCAATTATTGAGCAATTGTAGAAGATTCTTTCTATTCTAAAAGGCGAATGTGGTAAGGGTGATATTCCTTAGAAAGAAATAAGTCGTAGAATGCGACACTGAACGATGGATATGTTGAATAGGTGAGAAAAGAAATTTTTAAATGAGAAGGAGATGAGTTATCAAAGAATAATGTAAAACTTTTAATAGAAAAGTTTAATAATTGTAGAAAGATCTTTGTAGAAAGAAGTGGTTTTAGAACCCAATGAATGAATAAAATATTAACATAAAATCTATTTTGATAGATTGAATGAATGAAGATTAATAAATAAAATTTTGAGAACGAAATTCTTAGAAGAATGGGTGAATGTAATATCCTGAGTATTTATGATAACGATCCTTAGAAAAGGAAATGAATGGGTTAAAGAATATATAATACTCAAATATAATTGAGTCTAAGTAAAGGTTATGAAATAAAATTTACAAGAATTTATTATGAATAATGGTGGGAGTAGGAAATATGAAACCTATATTAAGGTAATGTGTTGAAGTTATTCAATGATAAATTTTGAAAAGAGATTTGGTGAAAACCGAGTAAGGGAGGTTGTGTTGATTCCGAGGACGGAATCCTTATAAGGGGGGAAAGATGTGACAACCCGAATTTTTATAAGTTATTAAAATAGGAATTTAATAATTAAAATTCTTATTATGAGATATTTTGAGTTTGAGTATGTATATATATGTGCTATATATTTTGAAATGTGTGATCTGGTGTGAAGGGAAATATATATTCATATATTGGGAAAGTGATGTTTAATAGTTAAGTTAACTATCAAGAAATTAATTGAATTTGGTAATTATTTTAAATATTTATTCAATTAAATAAATATTTTAAATAATTTATTTATTGAGGAAAATAAATAATGGATGAGTGTGGTGAATTAATTTAGTAACTAAATTGATTAATGTTAATTAAATTGAGTAATCGATAATTTTATCGATGGATTTAATTTAGGGAATTGTTTAATATAAAGGAAATAAATAAATTAAACAAAGTGATATATCTAATTTATTAATTAAACTAGATATATAATTATTTGTTAATTATAAGGTATAATGATAATAAGAATTTTATTATTATTGTAAGTTATTTAAATTAGCTAAAGCTAAAGTTATTTAATTAACTAAATTAATGGTGTGACATGAAAACTATATAATATAATAATATAAAAATAAATTAGTATGGGAATTATGTGCTTAGCCAAACAAGGCCTTGTGGCCTTTGGCTTGTTTCTAACTGAAGCCTTTTTGTTTTTTAACTGAAGTACGTGGGAGGTGAGGCCATATAAGTTTATGTTTTCACGCGTCTTATTTTTCTAAGGCTTAAGAGCAAAGTATAGAGAGAGTGTTGGAGAAAGCAAGAGAAAAACACAGTGAAAGAGAGAATTCTCTGAGAATGTCTAGAAGTAGGAGCGGAACTTCTAAGCCTTCACGTCATCTCTTGCTAGCAAACAATCAAAGGAATAAGGTATAACCCTAATTTTAACTTTATTTTTTTGGAATTTCTATTGATAATTAGGTTGGATTGATATAAATACTTGTATATAAGGTTTATAATCTGTTAATCATCGTTTGTGACTACTATTCGATGATCAAATTCGTGAGAATTGAATTGTAGTAAAAGATTTCAAATAATAGTGTTTTGTGTATGAAAATGGCTTAGTAAGTCCAAAATTTGATGTTTAATCCTTGCTAGAATCTATTACTTGGTTATATATTGTGTTAGTATATCAAGGAACGAAAACAACGGAAGTTAAACGAACCAATTTGGTTGAGAAACGAATTCGTAGTGAATGAATTCGCTAAATTTGTCGAACATGAACAATTAGTATGAACATGAGTTGTAAATCCATATTTGGGTTAGTTAATATTTATGTTAGCAGATGGGTAATTGGTATGTTGTAGCTTTATGAGTTACGAACCCATAGAATCGAAAATAGACTGATTTGGATGAGTATAACTCATGTTATGATCATTGGAAGAAGTTTTGGTCTGTGTAATCGCTAAGATCAAAGCTTGAGGGCCTGTTCTGCGACTTGGGACACAGCTGCGCTGCCACCAAGGCCATTTAGGCGCAACAAGAAGCGGACATCGTGGTCCGGCGACCGCTTCGACTTCTTTGTAGTAAATTAAGCATAACGTTTTCATACGAACTCCGATTGAGGTGATTCAAGATGATCCGGAATGAGGATGAATAGACCTACAACTTTTATTGTTTAAGTGTTTCAATTTGAGGTCGAAAACAGGGTTAAAATGGTCATATTTGGAACTATTGTGTTTTCGGGGACAATCGGAGGTGTCGGGCATGCACGTATATAAGTGTAGTGCTCTTGACGATAAAAGATATTGTTCTAAGTTATAGAACATGAATATTATGAAGTATAATGATGATTAACATTAATAAATGATATATTAGATAAGTTATATACGCATACTAAGCACACACAAGAGAGCCAAATTGGGCGTGTGATGAATAAATGTCGAAACGCTGTGATAAGTGATAATGAATGTAAAAAAAGTGTTTTAAGTCTAATGAAATGAATATTATAAGATATGAATTGGGCTTAATATAAAACCAATAATGATTCCTAGCAAGACTTAAACACTTGAATGAACTTCGAATATGAAGTATAGTGAGATATAAGTCAAAAGTTAACACAATCAAATTGAACATTGTGTATCTATGATAGGAAGGTTTATGAGGCGTAAATTAAAGTTTACATTACAACTACTATGCGTTGCTATGTGACTAATAGTTGATGTGTATGATTATATAATTGTGTAGGGCACGTGAAGTGCAGATAACTGTAAGTTGTTAAACTGTTATTGGTAAATAACGATCAAGGTAAGTCTTTTAGTTCCTATTTGCTATGTGAATTTTATTGTTTTAAACTTTTATTGCAAAGAGAATGATGTGTTATATATATGTTGAATGTATGAAATGTTAAAGTCAACTTATGACTACTTTGATTGAGTAAAGCATGCTAGTTGAGTAAGGAACTCAATCTTTATACTTGTTATATGAACTATAGCATGAATGTTATGTTAGTCCCATGTTTATGAGATATATGTTGAGCATGTTATTATGTGCAACGTGATGCATGAAAACTGTTAGATTTCGTTGGGCTGTCGAGCTCAACCTTGCAAATAACCATTTTTGCATGTTAAGGGTTGAAGGTACATTATGTGCTACTTGAATGACGTGGATCAAAAATAATTCACGAAGATTAATATTTAACTAAAGTTGTTATTTCTTAATAGCATGATTAAGATTCATGAGATGTACTAAATATTTTATGATGTATAGTTTTATGTTGAGTTGTAAAGCTAATGTTAGAGTTATCTGATATGTAAAGGTTATCAGATTGAAATGTAAAGTTTTATATAATAACAGTGGTAAAGTGAATCATAAAAAATAAGATTGATTCAAAGACATGTAGATGGTAAAGGTTTTGATTCAAGGAATTGGAGTAAGAAGACATAAAAGTTTAAATTATTCTGCATTTTATAAAGGTTAACATCGAATGATGATGTAAAATTAGAAGGTAGATGTGTTATTAACTACCAATGTTGGGAATTAAATTGTATGAATTTTGGGGTCGTTATAATTTACACATGACATGGTTCCATTATTTATTATTCTGTTAGAATATCCTGTCTGTACATTTACGCATGACCTGGTTCCATTATTTATTATTCTGTTGAAATAACCTGTCTGTGCGGTCTATCGCATACCTGGTGAATTCTTCTGTTATTCCATTCCTTATTGTTCTGTTGGAATAACCTGTCTATGTGGATTACCACATACATGGTGAATGATTCTTCATATTCATTCCTTATTAAATTGTGGAAATGATCTGTCTACGTGGATTATCGTATGGCGGGTGAAAATCCATTTGCAGTTTCGTAATTTTTCTGACCCTCAAAAATTCAGAAAAAATTTGAAATGATAATTTGATGAGTTTTCTATATTGTGTCCAAAGATGGCGATTTTTGGATGTATAGATTAAGAGTTATGGATTTTGTGACGCCCCCAAAATAGGTCCATTCCATCCAACCCATTCTGAGTCGCCAAATACATGGTACAGAAATAACTACAACTTTATTATTACAACATATAAACTGTGAGTTTAAATACAGATATTGCCATCCAGATAATATCCACACGCAAATAAATCCCCATCATAATTATTGATACATTATTTTACAAAAATGGTGAGAACTACTAAACAACTCTCTCTAGAACCTTCATTCCATACCCCGACTAGTACTCGTTACATTCTCGCCTCCTGAGAAGAAAAATGGAACAACAAGGAAAAGGGTGAGCTCAACTAGCCCAGTAAAGAATATTATGACTAAGATAATATACAACAAATTATCGTTAGTCTCCAACAGAAAAAATCTAATAGAATACAATAGACAACCGGTTTTAAATCAATAAGCTCGCAATGAAACAACAATTCATTAGAAGAGTTAAGTAGAGAATGCAAACTACTATCTTCTATATATGAATTTAAAAGTTCATCGTCGATATTTTATCCCCAGTAACATCAATCAATATATATCTCGAATCAAATATTCATCTTTGCACTACAAAGCCAAAGATATTCATCGATTGATCATGTTCATCTAAACACTGCTCATCTTTGCACTACGGGCCAAAGATATTAATCATCCATTATATTCATCTCAACACTGCTCATTTTTGCACTACTGGTGCCAAAGATATTCACTAATATCATCATTTAGGACCGAGGATGATGAAAAATATTTTAAAGGAAACGAATCTAGTGAAACAAAAGAACAAATATTAAGGATTCGTATTTTAAACAATCCAAGTTCAAAAATACTTCATAAGTAATCAGAGTGGAGTAAAATTCAAGAATGATCAAAACATGGATACAACCAAAGCTAGTATCCAGAATAGATATTTTGGACAAAAAGAAGAAATTTCATTTTTTGGTGAATAGTACCATATTCGTGAATAGTGCCGTATACGTGAATAGTAACTCCGACACCAAAAGATAGAAATTTCACAAAAAAAACATCTTCACGCTTCGTGAATAGTACTCGTGAATAGTAACTCGTGAATAGTAACTCATGAATAGTAACCCCGACATGAAAAAGTTCCAAATTTGATAAAAATTTCCAACCAATATTTCTAAGATAATGATATTGAAGAAATAATATCATTTTCGAATAAAATAACATCCCTTACCTCGAAAGACAGTACTTCTAGTTGAAACACCGGATATAGGCTATGACTTGAACTTGCACCGTATAGCAATACTCAAAGTATACTCAAAATACTTACAAGAATACGCTCGATAATATAGAGAGAGAAAACTTCAGTTTCTGGTGTGATTTTCAATTCTAACCTAAGCACCCTATTTATAGGAAAATGCTTAGAACACCAAAGTAGAAAATTTAATATAATAATATTATTATTATTTCCACAACTTCCTACGCACCAAGAATCTGAATTCAGCTATTAAAACACATGCAAGAACCACACTCAAATCACCAAAAACGTTTTTCATATTAAAAATATTTTAAACTTCAAAAATTAATTATTTTGGAGCTTCGGAACTTCAATAATTCATAATAAATAGCCCTTTTATCAGAAAATTAGAATCTCGCGATTTTTAATAGGAAATTCAATTCTCTACAACTTTACAGAAGAAAGTGTTTCCAAATTCCAAATAGAATTGGCCAATCAAATCCATAAAGCAGACGATTTTACTGTGCTATAATCAAATTTCGGTCAATAATTGTGTCCACCAACACACAAAATCTGTGTTAAACATTTAATGCCACAAAAATACTCTTCCTCCTCATATACTTATATATCCCACATTCATTATAAAAATATCACCGTTAATATATTATTAAAATAATATATTTAAATGAATTATTTTATCGAAAAAGTTAAAATATTAATTTTCAACAATTGTCATTTTAAAAATTTTCTCCATCTATATCCACATAAAATCAATATTTTCCTCATCATATAAATCAATAATTAATTATTCACAAATAATATTACAGAATCACAAGATCGGGCAACCGTGTAGTTCCTCAGAAAGAGGGGCTTTCAATAAGGATCTCTCCTTATTAGCCGCAATTAGGTGACCAAACCTCTCCTTAGATGTAACTTTCTAGACATTGCAAATAATGTTATCCAATAATATTATTCGAGATAATATGAATTATTACTCCGATAATGGAATATACTATGTAATGACAATTTATGAAAAAATAAGTAATATAAAATATCAATGCAAAGAATTATTGAATCAATAAAATAAAATATTGAATAGTAATTATCGTAATAATTATTGAGTAGTGCCTTCACGTAAGAATCAATAATTGGTGCAATACCATGTGCCATTGTTCAACAACGAGTATTAATGTGTTTTAACCAACGGGTATTCCAACAAAGATAATTCAGAATAACTACGCCAATTATTTATAAACAACTTATATTTGTCATTTTCTTCATCCAATCACTTTCCGTTATGGGGCCCATAAAGATTTGCTGGTCATTGCATTTAATATTCCCTGACAAGATTTAATATTCTACTTACAATAATGAATATTTTATAACCACTTGCTTATTCGAAATATTTATGATTTTACCCATAACTATCCACATTAATCAATTCAATCCTTACTATTTCAAAATAATAAATAGAGGAAAATAAATTTCATTTATTAATAATTTGGGGTCTTACAGATTTTATGGGAAAAACTATTTTAAAAGTGAACCCTTAAACTCCTTGTGGTTAACTCCAAAATTGATGAAATTTTTATTGGGAGTACATGTATATAACAGGAGTATACTCTGTAAATTTTAGAATTTTTGGACAAAAGTACAATTTATGATAAATGTTTAAATATTCGGCAGTTTTGGCCATATGAAAAATAGTAAATGAATATTGAAAATTCCGAGAAAAATATATGTTCAATATGGGACTATATTCTGTTAAATCCCAGAAAAGAAATATTTTTGGGTCTGATTTGTTATTTTTCATAAAAATGAACTAGTTATGAGTAAATAAATTAAATATGTTATGGTGAAGTAACAAAATTGAAAAATAGGATTTTATGGCTTGGGAATCCTATATAGGGTATATGAAGATTTTTGATGAGGGATTTGATCATCGGTGATGAAATCTTATGAGTATGGTATTTTTGAATGATTAAATGTATTAATTGATAAAGTGTAAACAATTGAAATAAATTGTTTATAAGTTTAAGAAGTGATTAAAATATTGTTATAATATTAATAATATTAGATTATGAGTTTATTAAGTGATTGATAATATTCGGATAAATTTAAAGTCTTTAATATTTATCCTTGTGTTCGTTTGATTAATGCTTATATCATTGTCATCGTCCTCATGCTTATATTATGATGAAAGTCATCTTTGGCTTACGTGCAAAGATGGACTGTTAATTATTGGTTTTACAGTTGAATATCTTTGGCTTACGTGCAAAGATGGACTGTTGATTATTGGTTTTACACTTGTATATCTTTGGATTATGTGCAAAGATGGACTGTTGATTATTGGTTTTACAGTTGTATATCTTTGGCTTACGTGAAAAAGATGAACTATTGATTGATGAGTATTTTTGGCTTATGTGCATAGATGAACTGTTTATTGGTATGATTATGACCAAGAATCATTCGGTATATTCATGGCCCGTAATGTTATAGATGATGTGGTAAAAGTCCTCATTGTCCCATAGTGTATTGATGGACAGTTATTGGTATGATTATAACCAGGAATTATTCGGTATAATCATGACCATTGATGATTATATGAATATCCTTAGACGTAGTGCAGGGATGATTCGATGATGTGGATTATTTATTAAGCTGAGTCTTAGCGATAAAATATTGATTATACACTTTTAATTCGTAAAAGATAGTAGATATCATGCTCTACTTGACTCTTCTAAAATACAGTTGTATGTCTTTGGCCTGTAATGCAAAGAATAAATTGTTAATGAATATCTTTGGCCGTAGTGCAAAGATGAATTTATTAGTATGATTATGAGCAGGAATTGTCATTTGGTATAACCATGATTTTTGATGTTTCAGGTGAAGATAGGTGATGAAAATTATCTTCGTCCTGGGTGCGAAAAGGAATTTAGAATCACAATTATGATTATGAGTTATTCATATGATTGTGGACAGGAATTGTTGATTGATGTTACAGGGATAAAACATTATTGGTGGACTTTTAACATGGAGAAGATAATAGACCTGATGGTCTATTTGACTCTTCTAATGGATTACTCGTTTCGTTGCAACTATGGTTGAAAAGTTTTATCATCTACCATATGTTCTAAATCTCTGATTTATTATTGACGAAGGCTATTGATAATTTAATTATCTTTAGTCATGATATTCTTTATTGGGCTATTTATGCTCACCCTTTGCTTCACAATTCCTTTTAGGTACGAAGAGTGTAGCTGGGTCGAGCGGGGATAACAGGGAAATAGTGTGATGGTCCGAGACTGTCAAAGTTTCTCAATACATTATAAAACGTCATGATATGCAACAGATAATTGTATTGAGGACCTAAGATGTGTGTGTCGTATTTTATACGTCACTTAATAATTGATTTTCAAGTAACAACAATAGGGTGATGAGAACCCGACTTTGAAAGCGTCAAAAGTGCACCTCATTAGAATGAATATGATAGTAATCTTCTCGTTCTTCTTTGGGGTCTTAAAATATTTGCTGCTGTATTTTATATGGCATTGTAACAATTTGAGTTTGGATACTGTCTACGATACAATATTGTATTAAAACTCATACTTATCTCATATCGTACATTGCTTGACAATTCAACAAGTTTGTATAAATGAAGTTTGTATTTGATTTTTATAGAGTGATATCTGGCGACTCAAAAAGGGTCGTGTGGACCTATTTTGGGGGCGTCACACAAACCGTGCATTGCTATCATTTCCACCCGTATTTTGTACACGAGTCTCCCTCATCTGATTTTGCATGAACTACAAAAAGCTTCTAAACATCCCATCGTTCATCGCCTGATCAATGGTGTTGTTTATAGGAGGAACATTGTCGTCCTGTTGCACGTTCTCCTAATTGGTGATTAAAGGTGTCTCCACGGTCTCATTTACTCCATTGTTAACATTCTCAGTTGCCATTCTCAAATACTGCCATAAAATAAGGGTTAATTAAAGAAAATGACATACCACATAATACCCCTATATTCTGATCAACTAACAAATAAGCTTAGGTAGGACACACTAGCGAAGGATTTACTCGTCTCTCCCCTCCTAGTTCTATTCCCCGATCTCCGCTAGAGACCATATCCCTAAGATCTGATATCAACTGTGACGCCCCCAAAATAGGTCCAATCCACCCAACTTATTCTGAGTCGCCAAATACATGGTACATAAATAATTATAACTTTATTAATACAATTGTCCTGCAAAATACGACAACACATAAATTGTGAGTTTAAATACAAATATTGTCTTCTAGATAGTATTCAAACTCAAATAAGTCCTCATTACAATTATTGATACACTATTTTACAAAATAGTGAGGACTACTAAAACAACTAACTTGAAACATCACTCCACATCCCGACTAGTTCCCAGTATGTTCTCGCCTCCTGAGAAGAAAAATGGAACAAAAAGAAAAAGGGTGAGCTCAACTAGCCCAGTAAAGAATATTATGACTAATATAATATAGAACAAATGATCCTTAGTCTTCAGCAGTGAAAAAATCTGATAGAATACAATAAACAACAAGTTTTAGATCAACATCTACAGTGGAAACAATAATCCATTAGAAGAGTCAAGTAGAGAATGAATTATACTATCTTCTAAGATTCAAAAGTCCATCATCAATATTTTATCCCTGTAACATCAATCAATAAACATCTTGAATCAAATATTCATCTTTGCATTACATGCCAAAGATATTCATTTGTATCATCAGTTGGTCATGTTCATCTCAACACCTGTTCATCTTTGCACTACGGGCCAAAGATATTCATTAGGAAATCATTCATCTTTGCACTACAGGCCAAAGATATTTAGTAATATCATCATTTAGGACTGAGGATGATGAAAAATGTTTTTAAGAAAATGAATCCAGTGAGACAAAAGGACATATATTAGGGATTTGTACTACAATTTATTCAAGTTCAAAAATACTCCATAATAATCAATTGTGGAGCAGAATTCAAAAATAATGATCAAAACATGGATACAATCAAAGATAGTAACCACAATAGACAACTTGGACAAAGAAAGAAAAATTTATTTTTTTGTGAATAGTGCCGTATTCGTGAATAGTGTCATATACGTGAATAGTGCCGTAAATATGAATAGTAACCCAGACACAAAAAGATAGAAATTCCACAAGATAATTCATCATACTTCGTGAATAGTACTCGTGAATAGTAACTCATGAATATTAACTCATGAATAGTAACCCCGACATGAAAAGGTAAAAATTTCATAATAAAATTCATATCAATATTCCGGTATAATGATATTGAAAAAAATAATATCATTTACGAAGAAAATAACATCCCTTACCTCAAAAAAATAGTACTTCTGACTGGAATATCAGATATAACACTGAAGAAAACTTTCACCGTATAGAAACACTCAAAGTATCGAAAAACTCACAAAAATACGCTCGATAATATAAAGAGAGAAAACTTCAGATTCTAGTGTGATTTTTAATTCTAACTTAAACATCCTATTTATAGGAAAATGCTTAGAACACCAAAGCAGAAAATTTAATAAAATATTAATATATTAAAAAAATTTACGCCCACCTTAGAAAACCTAAATTCAGCATGTTTACCACTCATGTGGGGCCCACCAAAATGAAAAAAAATGTTTTTCTTTAAAAAAGTATTTAAAACTTCAAAATCAATTATTCCGGAACTTCAATAATTCATAATAAATAGCTTTTTTATCAGAAAAATTCGAATCTTATGTCCATTTCATAGGAAATTTAATTTTCTACAACTTTGTAGCTTTATGTTTTTCCAAATTCTAAACAGAAATTGACCGAAATCCACATACAGATGATTTTGCAGGCTGTAATCATATTTCAGTCAAAAATGGGGTCCACCAACATGTTTAACATGTTTTTAGCATTTATTGTAACAAAAATACTCTTCCTCGTCATTTATTCACATATCACACATTCATTGTAAAAATATCACCATTATTATATTATTATATTATCGCATTATACATTCATAATGTAATATAATAATATATTTGAATGAATTATTTTATCATAAAAGATAAAATATCAATTTTCAACAATTGTCACTTTTCTAAAAATTTCTCCATTTATATTCACATAAATAAATATTTTCCTTATCATATAAATAAGTAATTAATTATTCACAAATAATATTACGAATCACAATAATAATAACCGTGTCGCGTTCAAGAAAGAGGGGCTTTCGATAAGGATCTCTCCTTCGGCGCATAAATTAAGTGATCAAACCCTTTCTTATGCAGTAACTTCCTTAGACATTGCTAATAATGCTATCTAATAATATTATTCAAATAATATGAATTATTGATCTGGTAATGGGAAATACTGTGCAATGATAATTTTTGAAACAACAGTAATATAAAATATCAACGTAGCAATTATTGAATCAATAAAATAAAATATTGAACAATAATTACTGTAATAATTATTGAGTAGTTCCTTCTTACGTAAAAATCAATAATTGGTGTAATACCGTGTGCTACTATGCAACACCGCGTATTACTGTGTTTTAACCACCGAGTATTCCAACAGTGTTAACGGTAACAACTACGCCGTTATTTATAAAAACTCATTCTTGTCATTTTCTTCATCCAATCGCTTTCCGTTATGGGGCCCACAAAAGGCTGCACCGTCGTATGAATATTCCCAGATAGCAAGAATATTCCACGACCAAACAAATATCCCTGACAACAATGAATATTTTATAACCACTTGCTTATTTAAAATATTTACGTATTTTACCCATAACTAACCACATTAATTAAATCAACCCTTTACTATTTCAAAATAATAAATAGAGGAAATTCAATTTCATTTATAAAAAGCTGGGGTCTTACAGATTATCTCCCTCTGGCTGGTTTGAGGGGCGTGACCACTTATCATCCACTGGCTGTGATGTCACAATTTCATGATGTTCATCCCTTCGATAGGGCATTAGGTTAGCGTATGTCATCTCGGCTTTTATCAGTAGAGGATTTGTCCAGGGTGTGTACCTGTTGGCCCCAACGTGAGAGGGTTAATTTTACTACTAGCTATCCAGGCCATTCTACAGAGTATTTTGCATGGTTGGAGGCAGAGATTACATCGACTGAGGTTGCATCCACGGAGCCGAATATTGGTTCTGACAGTGGGGAGCCCATGGAGGACATTGATTTTCCCATAGAGGACGAGTTGTTTGCTGGGTTGACAGCAGATCTTATTGATTCCCCCAATGTTGCTACTGTGACTCCATATTTGATAGAGTATTTAGAGCAGAGTCTGCATTTGCTGACATTTGAGAGAGATCAGGCTAGAGCTTTGATGTTGACAGCTCTTGATGGTAGAGATGTCGCTCTAGTTGAGAGAGATGATGCTTTAGCTAATAGAGACACCACTGTTGCTGAGCGGGACGAGGCTAGATCATCTAGAGATGCCGTTGTCATTGAGCGGGATGGTGCTATATCTGCCCGAGATTTTGCTATTACAAACAGTACTGCATTGAGATCCCATACTGCTCATATCATTCCAGAGATGAGCACGTTTATTGATGAGCATAGTGTCACCATGCAGATGGCTGTGGATCTCTTGGCTCGCATTGATACCCTTATGCTGGAGCTCACAAAGTTACCCCCTTCTTCTGAGAGGGATGCCATGTTGGATTTGATAGTTGTCATATCCACTGGATTGTAGATTAGCTTGTATTTTCCTACACAGACTAGCTTAGCCATTTTTGTCATGTACAGTACACATTGTATATATCAAACAATATTATATGGCAAGGAAATATATTTTGATTCACTTCCCTTTTGAGTTACGCCATGTTACTTGCTTGATAGTTGTCTGTTTCTCAGGGTTTATGATATTGATTTATTCTGAACTCCCCCTTGATGGATGGACATTGAGATGTCTCAGGATCTTTCAGAATGGATCATTTATCTGTGTATCCCCCTACCCTTTGGTGTCTTGCGATTGGTTTTTGTATGTAGTTATGGAGATGATTATGGTTTTCCTCTCTGAGGTTGACCGCCCCATAGATGGTCGCCGGTACTCCTTTGTATTAGGGAGCCCAGGTAGTTCCATCTCTTATGGATTGGTGTTTCTCTTTGAGGATGCAATCGCAACTTAGATGGTCGCCGATTCTCCCATTTGTGTGGGGAGACCAGGTAATTCCATCCCTTTGGTCTAAGCCGATGACGTGTGGTTTAAAAGATGATCCCAGTACCATTTGACAAGTTTTTGTGTTTTGGTAGGGGGTGAGACCGAACCATGAATGGTTTCCTACGTACTCCAATTGAGAAGGGGGAGATCAGGTCTGCGTGGTTTGAACCTAGCATGAAAAGGTTCAAAGTTGTAAGTGGTGAAAAGGGTGTAGAGATTTTTTATTATTTTTTCTGTAGTTAGACTGGACCATAAAAATGGCTACCTATATACTACCGTGTATTGGGGAGATCAGGTCTATGTAGTTCGCCCCTGGTGGGATAGACTGTAGATGAAAAGTTTTATCCCTAGTGGGACAAACTGAAGTTATGAAATGTTTGAACCCTGGTGGGACAAACTAAAGTGTGAAATGTTTATCCTGAGTGGGACAAACTGAAGATGTGAAATGTTTATCCCAAGTGAGACAAACTGAAGGTGTGAAACGTTTGATCCCTAGTGGGACAAACTGAAGTAGTTAGGATTGTATGTAGTGAGAAAGGATTTAAAAACCTTAATTGACTGGGGATCTAGTGATCCAAAACCAGGATGTTGGTTTGCAGACAACTTTAGACATAGTATCGTTTCACGGTATCCGAGTTAATGAGTTGTGGAAATTCATCACCATCCATCTCTTATAATCTGAGGGCTCCTTTTGTTAATACCTCCTTGACAATAAATGGGCCTTCCCAGTTTGGGGCGAATTTTCCTTTGAATTAATCTTGGTTGTCCAGAACTTTCTTCAAGACCAATTCATGTTTTTGAACTACCGTAGCTAAACTTTTCTGTTGTAGGATCTAGCAATCCTCTGTTGGTATAACTGACCATGAAAGATAGCTGCGGCCCGCCTTTTATCTATTAGAGATAATTGGTGGTACCTATATTGTAACCATTGGTCTTCATCCAGCTGAGCGTCTATAAACACTTTGAGGGATTCCATTTCTACTTCTATGGGGAGTACTGCTTCCATGCCATAGGGTAATGAGTAGGGGGTTGCCCTAGTGGAAGTGTGCATTGACGTTCTGTAGGCTAATAGATTCAGAGGCAATAAGTCAGGCCATCCTTTGTGATTGGCGGACATCTTTTACATGATCTTTTTGATATTCTTATTAGCCGCTTCAACAGCACCATTCCTCTTTGGACGATAGATGACGAAGTTGAGATGTTTGATGTGGAATTTACTACATAACTCCTCCATCATTTGATTGTTGAGGTTTTTGGCATTGTCTGACATAATCACCTCTGGTTGTCCATATCGATAAATGACATTATTTTTGATGAAACCAATGATAACTTCTTTAGTAACCCTGGGGAAGGAGGCTGCTTCTACCCACTTGGTGAAGTAGTCGATCATGGTAAAGATGAAGAAATGACAATTGCTGGCTTTGGGCTTGATGGGCCTCATCACGTCCATTCCCCACATTAAGAAGGGCTATGTCAAACTCATATTGTGGAGCTCCCTTGGAGGAGCTGTGGATAGCATATCCATGAATTTGGCGTTAGTAACATCTCTTGACGTGATCATCACAGTCAACCTTGAGAGAGAGCAAAAAAGCCCTGTTCTTAGGGTTTTCTTGACAGGTAGAGGGCCTCTCATGTGTGGGCCGCATACTCCACCATGGATTTCATCCACGAGCCTCTAAGCTTGGTCTTTTTCTAGACATCTGAGAAGACCTAATCTTTCATCTCTTTTGTAGAGTGCGTCTTTGTTCAGGTAGAATTTCATGGTCGTTCTATCGATCCGCTTTCTTTCAGCTGGACTCACCTCAGCGGGTGTAGATCTATCTCGCAGATACTCCTTGATATCCTGATACCAAGGGTGTCTGAAGGGAGGCAACTCATTCGATATTTCTCCAATGTAGTTCCCATAGGCTGGAGCCTTTTGCAGGGTGAATGTGATATTTGGCATGTCTTTCTTATCAAGTATGTTGATCAAGGAGGCAAAAGTTGCTAGTGCATCCGCAAAGTCATTCCTATTCCGAGGTATGTGGAGGAAGGATATTTCTTCAAACTCCAAAGCCATCTGGATAACTTGTCGATGGTAAGGTAGTAAATGTAGCTCTTTGGTGTGATAGATCCCAGTGGTTTGTCTGATTACCAACTCAGAATCTCCAAAGATAGTTAACCGTCTGATACCCATGGATTGGGATAATTTTAACCCCATGATACAGCCTTCATACTCAGGTGTGTTGTTGGTGCTGACAAACTACAATTTGGCGGCAATGG
Source organism: Panax quinquefolius (assembly GCA_020205615.1). NCBI lineage: Eukaryota > Viridiplantae > Streptophyta > Magnoliopsida > Apiales > Araliaceae > Panax > Panax quinquefolius. The sequence goes on from CM035157.1 coordinate 58,820,235, forward strand.
GATAGTGCTCCTCCATAATGGATACTAGAACTGCACCAGCTGTAGAACCTTCCTTGTTTATAGCTCCATCAAAAATACATCTTCCATGATTGGTGTGTATCATCCTGATGGTGTTGCTGAATTGTCATTATCCCTTTATTGGGGAAGTATGTTTCCAAGGTTTTGAAATCCCCTGTAGGTGTGGAGGCTAGTTAATCCGCAATTCCTTGACCTTTGAAAAAAAATTTAGTCACGTAAATGATGTCAAATTACTGCAAGATCAACTGCCATTTAGATAATCGATAATTCAGCATGGGTTTACTGAAAAAGTATTTAAGAGGATACACGCGGGATATGAGATGGGTTGTGTGACCATGGAGATAATGTTGTAACCTCATGGAAGCCCACGCTAAAGCACAACAAGTTTTCTCAATCAAAGTGTACTTATGTTCACTGCTGCTGAATCTTTTGCTAAGGTAATAGATAACTCTTTCTTGGCCTCTATTATCTTTCTGTCCCAGCATGCAGCCCATGACATTGTCATTGATGGATAGGTACATAAATAGGGGAACACCATCCCTAGGAGGTACCAAAATAGGAGCTTTGATTAGCTGCTCTTTGATGAGAAGGAAGGCTTTCTGACACTCATCATTCCATTTCATGGAGGAGTTCTTCCTTAGCAACTTGAAGATGGGTTCACAGGTTGCTGTGAGTTGGGAGATGTATCGGCTGATGAAGTTGATTCTTCCCAAAAATCCCCGTATTTCCCTCTCTGTCTGGGGTATGGGCATTTTCGTGATGGCCTGGATTTTTGTAGGATCCAGTTCAATCCCTTTTTGGCTCACTAGGAGTCCTAACAACTTGCCTGATTTGATGCCAAAGGTGCATTTGGCTAGGTTCAACTTCAAGTTGAACTTACGTAACCGGCTGAAGAGCTTTTTGAGATAATTTAGGTGGTCTTCCTCCCTTCGGGACTTGACAATGATGTCATCTGCATAGATTTCTATCTCTTTGTGCATTAAATCATGAGATAGAGTCATCATGGCTCACTGATAGGTGGCTCCAGCATTAATGAGGCTGAATGACAACCGTCTATAGCAAAAAGGTACCACAAGAAGTGATGAATGCAGTTTTCTCACGATCCTCTTCAGCAACCATGATTTGATGGTACCCCGCAAAGCAGTCAGCAAAGGAGTACATGTCATACTGAGTTGTATTGTAAATGAGTATGTGGATGAATGGTACGGGAAAGCTATCTTTGAGATAAACTTTGTTCAAATCTTGGTAATCCACACAAACTCGAACCTTCCCTCCGGATTTAGGCACGGGGACTATGTTGGTTAGCCACTCAGGGTATGTTGATACCATGACGATGCCGGCTTGAAATTGTTTCACAATTTCTTCTTTAACTTTCAAACTCCACTCTGGTTTTAATTGCCTGAGTTTCTGTCTGACTAGCTTGAATCCCTCTTTGATTGGAAGGAAATGAATGACGATGTTAGTTGACAAACCGACCATGTCTTCATTAAACCATGCAAACACATCTTGGAATTGGGTTAATAGAGTAACCATGTCATTCCTTTGGTTTGGAGTAAGGTCCGTACCAATCTGGATTTGTTTGGGGTTTTTTGAGGTTCCAATGTTAAAAGAAGTGGTTTGATCAAGATTTGGCTTGGGTTTATCTTCTACCCATTCTTTAATCTCGTAAGGTATCTCATAGTCCTCTTGTTCAATCTCCATCAAATCTGAGTCCAACTTTACATCAAATTTTTAGTCCTTGTGAAGAATTGGCACCTCATCAGCAAGTTTAGGCACATCTAACTTTAGAGTCCTAAAACAAAATGCTTTCACTTAATATATGAAACTGTTTAATCATACAAGGTGTTAGCATGAAATGACAAAAGCAACTGCTAATACTGTATAGCAAAAGTAAGCAGTTATTGTTATATCTGAGGCGTAGGGAGTTTCGCCTTTTTACCCTTATCGCAAGAAATGCAAAGGTGCCGCTCCAATTGCCAAGGGTCAAGTCCTGGTGGACAGCTGTGATGAAGGGGCTGTTATTATCCTCCTTCTCTTGAATGATGACAATGATTGTCGGACAATCATCATCTAGGATGTCTCTGTTCAAATCCTCTGTATGGACCAGGACGTGCATGTTTGATAAATGTCTCTTTATCTCTTGTTTGCGCCTTTGATTCCTTGCCTCCACCTCTAGGTCTGGAATAAGGATTTCTATTCCTTTGACTGGTATCGGCTTAGGAAACAACATGGCAACCACAAGAGCAGGAACCTTTAGTAAAGGCCATGCAGGATTATCACCTGTAGGTTTAGGCAATCGCCTTATAGATGAAGGAACCGGTTTATGCTTGTACGGGTTCCTGTGATTGGACCCAGAGGAGTATCCTAATCTGGTTGTCCATTTCTGGCTGGGAAGTTAAATTGGGCATTTGATTCCCTCATGATCCTTTCCAAACCCTTGTCTAGGTTGAAAACCCAAAGATATCATCTCTTGACTTGCCGACATTACCTCGGCAGAAACTCTGGGTTTTAGCGGTGGCGCCCCAATGGGTTGATAGTGAGTCTTTCTCACCTCAAGGGCTTGGAAGCTGACAGGCTCAACTTCTGTATTAAAACTGATGAGTGGTATATCACCTTGAACAGTACATTCTGGTTCAGCACTGACAGTGACCAGACTATTGTTGATGATATACTTGAGTTGCTGATGAAGAGTGGATGGGATGGCTCCAGCTATATGAATCTAAGGTCTTCCCAACAGTATGTTGTATCCTGTAGTGATCTTAAGCACTTGGAAGGATATGTAGAATGTATGTAGACCGATTTCCACTGGCAACTCAATCTCTCCGACAACATTTCGCCGAGATCCATCAAAGGTTTTGATGATTATATGGCTGCTTCGAATCCTATTGAGATTGATGTTCATTTTCTCCAATGTGGCATAGGGGCAGATGTTTAGGGATGATCCTCCATCTATTAGCACTCCTCCAACCACATATCTGGAAGACATCCACTATGTGTAATGGATTACAGTGACCCGTCCCTTCGAGAGGTATGTCATCATCGGTGAAGGATATCACATTGATGTTGAAGATGTGATCCACCTGATGATGGAATTTTTCAACATCCACTATTTTTTGTCAAATGGGATTTTTTAACACTTTCAGTAAGACCCTCCGGTGATCTTCTGAAGAGAAAACCAAGTCTTGAATAGAGATTTGGTGTGGAGCTTCATTCAAGCTTTGAACCACCTTAGCTTCATTGTGTCCCATCTTGCGAAAAAATTGTTCAATCTTTTCCCTGGGCACTTTCCCCTTTGATCTGATGATAGGTTCCATCACCCGTTGAGGAAGACACAGTGAATTTTCTTTAAACACTACAACAGTTATGTTGGATGTAGATCCTTCAGCCTTTCATAGTTCCATGGAACTTTCTTGAGGATGACAACAGGATGCTATGGCCTGAACGACAATATGATTGGCTTTGGTACAGCTACTTTTAAAGGGTTTTCAATGCCTTTTAGTTGAATTGGTTGAATTATAAGTGGGGTGGCAGCCACATCTTCCTTAGAGGATACCACTGCTATGATTCCCTTCCATTATGTAGGAAATGTTTCCCCACTCTCAGATGATATAGCGTTGTTATCTGCCATCTGCAGGTCACTACTGTCAATCATGTTTTGAATAAGATGGTGGTGCCCAGCATTCCTCAGTGCTATGACCGTAAGAGGGGAGTGGTATTGGCATACTCCATTAGCATCAAACTGCTTTGAGCGTGGGTTGACTGGAGGTAGCAGTGCTGTGATTTTTCCCTCATTAATCATCATCTTCAATATTTCTACCATCGGTTAGCCTAAATAGATAAATTCTCTTTGATTGGCAAAGTCCCAATGGGCTTTAGCTTTTGCTTTTCTGGAAAACGTTTCCTCCATTGTTTCATTTTCTTGAGCAAGTGGTGGAGTACTTGTAATAAGAGAAAGGAGGCTAGCATGCTCCTGACTGAATAATTGATGTGTGACTTGGTGTTGATGAATCACCAGTTCTTCCAATTGACTGACTTGTTCGCCAAGAGACTTTACTTCTCATTCCATCATGAATTAAAATTACGAAAAATCCCATCTATCAAAATTATCCTTGCTAATTTGGGATGATCTTCCCACATACTTGAGGTACTTGGAGGTCTCTCCACTGCCCCGTTAATCATGTTAACCTCCTCTTCCTTGTGTTGAGGGAGAGGGTTATCTTGAACATGTGGTTGGTCAGGCTTGGTTACCACTATCTCACCATTGTCAATTAAATCCTAGATCTTATGCTTAAGGGCCCAACAATCTTAAGTGTCATGGCATGGAGCTCCAGCATGGTAAGCACATTTCTTGCTTACATTGAAACCCTCTCCACTTGGGTTGGCTGGTGGAAGGAAATGAGTAATTTTCTTCTAAGTTGTTAGAAGTTTGAGAATGTTTTCGAGTGAGTCCCCTAAGGATGGGAACACTCTTGTATGTCTGACCTCTCCACTTTTTGGAAAGGGAGGATTTAAAGACTGAGCTTAGAAAGGGGAATAGTTTCTCCTTTGAATATGAAAGTTTTGATTGCCTTTTTGTCCTTGTAGTATCAAGGAAACATCTTCTTGTTTCTTCTTATGGACCCTCTAGGGGTTGTTTCCATAACTTCCAGATTGGATGTGCTCAACTACAACTTTTAATGCGGCAACATCTTGAATCTTCCCTGATTTCAATCCCATTTCAGCCATTTCTCCATGTTTGATCATTTTATAGAATGACTTGCCTATTCCAGCCAGGACCCTCTCATATAATGGAGCCTCTTGAATATCTATGAAGGTCATCACCATTTCAGACTCTATCATAGACAGGATAACTTGAGCAGCCAGACGCCTCCATCTTTGGGCATACTCTCTAATTGACTCATTGACTTGTTTCTTGACCTTGGTAATTTGATACCGATCTGGAGCCATTTGAGTTTGAAAGCTGTATTGACTGAGGAAAGCATGGGCTAACTCCTCCCAGCTATAAATCTTGGAGTTGTCAAATCTGGTGTACCATGCTTTGGCTTCTCCAGTCAGACTTTTCTAATATAGCTGCATTCTGAGCTTTTCATTCTCGGCAAAAGATCCGAGCTCTCCAATGAATATCTTTAAGTGGGTGTAAGGATCTCCAAATCCATCATAATTCTTAAAATTGGGAGTTTTGAATTTTTTCGGATAATGAACTCCGGGGAAGATATAAAGGTCTGGATATGAAACACTTCCATGTGTCCCAATACTTTTGATGGACCGAATGGTCTCTTCCATTTGTAGAATTTTCTTTCGAATATCATCGATGTCTTGATTTTCATTAAGATGGGTGATTTCAGGGGTTTTGTTGGTCTTATCAGACTAAGACTCAAGTGCTGGAACTTCTTTGTCCGGACCCTGAATTCCTCCATGTGTAGAGGATTTTGTATATATGGGTATTTGTGGACCCTGAGTTAACTTGTGTAGTTCTTTGAGCAGAACAGCCAGCTCTGTTATTTGATTGCTTAATCCATCAAACTCCTCGCAAGAGATAGAAGTAGGATTAGGCTGGCCAGATGTAGCCATGTTTGGCTGTAAGCTTAATGCCTTCTTGGACTTTGGACGGGTAATGTGACCAATCGTCTCCCTACAAAAAGACATGTAGGTTAGTCTTAGGGAAACGTGGAAATGTTATATGCTATGTAATGTGTCCATTTTTAGGAGTGTTATCTTGCAAAATGGATGTCAGTTTATTTTAATGACAAGATAGCATGACAAGTTTTGATATAAAAGGGAATGCATGTTCACATATCCTTTATATTTTCCATTACATTGAGATTGACATGGAAATGAAATTACAAGTAATTGAAATGAGAAGGTATGAAGAGACTTCCCTCCGCATTTGGTTTATCAGAGGCTGGCCTATCTTTGGATACTCTCGCGGCTTTTTGGCATGAAGGTTCTTAGATCATCGCAATTTACTCGATGGGAAGTTAATCTGATCTTTCAACTGGAGCGAATTTGGGTGGTCCCTTTCCTGAGCCTCGTTGGAATTAGTCTCCCCATGAGTCTAGTAATCAAACACCGACAAGACAACCTCCTGGTGGAGGGACCACACAACATACATTCACATACATCACATCTCACTGTATGGAAATGATAACATGTTCAAAGCACTAATATCACAGACAGATATGGTGCGAAGCACTAGGTGCAGAAAATAAAGCATTAGTACACATTCATTCAAATGTAAATTCAACATCCACACACAAGCAGATAAATGTTTTGAAAAGTTTTTAAATAGCGGCTTAAGCCCTCTTACCGGATGTCCGCAGCAGAGTCGCCACCTATCGACGTTGGGATTTTTATTTGTCCCTTTATGTTCTTGTTTTTTGGTGTTCTCATGTTAGATGAAATTTATTTGAAAAAACAAGTTTGAAAAGGTCCGACATGTGTATATCGACGATTTGACTGTAAGAGTCGCCAGTTGGTTATTTTTAAATGGTTGCACCAACACAATTGAGAAAAGATTTGCACAAAGACTTAGTGATGTGACACTGTTAACTGGTCTGCAAAACTTGAAATTTTTTAGGGTCCGGGGGCTTGATTAAGCAGAGAGAAGGTGTTAGGCACCCCCCGACTTCCGTGATAACACGGTTACTACCACTTTTTAATTTAAACTTTTATCAGAATGTGTGTGTGTAGGTCTATGTGCAGTTGTTTGGAAGTAGTGCTATGCCTTGTTCGTATATAGGGTTTGACTTTTGTATAAAAGTTCAATTTTAACAAGATATAGAAATGATGTTTTGTAAAACAGGTTTTTTAAACCCTTGTGCTCAATAGTAATTGAGGCCTTTGATACTTCCATTTTATTATGTGTTCGGCTTGATTGCTTTTATTATTTTCGAGATGCGAAGCATCTTTGAGAAAATAAGATACATAGCAATGTTGAATTTCTTGTGGGCATGAGAGCCATCTAAGGAAATTCAGACACCATAAATAATTTACAAGCTGGATGCAGTTGAAAATGTCCATCACGGGAACCAAATCTAGATTTAGGAGCTGAATCTATGATCACATGATTCCTAGGCTCACATGATAAAGCAATATGTGCAAAAAGCTAAAACAAGAACTAGATTTGAAGAAATCTAAACTATTTCAGCTTCATCGGTTCCAGTTCAGTCACCATGAACCGGTTAAAGTGTGAAATAGCCAGATTGAGACAAATCTAGCCCGTAGCAAAAGCTAGAAAACAAATTAGATTTGAGTAAATCTAAGCATTCCAGCTTCAACGGTTCCAGTTTAGTGTTGGTCGAAATCTAATTACGCTCACACGCAAGTGCACGTGGTCAACAAGTAATACAATGATAAGTTAAGTATCATTCCCACAAAGATTAAATATGAAATTAATCCTCACAATTACCATCTCTATATTAATCCAAATTTTATTAAACTATCTAATTTAATTTGATAACTATTAAAACTTAAAATATTAGAAATACTAAAAACTTACCAAGCAATCAACAAACTTAAAAATTGTAATTTCAAGCAAATATTGAAGAATTAGGCTTACAACTTCACACTAAGTATCACTCCGATTATTACACTTTATTCCAGTTCAGTTCACTATCCCACTTTATTAATCAGGAACACTCAAGTAGAACTAGTCATCTCTTGATGCACTAATACCATATTAACTTAAAGCCACAAATGAGATAGAATTAAGCTAAACACCCAAGAGGTCCCTTTATTAATCAGGAACACTCAAGTAGAACTAGCCATCTTTCATTCAAACTAGCATTATCCTTTAGAGGTCCCTTATGTATCAATTTGAACTACATCAATCAACATAGTTGTTATTATTGTGCTAACCTTTTTATACCAATTTTAAATAGGCAAAGATCCAATTCTTAACAGAACATCACATCAAAGTTCTAATAGTCGGTATTATCCTCGTCAACTCAATCCCAATCTCATCATTGGCCATAATAAACTGAACTATATCAAACCGCTGGACTTATGCAAGATAACACAATACTTAAAAAAAATAGATATGGAATAAACATAACAGAATAAAAACTAATAAAATAAAAACTATTAACAAACCTATACTACTATGCAACTATTACACTACATGAATGCAAAAATATTATGAACCTAAACTAACATGAAACTAACATATGCAACATAACAAAATTAAACTAACTCCCCCAAACTTTAACAATTACAATGTCCTCATTGTAGAAATAAAGTAGTAAGAGTACGAGGACTTCCTTGTAATCGCCTAAGCTTAAGGTGGTGGTGGCTGTTGCTCTTCATTATCTAAATCAGAAGGTGGGAACTATGGCATTGGGGCAGGCTGGTGGTATGGAAACTGAGCATTTGGGTTGAAACTTTGGAGCGTCGCATTCAAGGAGGCGAAGGACATGTTCATAGCCTCGAACAGGTGGTCCTACTTGGCCGTCAGTCTTCTCATTTGTCTGTTTGCTTCTTTGTTGTGCCCATTAATTTAGCTTTGGAGGCTGCGAAACTGAGAGTTAACATATGTCCGTCGGTCTGCTGCATCTTCTCAATCGCCTGCTCTCCTGTAGTCTCATCCACCTGGAACTTGTCATCGTCAGAGGTGTCCTCAACATCAGCCTCATCCTTGGAGGCTGGTGGAAATATGAACCCGACTCTTTTTGGGTGTGACTCACCCTCGTTCCAAACTGAATACCATGCGATCATCCTTGTGTCCAAAGTTTGTAGCGGCATCTGTGTAGTCTCATCACCGGACCACCTAACTCTACCTTGCCTGCACAGCCCACATATGAGAAATGGGTGTGGCAAGCCGCCGAAAAATGGCCCTCCTAGGCATCTTCGTATAGAGAAATTTATGATGGCACCCACGTCAATGATAAAGTCTTTCACGATTGCATATAAGAGAAGTATTTTCTCCTTTGTCACCTCTGTTGTATGTGTGGATGGGAATAGCTTGGCGCACATGAACGCGTTCCATATTTTACCATAACGGATGAGATCTTTGTTGTGGAAGATGGTGCCCCCTTTGTGCCCCTTGACCCATGTGGTGCCCGGATTTTTTATTTCAGTTAAAATGGTCTTATCGTCGGGATCATGGTCACATAAATAGGCATACTGGCACTCTGTAGGCACTCGCAGTGGTAATATTCGTTAATAGCGTCGGCACAGAAAGGTACTTGCTTGCCCCTCATAAATGCTATGAATGGGGCCTTATCCTCCGCATTGGCATCGAATTCTTTCACCACATTGATGACTGAAGGTTCTAGCTCATTAGTGAATTTATCCCATCCTTTTTCATATATTTGTCTTTTCATTTCGCCATCTACGTTGTCGGATGCCAAGCCGCGCGCTGGGGTTAGTGCCTTAGTCACTAAATAGTCATAGTGATCAGCGGCGTTGGCACTCACGAACTTTCTCTTGTCAAAGGCCCGAGTTGGTGGTGTAGACCTAGAGCTCTCGCCTCACTGTTTCTTCGATGATGGTTTCGGTGGCATGGTACTTGTATGGGTGAACTTAAAAAAAAATCTGCATACCAAGGAAATTCTGTATTAACTCCAAATAGTGTTCAACCAGAAATGATTCATTGATCACACGCTTATCCGTTTCATCTTTGTCTGGATTTTCTAGCCTCGATTGATGGTCTACTACTTAATTTTCTATCCCCTTCATATCCTTTATTGCTAAGTCGAATTCCTGAAGGAGAAGGATCCATCTGATAAGTCTAGGCATAACATCCTTCTTTAAAATCAAATAGCGAATTGCCGAGTGATCCGTGTAAACCACCACCTTTGTCCCAATCAAATATTCCTAGAATTTGTCAAAGGCATATACCACTGCAAGTAAATCCTTCTTTGTAGTTTTGTAGTTCATTTGTGTATCCGTAAGAGTTTTACTTGCATAGTATATAGCGTGGAATATTTTCTCTCGGCGTTGACCAAAAACAGCTCCTACCGTATAGTCACTCGCATCGCACATTAATTCAAAGGGCCTAGTCCAATCCAGAGGTACGATCACTGGGGCTGTGGTCAACTTCTTTTTCAACTGCTCAAATGCTGTTTTACACTCCTCATCGAATCTGAACACTTCATCCTTCTCTAAAAGACTGCACAAGGGTTTTTCAATTTTAGAGAAATCCTTTATGAATCTTCTGTAGAACCCGTTATGACCAAGAAAACTGCGGATTCCCTTTACTAAATTCGGCGGTGGAAGATTCTCGATCGTGTCCAACATTGCCTTGTCAACCTCCGAACCTTCAGCAGAATCCTTGTGCCCAAGAATTATCCTTTCTTCAACCATAAAATGGCACTTCTCCCAGTTGAGTACCAAATTAGTTTCCACACACCGTTTTAAGACCATGACCAAATTCTCCAAACACTTATCAAAAGAGTTTCCATAGACTGAAAAGTCATCCATGAAAACTTCTACGTTTTTCTCCACCATGTCCGAAAAAATAGCCATCATGGATCGTTGGAATGTAGCTGGTGCATTACATAACCCAAAGAACATCCTTCTCTTGATCCTCGGGAGCTATGACAATTTGGTTGTAACTCGAGTATCCATCCAGTAGGAAATAATATTTATGTCCAGCCAGTCAGTCCAACGTCTGATCAATGAAGGGTAGAGGAAAGTGATACTTCTGGGTTGCCTTATTAAGCTTTCTGTAGTCCATGCATACCCTCCATTCGGACACTGTCCTCATTGGAATTAGCTCATTATCTTCATTCTTAAACACTGTCAATCCTCCCTTTTTCGGCACACACTGTACTGGACTGACCCATGTACTGTCTAAAATCGGGTAAATAATTCTCACATCCTACCACTTTAGTATTTCTTTCTTTACTACTTCTTTCATGATTGGATTAAGCCATCTCTGTTGTTCCACTGTGGGCCTCGCATCCTCTTCCATGAGAATCTTGTGCATGCAAAAGGAGGGGTTGATCCCCTTTATATCGGCAATGGTCCAGCCAATCGCAGACTTGTATTCTCTCAAAATCCTCAGCAATTTACTTTCCTACAATTCATTAAGTACAGAGGCAATCATAACAGGTAAAGTATTTAAATCACCCAAATAAGCATACTTGAGGTTTTTAGGAAGTGGTTTGAGCTCAAGAGTGGGTGGCTGCTCAAGTGAAGGTTTTATCTGAGCTGAAGTGTTTTCCTCCATGTGTAATGGCTCGAATGGAACTTTAAATCTACTAACTCTAGGTAAAGTATCTAACATGTGTAAATAATCCACAAACTCTAGATCATCCAAATCTTCATCCCCTAGTAGTGTAGTTTCTAATGGATCACTGACCAAACTTTTTACCATATCCGGTCAATGTTATCCACCTGGAAGCACTCCTCTTCATCCATAGGGAACTTCATGGCTTTAAATATGTTGAATGTAACTTCCTAATCTTGGACCCTCATGGTTAATTCTCCTTTTTGCACATCAATGAGAGTCCTACACGTAGCCAAAAATAGTCTCCCCAAGATAATTGGGATGTTCTTGTCTTCCTCATTATCCATAATTATGAAATCAGCTAGAAATATGAATTTGTCCACCTTGACCGAAATATCCTCCACAATGCCTCTCGGATATGTTATCGATCTATCTTTTAACTGCAACGATATGTTCATAGGCTTTGGCACTGGTAAACCTAATTTGGTATAAACAGATAATGGCATGAGGTTTACACTTGCCCCAAAATAATATAAACACTTCTTGAAGGCCATGTTACCGATCGTGCAAGGTATAGTAAAACTCCCTGGATCCTTCAACTTTGGAGGTAACTTTCGTTGTAAAACTGCGCTGCATTCCTCCGTCAACGCCACAGTTTCATAATCTTATAACTTTTTCTTTCTAGACAAAATACCCTTCATAAATTTGGCATAACTCGGCATTTTCTCTAGGGCTTCTACGAACGAAATATTTATTTGAAGTTTCTTGAAAACTTCCAAAAATTTAGCAAATTGCTTGTCTAATTTTTGTTTTTCGATCCTCTACTGAAACGACGGTGGAGGATACACAAATGGCTTGATGTCTGACTTATTCTGTTCCTCTTGCTTCTCCTCACCTTGTTTCTCTTTAACCACTTTGTTTTCATCAACTTTGACATCCTTTTTAACTGAATTTTCTGCAGTTTTCCCATCTAGATGTTTTCGGCTCCTCAAAGTGATTGCTTGACACTGTTATTGATTTCCCTTTGGATTCTTTTATGTGTCACTTGGTAGTGTCCCTTGCGGTCTATTATTCAATGCTAAGGCCAACTATCCCATCTGATTTTCTAAATTTTTGATGGACACTGCTTGTAATTTCATCACCGCTTCGTTTCCCGATATGTGTTTCAACAAAAGCTCTTCTAAGTCTATTTTCTTTTCTTGATGCGAAGCTACTTATTGATGCTTATTTTGGAACACCGAGGGATAAGAAGGTCATGGAGCATGTTGGTTTTGATTGTTGCTCCATTAAAAGTTAGGATGGATCCTATTCCCCGGGTTGTAGGCATTTTGATACATGTTTTGAGAAATCCTATTGTAGCTGCCCACAAACTTAACTGATGTTGGGTTGATGGCACACTGCTCTTTAGGATGTTCTCCTGCACATAACTCGTAAACATATGCCACCTGCTATGGTTGTGCACTAGTCAAAGCATCCATTTTCTTCGATAAGGCTGAAATTAGTGCTGTCAGCGATGTTACTCCATCTACCTCTAATACACCAGCTACCTTAGATTGTGTCATTCTTGCTGTAGGCCATTGGTAGTTATTAGCTGCCATAGTTTCTATCAACTCATATGCTTCTTCGTAACTCTTGGCCATAAACTCTCCACCCGAAGTTGCATCTATACTTGTCTTGAAAATCCCACTCAACCCGTTATAGAACGTATTCATCTGCAAGCATTTTGGTAATCCGTGATGAGGACACTTTCTAAGTAGTTCCTTGTACCATTCCCATGCCTCATATAAAGACTCCCATGCTGCTGCTCAAACATGGTGATCTCATTTCTCATCTTTGCAGTTTTGGCTGGTGGAAAGAATTTAGCCAAAAATTTCTGAGCAAGATCTTCCCAAGTAGTGATCGATCCCGGTGGTAGAGAATGTAACCAGCTCTTTTCCTTGTCCCACAGGGTAAATGGGAACAATCGAAGTCTGACTGCGTTGTTTGACACCCCATTGTATCTGAAAGAGTCACATATCTCCAAAAAGCTGACCAAGTGTTCATTCGGATCGTCACTAGCTAGTCCCCCAAATTATACCAAGTTCTGGATCATCTGAATAGTCCTAGGCTTAATCTCAAACGTATTGGAAGTAATCGCCGGCTTGGTGATACTCGACTGAAGCTCAGTCACCTTAGGTGTAGCAAAATCCCTCAACACTTTCTGGTCTTCGGCAACCATTATTTTTTTTTCAGAATTCTCAAAGTTTTTCCCGTTTGTCTTTTGTACACACTCAAAATTTTCTACCTACCTATTACTAACATTGCAGGAAGTGCGGAATCTTCTTTCAGAGATAACCCTGGAAGACAGCTCAGCTAAATCCCAGAAATACCACTAGAAGTTCAGTTTCAACCCCGGAAAACACACCGGGAGTATCATTTCCCCATCTCAAAGATAACCCCGAGGATAGCAGTGCAAATACCAGAAATTCCACCAGAGAAGGCTGATTCATCTTGGAGATAACCCTGAGATATTCAGTCTCAGTCCCAAAAATAACACCGGGAAAGACAATGTTAACCTTAGAGATAACCCCAAGGACTGCAGTTGCAATTCTGGAGATGACCCCGTAAATGCTTGTTTCAAATGCATGCAGTCAGCTTCAACCTCGGGACTCCCACCAAGGCACTCAACTCACAAACTCAGAGATAACCCCGGGAGGACATGCACACCTCAAAGAAAACCTGAGGCCATTCAACACTTGCAGAGGTCCAATCTCAAAGATAACCATGAGCAACATTTGATTTATCAGCCAAAACAAGAGATAACCCTAGTAAGGGGCAAAATCATCATATTTCCACCTCAACCCCACATGGCGCCGTCTCAACAAAAAAAATCAACATAATTCTACACAACAATGTCCCATAAGAACCAAGGAGTTACAATCCCGAGTGACTACTACGTAAGGCAGCACACCGGATAGAATTTGAAGCCTGAAGAGATAGGACATGGTTCCATCTTCCTGACTTCTTACAACCTTTAATCCCATGTCATTGTGTAGTTCTTGACAACAGCAATCCGAAACAGGTCTTATACACCTCAATCTGATGCTCGGATTAAAGTTCTGCAAGTTTGAACAGACATCACGTTACACGCATGCACATACTTCGAGACGGCAGGACCCACTTGAGCTCGGGGGGCACCTGCGGCCGCAAGAGTGCATCTGCGGCCGCAGTATACTCACTGTGGCTCCCAGCTCTATAAATATAGAGCTTGGGGTGGCCATATTCATGAGAAAAAGACGAGGAAGCCCTGTCCAATTTGCTCTGTACACACCCCATATTAAGTGCTTTCTCATTTTAAACACTAGTTAGCTCACATATAGCTATATTTTTACCAGTAAGAGCCGAGTGTTCATCCACTTAAAGACATAGAAGTCTTCTTTGGCAGCCCACTGTAAGCCTTTTTACACATTATAAAGCCTTTCTCTTCATCTTTGCACACACTCTTCTTCACATTGAGAGTCGTGTTGTGTGTGTATGCCCAGACTTCGGTCCGTGGTTTTCATTTCTATCTGTATATTTATACTTATATATATATATATATACCTGTATATATGAAATGTTGTCGAACTTTGTTCTATGAGCCTGGATTTTACATCTAGAGCGTTTACTTCTTTTCTATATATATATATATACTTATATACATTAACTGTTGTCGAACTTTGTTCGATGAGCCTAGATTTTACATCTGGTACGTTTACTACTTTTATGTATATATATAGCGACTAATCATTTGAAATGATAAAGCGTCAAAGGATTGATATATATATCTGTATGCGTTTCCGCTTTTTATATATATATATATATATATATATATATATATATATATATATATATTTACATTTTTGTTAGGCACAGAGTTTACTTCGTGGCCTTTTCTCGCTTTATTTACATTAAAATCCCTGCTCAGAGTTTACTTCGTGGCGGTTGATCATTTTCTTGCTTTATTTACATTCGGTCCCTTTGGAGTTTACTTGTGGCGGTTGATCGATTATCGCTTTATTTACATTTTGATCCCCATGGAGGTGCTTCGTGGTGGTTGATCATGTCTTTATATATATATTTACCGCTTTTATACATTTTTATTTTCGATCCCCCGTGGAGATGCTTCCATTACTAGAAAATCAGCCTATAGCGACGGTCGCCGACCGTCGCTATAAAAAAAAAGACCGTCGCTAAAAGTTTTAGCGACGGTCACGACCGTCGCCATAGAACCCGCTTCGGTAAAGCCTATATGACGGTCTTTTTGGCCTATAGCGACGGTCACTGACCCTAGCTATAGGTCATGGCAAAATCGTGTATTTGCTCTTTACTAACGGTCACTGAGAGCTATTGCTACGGTCATGACCGTAGCTATAGATGTCTATAGTGATGCTCGATGACCGTCGCTATAGAGATGTGTTTTATAGAACACTATAGCTACGGTCGATGACCATCGCCATAGCCTTTTTATATTTAAAAAATAATAATGCACATTTATTCAACAAACACAAATATAATATAAAATAAAATATAAAAAATATTATATACATCATTTAAAATCATTCACACTACTACATTACAATATAAGAAGAGATATTTTACAAGATTACAATCATTCACAATACAATCTTTCACAATACAATCATTACAAGATTACAATAATATTTTGCACAATGACCATCTACTCAATAAAATGAAGGAGTGACATCTTAGTGTAGATATCACTCAATAGCCTCTCATATTCTGCACAATGACCATCTACTGTGGGGCATCACTGTCCATATTATCACGATCGAGCACTTCCGATAACTGAGAACACACCGCAGAGTCAGGACCTTTGAGGGGCATTCACTATCCATATTAGGTTACTTTTTAGGTAGAAGACAAACTGAAAAAGCATAAATTAGGCAGCCAAACAATGAGAATACACATAAATTAGATCCTTAAAATTCCAGAACAGATGATTTTTTTTCATTCATTATTGTATTACTTTGTGATTTCAATTCATTATTGTATTACTTCCACGTGTAAACTCGCCCCACACCACCCCAGTAGTGCTATAGGTATTCCTTAGTGGAATTATTGTCATATATCATTTAACAATATCACAAAGTAATACAATATAGGTATTACTTAGTGATAATATCTCTCAGTTAACAAGAAACTATATCAAAACAATATCGCATATGATTCACATGCACCATAATAAAGATTGGAAGATCACATGAGCAATACATACATCATTTACTCTTTGAACTGGACTTCCATGGCCTTGTCAAGAATGTCACCCTACAAGCAACCACATATCTTCTTAGAACAATGAAAGAATTTATATTGAAGCCAAATAAAAGTGAGTATTGCACATAATTACCACAAATCGACAAGTCCAGTCCATTTTATACTCTGGCGTAAGCATTTGCATTCATCCTAAGAGATCAAACAAATATACATGTCAACAACTTAAGTTAGCAGCAATACACTCATTTGTATAGACATATGTTATAATCCTTGAAAATAAAATGTGTTAACAGTTTGGGAGCCCAGAAGACTTTTGTTAATCATCATTAATCGATAAACATTTGCTTTAAGAAATATTTATGGGAAGAAATTGAATTAGTTGCCTTTTGATGGATGAGAAAACAATCTATATAAATCCTTGATCGCATATGAAGATCCCGCCCTAGATCGACAATGGGTTTCGCACAACCCAAAGCTAAGGAGAGTTAAGCAAAAACAAAGGTTTACCCCAATGCCGAACATAATCACAATTCACACACAATCAGACGATATGAACTATTTCATAGGTGTAGAAACTCCAAAATTAACTTAAAATGAAAATGAATACGGTCATATAAAATCGTAATTACCTTCCTCAAACCTTTTGTGTGGAAGCTGCGACTTTCTTTCTTACCTCCTCGGCATCAAAGGAGATCAACAATGGCATCGGGGCTTCTTATTCTTTGAACTCCTCTATAATTGAGATGATTAAGCTCTGCAACCTACTCAATGAAAGTTGGATTCCTCCTTCACAATAATCAAAAAGGCAATACAAATTGTCCCAACTGTTAGAAACTTGCCATGGATGGGGTTGCAAGCCTCGACCTGTATTCATATGCTATAATACTAAGGACCTTGTTTAATTATTAGTCACAATTTTAAGCAATAATTTTCAATGTCCATTTTCATCTTTTATCAATGAAAACTTTTGATTGTCCATTTCAATATCTAACATTTTTCGGTTTCTTGATCAAGAGCACCGAAAAAATAGCATAATTTATGTGAAATAGGCACATATAATATTCAATTAATGATACAAGTGAAGAAAAAAGAAATTGAAATAAACAGGTTAAGAATGAAAGGTAAACCTTGAGGAGGAACTCGGGTTTAAACATTGGAGTCTCCGGTATCACAAGATTCAAGGATCTCATCATTTGTAAACCAATTTTGCATTAACTTTCTTTTTATCTTCACGAATAACAACAGGAAACATACATTATGTATTGAGATAAAAAAGAATATAAAAAATCTAAGACTGCATTTGTTTAAATGGATTTAAGGGGATGTGATTGTAATCCTTCAACGAACTCTTGGTCCTAAATTTGGTAGGAAACTCGTACTCCAGCTTAAAAAACGTAGGATAGCATAATGCCCATAAAAGGTACCACCATCTTTCCCAGTTATCATTCTTCCTCCACTGTATTATGGAACTATAATGGTAAAATTAGTGCCTTTAAACAAATATAGCCTTAATTTCTATGCTCATAACACATCTTATGTAGTTATGTATGCATCTAT
Organism: Panax quinquefolius; assembly: GCA_020205615.1. Taxonomy (NCBI): domain Eukaryota; kingdom Viridiplantae; phylum Streptophyta; class Magnoliopsida; order Apiales; family Araliaceae; genus Panax; species Panax quinquefolius. The sequence goes on from CM035157.1 coordinate 58,838,236, forward strand.
GGAATTAAAGTAAAATTTTTATATGATTTTATATATATATATATATATATATATTACAAACATGTATGTATATGTGTGTGTGCGTGGTATCTGCATAAAGTAAGCTGAGACTTGCATACAAATTACAATCGGACCTCAAACCATTTTATTCTCGCTTCTTCAATTGACCTATGATCAAAAACCAATCATAGGAGCTTCAACTAACTTAACAAAAAGCTTCAAAGAAACCCGGTCAAATGTGGAGCTGCAATCATCCACCAAAAAGAAAATTATTCACTCACATTTCATTCAAAAAAGAGGTAGAATCAAATTGCACAGGAGAAATTAAAGACCTTGGATTACTTCAGGATCGTATTTCTCCTACCGTGTCAACTTCATCTACCAAAGAACAAAACTCGCTTCTTCCCCATCTTTAACCAAATTCAGACCTTCAAATCGCATCAAAAGATGTTTTTTCTAATAAATCTACTCTAGCTCACACAGAGCCCATGACCACTCTACCTACACAAATCAAACATAGAACCATCACCTTTAAAGCGAAATCATGGGCATATGTCATCTAACCCTTGGTATATATTTACACATATAGATATATATATACATGTGTTTGAATAAGAGAACTACCTTTACAAGAAAAAGAGGCGAGGTAACAAGAAGAAGAAGCCCTCAGTTATGCTTCCATACTAACAACATATTGCCCATGAGCTACAAATTTGATCTTCACAATTGAGATATTGATTCCTAGCCGCATGATTTGATTTCTTCAGTCTTGATTGGCTTAGAGAAGAGGGAGATTAGGGTGATTTCTAAGGTTAGGGCTTCTCGTACATGGTGGATGAGGAGGTATATTGGATGGAGCTCATCAAGCCCTTGAGAATTAATTGGGAAATAATTCAGAGAGAGGGAGGGAAATACGAAGTGGAACAAAAAATAACGAGGGAAAGAATAAAAACTTGTCAATATCGACGGCCAAATGGTGACCCTCGAAATAGATTATCATATACTAATGGTCAGCCTGTGACCGTCGCTATTGAGACCCTATAGCGACAGTTCTGTCCCGACCATCGCTATAGCTCGTCGCCTTATCTTGATTTTCTAGTAGTGTTCGTGGTGGTTGATCATGTCTGTATATATATATATATATATATATATATATATATTTACAGCTTTTATATATATAACTGCTTACTGCTTTTCATATAAACTACGGCATCATGTGAGCCTAGGAATTATGTGATCACAGATTCAGTCCACTGAATCTAGATTCGGTTCCCGTGATGGACATTTTCAGCTGTAAGTAGCTTGTAAATTATTCACGGTGTTTGAATTTCCTTAGATGGATTTCATGCCCATAAGGAGTTCGGCACTGCTATATATTATTTTCTCGAAGATGCTTCGCATCTCAAAAATAAAAGTAATCAAGTCGAACATTTAACAATAAAATGGAAGTATGAAAATGCATCAATTACTATTGAGCACAGGGTTTGAAAAAACCTCTTTTATAAAACCTCATTGCAATATCTTATTTGAAATTGAATTTTTTATATAAATTCAAACCTTTTGTATATAGGTGGGAACGAGGCCTCGTACTACTTCCAAATAATAGCACATGACCCCCCCCCCCCCCCACACACATTCATATAACAGTTTCTTGAAAAGTGGCAGCCACCATGGTAACACGGATGTCGGGGGGTGCCTAACACCTTCCCTCCACATAATCAAGCCCCCGAACCCAAATGAATCTCGGTTTCACAGACCCGTTTAGCAGTGTCACATCATTGGGTCAATGTGCAAACCTTTTCTCGATTGTGTTGGTGCAACTAGTTAAAAACACCAACTTGCGACTCTTATAGTCAAATCGTCGACATATACATGTCGGACCTTTTTCACTTGTTTTTTCAAACAAATCTCACATAACATGAGAACACCAAAGAACAAGAACAGAAAAGGGACAAATAAAAATCCCGACGTCGACAGGTGGCGACTCTGCTGGGGACTACCAGTAAGAGGGCTTAAGTCGCTACTACAAGCTTTTCAAAACTTTATATTCTTGTGTGTGAATGTTGCATTTACATTTTTTGATGAATGTGTACGAATGCATTTTACTTACTGCACTACAATATATCTATCTGTGATATTAGTGCTTCGTACATGTCATCATTTTCATAAATAGTGAGACACGTTGTTTGTGAATGTATGTTGTGTGGTTCCTCCACGAGGAGGTTATCCTGTCAGTGTTTGATTACTGGAGTCGTAGGAAGACTAACTCCAATGTGGCTCAGGAAAGGAACCACCCAGATTCGCTCTAGTTGAAAGACCGAATTAATTTCCCGTCAAGTAGATTGCGATGATCTGGGAACTTTCATGCCAAAAAGCCGCGAGAGTAACCTAAGATAGGTCAGCCTCTGATAAACAAAACGTGGAGGAAAGTCTCTTCATACTTTACATTTGCAAATTACATGTAAAGACAATTACTTGTAATTATTCTATGTTCATCTCTATGTAATGAAAAATATGAAGAATATTTGCACATGCATATTAATACATGACATGCTATCAAATGACACCCGTTTTACAGGATAATATTCCTAAAATGGAAACATTATGATAGCATGTAAACATTTATACATTCCCCAAGACTAAACTACATAAGTTTTTGTAGGGAAACAATTAGGCCTGTTACCCGCTCAAAATCTAAAAAGGCCTCGAGCCTACAACCAACTATGTCTTCATCTGACCAATCTAATCTTGCTCCTGTCGCATGAGAAGAATTTTATGGATTAAGAAAGAAAATGATAGATTTGGTTGTTCTACTTAAAGAACTACACCAATCTACTCAAGGTTCGCGAATACCCGTATATATAAAATCCTTTGCACAAGGAGGAGCACAAGGTTCAGATAAAATAATTCCTGAACTGCAGTTGGATACGACCAACAAAATTCCTAAAAACACTCATCTTAAAGAAGATCCAGACACCTATGATATCATGAAGAAAGTCCTTCAAATGGAGGAAACCATTCGTTCTATCAAAGGGATTGGAACACACGAGAGTGTTTCATATGCTGACCTTTGTATATTCCCTTGGGTGCATTATCCAGAGAAGTTCAAAACTCCTGACTTTGAATAGTATGATGGGTTAGGGGATCCTTACACACATTTGAAGATATTTATAGGAGAACTTGGATCTTATGCAGAGGACGAGAAGCTCAAAATGCAGCTGTTCCAGAAGAGTCTGACTGGAGAAGCCCGATCGTGGTATACCAGATTAGACAATTCAAAGATCTATAGCTGGGAGGAATTAGCTCATGCCTTCCTCACTCAGTACAGCTTTCAATCTCAGATGGCTCCTGACCGGTACCAGATTACCAAGGTCAAGAAATAATCTACTAAGTCTTTCAGAGAGTATGCTCAAAGGTGGAGGCGCCTTGCTGCTCAAGTTATTCCTTCTATGACGAAATCAGAAATGGTCATGAACTTCATAGACATACAAGAAAATCCTTTCTATGAAAGAGTCTTAGCTAGTATTGGCAAGCCATTTTTTGAAATGATTAAGCACGGAGAGATGGTTGAGATAGGATTGAAGTCAGGAAAGATTCAAGACCTAGTCGCTCTTAAAGCAGTTGCTGAGCACATCCAGTCTGGAACTTATGGAAACAACCCCCGGAGGGTCAATAAAAATAAAGAAGAAGATGTTTCCTTGATACTACAAGGTCAAAAAGGCAGTCAGAATTTGCCTATCTAGAGGAGAAATTACTCCCCTTTACAAGCACAGTCTTCGAACCCTCCATTGCCTAAAGGTGGAGAAGTCAGATGCCCCCGAGTGTTCACACCCTTAGGGGACTCGCTCGAGAATATCATTACTCTTCTAACTACTCAGAAGAAAATTACACATCTTTTTCCACCAGCCAACCCGAATAGGAAGGGTTTCAATGCTACTCGGAAGTGTGTTTATCATGTCGGGGCACCTGGACATGACACTCAGGATTGCTGGGCCTTAAAACACAAGATCCAGGACTTAATTGACAATGGGGAGATTGTTGTGACTAAACCCGAAAATCCTCATTTGCAAGACAATCCTCTTCCTCAACACAAAGAAGGAGAGGTCAATATGATTAATTGGAGTAGTGGATAGAGTTCCAATTATGTTGTTGACTCTTCCTAGACCAGCAAAGACGGTGCTGACAGATGGGATTATGCGCAGTTCTAGTTTATGATGGAGTGAAAGATTAAGGCTCTTTACAAACAAGTAGATCAGTTGGCAGAACTGGTGATTCATCAACACCATGTCACACGCCAATTAATCAGTCAAGAGCATGCTAGTCTCCTTCCTTTTGTCATGAATATTCCATCCTCGCCTTCAGAAAGTGAAACACTAGAGGATAAAGTTGGAAAAAGAGCAAGTGCCAAAGCCCGTCGGGATTTTACCAACAAACGGGAATTTACATATCTTGGCCAACCTATGGAGGAGATATTTCAAATGTTAATCAATGAAAGAAGAATTACATCCCTTCTACCTCCAATCAATCCCCGTTCCAGATGATTTAATTCTGAGGGAGTATGCCAATATCACTCCCACTCTTGCGGTCACAGCACAGAAGAATGCTAGGCACTCCGCCACCTCATTCAAAATTTAATTGACAGCGGTGTCCTGCAAATGACAGACGATGACACTTTGTTACTCGAGAGTGGGAACACATTTCCTACAAAATGGAAAGATGGAGTAGTAGTTATCTCCGATGATGATGATTTGGCTGCCAGCCCACTCACAATACAAGCAATTCAACTCAAAGGAGCTGACAATCCTTTAAAAGTGGATGCACCAGGGCCAATTAACTTACCATTCAGACCACAATATCTTGTTGTCAGCCTACACAAAGTCCCATGGAATTATTGGCAGGCTGAAGGATCTACTTCACATACTACTACTGTAGTGTCGAATGATAATCTACTGTATCTTCCCCATCGAGTGATGAAGCCCGCCATCAAATCAAATGGGAAAGTTCCCATGGAGAAAATTGAAGAATTCCTCCGTACCATGGGCCATAACGAAGCCAAAGTGGTTTTAAGCTTGAAAGAAGCTCCACAGCAAATTTCCATACTAGACTTGGCTTTTGCTTCCGAAGATCATAGGAAGATATTGCTAAGGGTCTTAGAAGAAGCCCATTTACCAAAATCAGTGGATGTGGAAAAATTCCAACATCTGGTTGATCACATTTTCAAAAACAATATGATATCTTTCACTGATGACGACATACCTACTGAAGGGATCGGTCATTATAAACCATTGCATATAGCGATTTTGTCCTCAGGATACATGGTTGGAGGAGTCTTGATAGATAGAGGTTCATCTCTTAACATCAATCCTTATGCTACCTTGGATAAGATGAATGTCAACCCCAAGAGGATCGAAAGCAGCCATACAATTATCAAAGCTTTTGATGGATCCCGATGAAACGCCATTGGAGTAATTGAATTACCAGTGGAGATTGGTCCACATACATATAGTGTATCCTTTTATGTGCTCAAAATAGCCACAAGATATAACCTGGTATTGGGAAGACCATGGATTCATATGGCTAAAGTTGTCCCTTCCACCCTTCATCAGCAACTCAAGTACATTATCAACAATAGCCTAGTCACTGTTAATGCTGAGCCAGAATGTCCGGAACAAGGTGACATACCACTCATCAGCTTCAAGTCACGGGAATCCTCATAAGCACAAACAGATTCCTTCAACTTTAGCCACACGGCGATTTTCTCCACCTGCAACTCATGAGCTGATACAGTCTCTGGTAAAGGTGCCAGCCTATATTATGGCTATGTTATTTCCCAAACCAGTACCGGTTAAAGAAAAAGAGGTCCTGATTCCTGATCCCGAAGTGGAAGAGAGGGAACGAAAACATAAACAAGACATCGCCCTGATGATGTTAGGCATACACATCATTGTCCAAAATGAGCATACAAACAGATACACCCCAGACGATGATTTCCTTGATATCATGGTCATCATTAGGGAAAATGAGGACGATGATAGCCCCTCCATCACTGCAGTCCATCAAGACTTTACCCTTAACAATTGGAGCAGCACTCCATGCATTGGTTGACGAAGGTAAAATGGGCAGAAATTCCATCTACCTTGTAGATAACTTTATCTGCTTACTTTTCTGTACAGTATTAGCAATTTTTTTATTAGTACATGCTAACACTTTGTATGATTGAACAGTTTCATATATTAAGTGAAAGCATATTTTGTTTCAGGACTCTGAATTTAGGTCTGCCTGTACTTGCTGATGAGGTGCCTTTTCTCCACAAGGACTGTAACTTTGATGAAAAGTTGGAGTCAGACTTGATGGAAATACAAGAGGACATTGAGACACCTCAGGAGATTAAGGAATGGGTCGAAGACAAACCTAAACCTAATCTGGATCAAACCACTTCTATCAATCTCGGAACCTTAGAAAACCCTAAGCTAATCCAAATTGGTTCAAACCTCACTCCAAACCAATGGAATGACATGGTTGCGCTACTAACCCAATTTCAGGATGTGTTTTCATGGTCTCATGAAGACATGGTGGTTTTGTCCACTGACATTGTCCTTCATCGCCTTCCCATTAAAGAGGGATTCAAGCCAATCAGGCAGAAGCTTAGGCGATTGAAACCTGAGTGGAGTTTAAAGGTTAAAGAAGAAATTGTGAAACAATTTCGAGCAGGCATTGTCATGGTGTCTACATACCCTGAATGGCTATCAAACATAGTCCCCGTGCCTAAACCAGGAGGAATAAAGCTTGCCTAAAGGATAGCTTTCCCGTGCCATTTATCCACATTCTCAATAACAATACTACTCAATACGACATGTACTCCTTTGCGGATTGCTTCGCAAGGTATCATCAAATTATGGTTGCTGAGGAGGATCATTAGAAAACTACTTTCATCACACCTTGGGGAACCTTTTGTTATAGACGGTTGTCATTCGGCCTCATCAATGTCGGAGCAACCTATCAGCGAGCTATGATGGCTCTTTTCCATGACTTAATACATAAAGAGATACAGATCTACGTGGATGACATAATTGTCAAGTCCCGAAGGGAAGAAGACCACTTAGACCATCTTAGAAAGCTTTTCAACAGGTTGCGTAAGTATAACTTAAAGTTGAATCCAGCCAAGTGCACCTTTGGTGTTAAATCAGGCAAGTTGCTAGGTTTCCTAGTCAGCCACAAAGGGATTGAGCTGGATCCCACCAAAATCTAGGCCATCAAGGAAATTCCCGTTCCTCAGATAAAGAAAGAAATACGAGGATTTTTTGGAAGAATCAACTTCATTAGCAGGTTTATTTCTCAACTCACAGCAACCTGTGAGCCCATCTTTAACCTGTTAAGGAAGAATTCCTCCATGAAATGGAATGATGAGTGTCAGAAAGCCTTCCTTACAATCAAAGAGTAGTTGGTTAATGCTCCTATTTTGGTACCTCCCAGGGATAATGTTCCCCTGTTCATGTACTTGTCCATTAATGATAATGCTATGGGCTTCATGCTGGGATAGAAAGACGATAGAGGCCAAGAGCGAGCTATCTATTACCTCAGCAAAAGATTCAGCAACAGTGAACACAAGTACACTCTTATTGAGAAGACTAGTTATGCTTTATCATGGGCTTCCATGAGGTTACAACATTACCTCCATGGTCATACAACCCATCTCATATCCCGTGCAGATCCTCTCAAATACGTGTTCAGTAAGTCCATACTGAATTGTTGGCTGTCCAAATGGCAGTTGATTCTACAACAATTTTACATCGTCTACGTGACGCAAAATTCAATTAAAGGACAAGGAATTGCGGATCAAATGGCCGCCGCACCCGCAGGGGATTACAAACCTTTAGAAATATACTTCCCCGATGAAGGGGTCATGAAAATTCAGCAACACCATCAGTACAATTCATGCCATACGTAGAAAATGTATTTTGATGGAGCTGTTAACACAGAAGGTTCTAGAGCTGGAGCAGTTCTAGTATCCGGTACGGGGGAGCAGTATCCCGTCGCCGTCAAATTATAGTTTGTCAGCACCAACAACACACCCAAGTATGAAGGCTGTATTATGGGACTCAAACTTACCAAATCAATGGGTATCAGACGGTTAACTGTCTTTGGGGATTCAGAGTTGGTAATCAAACAAACCACGGGAATCTATCAAACCAAAGAGCTACATTTGCTGCCTTACCATCGGCAAGTTTAACAGATGGCTTCAGAGTTCGAAGAAGTACACTTCCTCTATATTCCTCATAATAGGAATGATTTTGCGAATGCGCTAGCAACTTTGGCCTCCTTAATCAACATACGTGACAAGGAAAACATGCCAACCATCCCATTTACCCTACAAAAGGCTCCAGCTTATGGGAATTACATTGGAGAAGTATCGGATGAGCTACCTCCCATCCAACACCCTTGGTATCAGTATATCAAGGAGTATCTGCGAGATGGATCTACACCCACTGAGGTGAGCCCGACTGAAAAAAGGCGGATCCATCGAATGGCTATGAAATTCTACCTGAGCGGAGATGCACTCTACAAAAGAGATGCAGGATTAGGTATCCTTAGATGTCTGGACAAAGACCAATCTCAAAGACTCGTGGATGAAATCCGTGGTGGAGTATGTGGCCCACACATGAGCTGCCCCCTACTTGTTAAGAAGATACTCAGACCAGGGCATTACTGGCTTACTCTCAAGGCTGACTGTGATGATCACGTCAAGAGGTGCTATCAATGCCAAATTCATGGGAATGCTATCCACGACCTTCCATGGGAACTCCAAAATATAAGTTCACCATGGCCCTTCTCAATATGGGGAATGGACATAATCGGGCCCATCGAGCCCAAAGCCAGTAATGGGCATCAGTTTATCTTCACCATGATCGACTACTTCACCAAGTGGGTAGAAGCAGCCTCCTTCCCCAGGGTTACCAAAGAAGTCATCATTGCTTTCATTAAAAACAATGTCATTTTCCAATATGGACAACCAGAGGTAATTATGTAAGACAATGCTAAGTACCTCAACAATAAAATGGTAGAGGAGTTATGCAGTAAATTCCACATTAAACACCTTAACTCCGTTATCTACCGTCCAAAGATGAATGGTGCTATTGAAGCGGCTAATAAAAACATAAAGAAGAGCATGCAGAAGATGTCAGCCAACCACAAAGGATGGCCTGACCTCTTACCTCTGACTTTAGTAGCCTACATAACTTCAATGCGTACTTCCACTGGGGCAACCCCCTACTCATTAGTTTATGGGATGGAAGCAGTACTCCCCATAGAGGTGGAAATGGAATCCCTCAGAGTATTGATGGACGCTCAGCTGGATGAAGACCAATGGGTATAAGACAAATATCACCAATTGTCTCTAGTAGACAAAAGACGAATCGCGGCTTCTTCCATGGTTACTCGCTTTTTGAGGAGTCACGAAAAATGCTCTTCCTAAAACCACCAACTTTGTTTTGTCCATATCCGCCTTTAGTGCCACTATCCCAGCTGGACTTGACTTCACTATACGACAAAATCAAGCTAAATAACATTCTCTTCTTGAAATTTCCACTTCTATTATCTTGGACATGATTACCACCGAAGTGGTTACCATTCTTGGCATGATAATTTCCCCCACGATGGTCATCATTGTTCCGATGGCCGTTGCCACCGGTACGATTATTATCGTGTTGTTGGTCGTTACCTTTTGGTTGTGCTAACTTTCGTTATCGCGCCCAATAAGCGAGCCTTATTCACAACATCCGAATATAAACAAAGTTTATGAGAAATAAGGTATTGACGTATATCGGGTTTCAAACCTCTTAGAAACATTTGCGTCATTCGCTCCTCATTATCGACCAAATGGGATACAAACCGGGATAACTCTGCAAACTTAGCCTCGAATTGCGATACGGTCATATTATTTTGCTCCATTGCTTATCTCAACATTTTCAGATGCCATTTTCAAACACTGTCACAAAACAAGGGTTAATTAACATATCACATATTATCCCTATACTCTGACCGACCAATTAAATACCAAATAAACTTAGGTAGGTCATATTAGCAAAGGAATTCCCCGTCTCTCCCCTCCTAGTTCTCGTCTCTCATCTCAGCGAGGGATCATATCCCTAAGCTTTGATACCAACTGTGACACCCCCAAAAATAGGTATACATCACCCATCTTGAGTCGCCAAATACATGGTACATAAATCAAATACAACTTAATTATACAACTGTCGTGTACAATACGACAAAACATAAACTGAGAGTTTAAATACAAATATTGTAATCTAGACAACATCCACACTCAATTGAGTCCTCATTACATTTATTATCACACTATTTAACAGAATAGTGAGGACTACTAATGCTATTATCTGTACCGTCACTCCGTTCCCCGACTAGTCCCTGCTACGTTCTCATTTCCTGAAGAGAACAATGAAAGCAAAAAAGGGTGAGCTAAACTAGCCCAGTAAGAAATATTTTGACTAAGATAATGCATAATAAATTATCGTTAGGCTTCAACAGTGTTAAATTGATAGAATATAACAAACATCAAGTTTAACTGCAGCGGAACAAGCAATCCATTAAAAAAAATCAAGTAGAGAATAAAATCTACTATCTTTTATGATTTAAAAGGTTTTTCATCACTTTTATCATTTGGGACTCGACAATAAATAATCCACATCATCCCACACACTACTGGCCAAGGATATTCATTAATATCACAACCACAAATTATCCATGCACTACGGGCCAAGGATATTCGTGTATTCATCAATGGTCATGATCATGCCAACAATCGTCCATCAATGCACTACAGGCCAATGAGGACTTTTACCACATCATTTGTAACATTACGGTCCATGATTATACAAGAATAATCTCTGGTCATAATCATACCAAGTCCATCTGTGGACTATAGGCCACAGATGACTTTCAACATAATATAAACATGAGGATGATGACAATGATATAAGAATTCAATAAAATAAGTTCAAGAATTAATTTATCCAGGAACTAATAACGTCCAAATTATCAACATGATACTTCTTTGTAGAGTAAAATTCAAGAATGCTCAGAAGAATATTTCCATGAAAAGATACTGGATGAAGCGCAAATATCAAGGATATTCCACTAATTTCATAGAGTATAGAAGTCAAAACTTTACCCAAATGAGTATAATAAAGAATGGAATAACAAAAGAAATCACCAGGCATGCGATAGACTGCACAGACAGGTTATTCTAATATAACAATAAATAACGGAACCAGTCGTGAAGAACGCGCATATGAGGATATCCAACAGAATAATAAATAACGGAACCAAGTCAAAGTAAATTACATGCCAAATGAGGATGTTCCAACGAGAATAATAAATAACGGAACCAGTCATGCGTAAGCGCACAAGCAGGATGTTCAATGAGAATAATAAAGAATGGAATAATGAAGAATTTCACCATGTATGCGGTGCCAGCATAGGCGAGTTATTCCAACATAATGATAAAGAATGGAATAATGAAGAATTTCACCATGTATGCGGTGCCCGCATAGATAGGTTATTCAACATAATGATAAAAATGGAATAATGAAGAATATCACCAAGTATAGGGTAGCGGCGTATCTGAGTTATTCAACGAGAATAAAAAATGGAATAATGAAGTTCTCTTCATGAATCTGAAACAAATAATACCCTTACGAGTACAACAAATAATATCCCTTACCTTAGAAGAAGCTGGATATAGGAGTAGTGAAGTAGCAGAATACTTTTCTTCTTTCTCTCTATAGTTTCTCTCTCTAGAGTTCAAATTGAATTAAGTAAGAAATAATGAAGGAATGAGCTTCTATTTATAGGAGAATGGAGTGAATAGTAACTAATTCATCAACGATCCAGATTGATTTACTATGCAGTATAAATAAAATATTTTAATAAAATAAAATCTTTTAAATAAAATATAATATATTCTATTTATAGTATATTAAAACAAATAACTTTATAAAAGTATTCTATTTTATATAAAAAGATTTTACTATGCAAAACACTATCTGATATTTATGCAAACACTATGCATAATAAAATATAATATATTCTAATTATTGTCTAATAAAACAAATAACTTTATAAAAGTATTCTATTTTATATAAAAAGCTTTTCTGTTTTATTACATTAATAATACTAATAAAACCAAACATCATCATCATTATTATAATTCACACTATTAATTGACCAGGTCGTACGTTCCCTAGAAAGAGGGGGCTTTCCAATAAGGATTTCTCCCTATTGGCGCGCAATTAGGTGACCAAACCTCTCCTTGGCAGAATTTCTAGACATCGTTAATATTGCAAATAATAATGTTAATAACTTCGTCCTCTCAATTATTAATTTAATAATATATAAAATATTGACAATAATGGAATCAAATAACGTGAGATACTATGCAGCAATTACAGTAGCAATAATTGAACAAAACTGAGTGACTTCTCACGTAAGCATCAATAATCAATATCGTGTGCTACTATGCAACCACGCGTATGACTGTACTTTTACTACCGAGTAGTTCAACAGTATTAACGGTAAAACTTTCGCCATTATTTTCAATAAAATATTTTTGTCATTTTCTCAATCCTACAATAATTCTGTTGTGGGGTCCACCAATGATTGTACCATCGTACGGATATTTCCCGACAAAAAAGAATATTCCCTGACCAATCGAATATTATACAACAACTTTCATACTTTGCAAAATTTATAAATATTACCCACAACTATAACATTATATCAAATTCACTCCATAATATAAAAAAAATATTTTGAGAAACTTAAATCTTTATTCGTAAAATTTGGGGTTTCACAATCTCTCCTCCTTATAAAATTTCGCCCTCAAAATTTACGTACGTACCTGGAATGCCGAAGAGGTGAGGACACTTCGTCCGATTCTAACTTTTGAGGTATAACCTTTAAGTGTTGAATACATTCCAGGATTTTAACAGGTACATCTTTATACGTTAAATTATCCGTTATCTCGTCCAGTTTTAAGTCAATAATGTGCTTCGGGTCGTCCATATATTTACATAACATCGATACATGAAAAACTTTATGAACACGAGACATACTTGGCGGTAAAGCGAGTCTATAGGCTACAGTCCCTACTCGATTGAGGATTTCAAATGGGCCAATTAAAATCGAGGGTTAAGATTTCCTCACTTTAGCAACTCTTGCTGTATAAAATAACGCCCTCTTGAACCTTCTTCTTCGTGTTCATCAGCTTCGGGTCTGTAGTTTGAGCGGCTTTAACTTTATCGATTAATGTTGGTTCTAATCATATATTCGGTATCTTCACGTAGGTTTGTATATTCGCACTCGTAAACGCATACGATCTTCTACTCAACACGTCAGCTACCACGTTCGCTTTTCCACGATGGTATTGAATGGTACAATCGTAATTTTCAACAGCTCCAGTCAACGTCTTTGGCACATTATACGTTCGTTTTGGTTGAAGAAATATTTAAGGGTTGAATAAATGGGTTTTATACTGGGGTCAGTACAAAATTCGATTTCATGCTCTAGGGGTAGACTAAGAAGTCTTCAAGAATACGTCAGGAAATTTAACAATAGAAATATCATTCAAAACTGTGACTCTCATCCAAGACATGGATATCACATGTAATGAAGGTTTCTCCTAACGGAGTTTCAAGAGATAAGTCAAAGTCTAACTTCTCCGGAGTCAAATTTAAACGTTGAACGCAAGCAAGAGAAATAAAAGAATGGGTAGAACCGGTATCTAATAAGGTATAGACTTTGCAAAAATTTATAATTAACTAACCTGTGCTAACTTCGTTCGGGTTACTCGCTTTTTGAGAAGTCACGAAAAACGCTCTTCCTAAAACCACCGACTTTGTTTTGTCCGTATCCGCCTTTGGTGCCACCGTCCTAGCTGGACTTGACTTCACTATACGACAAAATCGAGCTAAATGACCATCTCTTCTTGAAATTTCCACTTCTATTATCTAGGCCATGATTACCACCGAAGTGGTTACCATACCTGGCATGATAATCATTGTTGTTCCGATGGTCATTGCCACCGGTACGATTATTATCGTGTTGTTGGTCGTTACCTTTTGGTTGTGCTAACTCATTATCGCGCTCCAATAACTGAGCCCTATTCACAACATCTGAATATAAACAAAGTTTATGAGAAATGAGGTATTGACGTATATCGGGTTTCAAACCTCTTAGAAATATTCGTCTCATTCGCTCCTCATTATCGACCAAATGGGATGCAAACAGGATAACTCATAAACTTAGCCTCGTCTTTGCGATCACGGTCATATTATTTTCTCCATTGCTTATCTCAACATTTTCAGATGCCATTTTCAAACATTGTCACAAAACAAGGGTTAATTAACATATCACATATTATCCCTATACTCTGACCGACCAATTAAATAACAAATAAACTTAGGTAGGTCATATTAGCAAAGGAATTCCCCGTCTCTCCCCTCCTAGTTCTCGTCTCTCATCTCAGCGAGGGATCATATCCCTAAGCTTTGATACCAACTGTGACACCCCCAAAAATAGGTATACATCACCCATCTTGAGTCGCCAAATACATGGTACATAAATCAAATACAACTTAATTATACAAATGTCGTGTACAGTACGACAAAACATAAACTAAGAGTTTAAATACAAATATTTTAATCTAGACAATATCCACACTCAATTGAGTCCTCATTACATTTATTATCACACTATTTAACAGAATAGTGAGGACTACTAATGCTATTATCTGTACCGTCACTCCGTTCCCCGACTAGTCCTTGCTACATTCTCATTTCCTGAAGAGAACAATGAAAGCAAAAAGGGTGAGCTCAACTAGCCCAGTAAGAAATATTATGACTACGATAATGCATAATAAATTATCGTTAGCCTTCAACAGTGTTAAATTGATAGAATATAACAAACATCAAGTTTAACTGCAGCGGAACAAGCAATCCATTAAAAAAAATCAAGTAGAGAATAAAATCTACTATCTTTTATGATTTAAAAGGTTTTTCATCACTTTTATCATTTGGACTCGATTTTAATAAATAATCCACATCATCCCTGCACTACGGCCAAGGATATTCATTAGTATCACAACCATAAATTATCCATGCACTACGGGCCAAGGATATTCGTGTATTCATCAATGGTCATGATCATGCCAACAACTGTCCATCAATGCACTACGGGCCAATGAGGACTTTTACCACATCATTTGTAACATTACAGTCATGATTATACCGAATAATCTCTGGTCATAATCATACCAAGTCCATCTGTGGACTATAGGCCACAGATGACTTTCAACATAATATAAACATGAGGATGATGACAATGATATAAGAATTCAATAAAATAAGTTCAAGAATTAATTTATCCAGGAACTAATAACGTCCAAATTATCAACATGATACTTCTTTGTAGAGTAAAATTTAAGAATGCTCAGAAGAATATTTCCATGAAAAGATACTGGATGAAGCGCAAATATCAAGGATATTCCACTAATTTCATGGAGTATAGAAGTCAAAACTTTACCCAACTAAGTATAATAAAGAATGGAATAACAAAAGAAATCACCAGGCATGCGATAGACCTCACAGACAGGTTATTCTAACAGAACAATAAATAACGGAATTCAGTCGTGCAGAACGCGCATACTGAGTTATTCAGCAGAATAATAAATAACGGAACGAAGTCAAAGTAATTCGCTTCGATGCGGGATGTTCAACGATGTAATAATAAATAACGGAACCGGTCGTGCGTAAACGCTTGCAGCGGGATGTTCAAAGAATAATAAAGAATGGAATAAGCGAAGAATTTCATCATGTATGTGGTACTTCAGATATAGAAAGTTATTCCATCATAATGATAAAGAATCGAATAATGAAAAAATTTCACCATGTATGTAAAGATTGTGATAGATAGGTTATTCCAACATAATGATAAAAAAATGGAATAACAGAAGAATTTTACCAAGTATAGGGTAGCCCGCGTATACAGGTTATTCCAACAGAATAAAAAAAATGGAATAACAGAAGTTCTCTTCATTAATATGAAACAAATAATACCCCTTACGAGTACAACAAATAATATCCCTTACCTTAGAAGAAACTGGATATAGGAGTAGTGAAGTAGCAGAATACTTTTTTTCTTTCTCTTTATAGTTTCTCTCTCTAGAGTTTCAGTAAATTCGTAAGAAATAATGAAGGAATGAGCATCTATTTATAGGAGAATGGAGTGAATAGTAACTAATTCATGAACGGTCCAGATTGATTTACTATGCAGTATAAATAAAATATTCTAATAAAACAAAATCTTTTAAATAAAATATAATATATTCTATTTATAGTCTAATAAAACAAATAATTTTATAAAAGTATTTTGTTTTATATAAAAAGATTTTACTATGCAAAATACTATGCAGGCACTATGCAAACACTATGCATAATAAAATACAATATATTCTAATTATTGTCTAATAAAATAAATAACTTTATAAAAGTATTATGTTTTATATAAAAAGATTTTACTATGCAAAACACTATGCATAATAAAATATAATATATTCTAATTATTGTCTAATAAAATAAATAACTTTATAAAAGTATTCTGTTTTATATAAAAAGCTTTTAGCAAAAAGCAATTTTTGGCCACTGTGGTTATAGTGTTTTAACTAATTAGCCACTGTACTTTTAATTTATTCAATTAGCCCACTATACTATTTAAAAATGTGCAATTAACCCATTCCGTCCAATTTTGCAGACGGGTGTTAAAAATTTGGCCTTATTTTCCTACGTGGCTTTTACAAATTAAATGCTAATAATGTGTATTTGTTGATTGGGACAAAGATATAAGCAGAAACCATTGCAAAGCAAACCATTGTTGCTCTTAATGTTTGTCGAACTCGATTGTGTTGATTGAGAGAGAGAATACATGAGACGATCTTGATCATATGTGAGGCGAAAGTGAGTGGGTCAATTAAAGAACTGAAGATCGAGTGAAATCGAGTGGGTCGAGTGAAGAACTGAAGAATTGAAGAACTAGGGTTCCCCATTTCTAAGTAAAAGTGCACGAAAATTAGGGTTTTTGCTTAAAAATTGGTTTCGAGGTATGTAAATGTATTGTACATCTGATATGGCTTCATCCCGAACTAGCTCAATGTCAACCACTACTTCAGAACTGCACAAGTGTTTTTGTGATGTACCAGCTCGAATCTATATTTCGAAGAAAGATAGGTCAAAAGGAAAAAGGTTTTATGGTTGCCACAACTATGGGGTTAGTTTACTCTCTGTCATATTTGTAATCTGCATTTCATTCCTATCTCTGTTTAATATGGCATGTGGCTCTGTTTTCCCCATCTCTGTTAAATAATGTTTGGTTAATTATATATATTTGATAGGAATCTGGGATATATTGTAGATATTTTCAATGGATTGAAGTGCCTTCCAATGTTGATGAAGCAACTAGTGTGATGAGCATGCCAGTTGAAGAGGTGAGCTTGGTGATGGAAAAAAAATGCTAAACTGAAGCAGAAGTTGAAAATTCTGAAGAAGGAAACACTGATAAAGGAAATGGAAGTTAATAGACTTAAGGAGGCAAACTCAAAACTTAGATGTAATTGTGTATTTTCATAGATTGTCACTACAATTCTAATCTTGACATGGATTTACATGTATTGATTGTAATGAACTTGGTTATCAGTTGTCAAGATTTTTATTTCCATGGATTGTAATAGGTTATAATGTACCCCCATTGAAAATGAGATTTTTAGTAGATGAAAATGAGATTTTTAGTAGATTTTTAGTAGTTTGTTTATTCAGTAAATGGTCATGGTACTAACAATTCAATACATGATTGTAATGGATGTGGTGTCTTGTAATGGTATTGTATTGATTGTAATGAACTTGGTTATCAGTTGTTAAAAATTGTTGCCAACAACAATTGCCAAAAATAGTTGACAAAAATAGAGCCAACACTAACTGTTAAAAAATAAAGCCAACATCCTAACCTAACTTAAACACAACCAACAACAAATGTTACTAACAACAATTGCCAAAACAGTTGACAAAAATAGAGACAACACCAAATGTCAAAAACAGAGCCAACAATCCTGATAAAGTATAATAAGTCAACTTATAAGCATAACCATAATTATATTAAGCATAGCCAACTGATAAAGTATATTAAGCCAATACAGAATTTGGTTATCAACCACAAAACATAACCACATTAAGAGACCAATTCAATACAGAATTTGGTTATCAAAATATTACATTAATATGGTCCCTTTGATCAAGTCAGAACAACAAAGTACAACCTAATGTCCAACAAAATAATGAACCACGACTTGTTCAGTCTAGTCTTCTTTTAGCCCTTACTTTCCACCTGGTTGATGGTCCTGGTCCACTTGCTACTCTTCTAGGCTACAAATGGTCCCTTTGATGCCCTTCCCCTGCACCTGCTCCAATCTCACTTGTTGCCAGTCTTGGGCTTTTCCTTACCTACATGGACAAAACCAATTAGTGCTTGGCTGCCAACAAGCATTGAAATAATATACAATTCCTTACTTCTTTTTGCCCAATTTGATTTCCATTTCCAGAATTCTGTCCTTGACCCCTTTCTTTCCTTTTCACCTGTAGAATAGAACCACATGTGAAATAATATACAAGTAAATATTAAAAACTGGTTTTAAAAATTGGTTTTAAAAAAGCTTACCCCCAACTTATTAGGCCTTAGGGCACCTCCAGATTGTGGGGTAGCTTGAGTAGGTTCTTCAGTAGGTTGTGTCCCAGTTTCATCCCTTGGTTGTGTCCACTTACAAACTAACTTGTTATGCCCATACTCTTTGCACCTAGAGCACCTAACAGGAGTCCCTTTCCTAGATGACTTGGTCTTGCTTCTGGGCTCTTCATTAGGATCCTTCCTCCTAATTTTCTTAGGTCTGCCTGCTATTCTCTTGGTTGATGGAGGCAACAATGTTGTCATGTTGGAAGGAGGCCATTCATTTGAACCCCCCATTGGATTTAACAAGTGGTTATATGATTGCAAACTTTTGTTTAATTACAGCCTGTATTTCCCTTAACTTCATTCTTGGTTTTGCTCTTATTGTACCCCCAAACTTGTCAACCAACCATCTAGACCTAACAATACGAATCTTTGTTTTCCTCACACAATAATGTTGCTCATTGTATGATTTAATTTGAAACACCTTCTCAAGTGGCACATAACTAGACCACAACCCCCATGGACAGTTAGTGGCAAACTTTGCTTGTATTCTTGTTTTCTCATTAACAGCAAAATAGATTCCCTTTCTGTTACCAATTGCATAATTCACTATAGCTTCCCTGCACTGTTCAGGACCAGTGATTATCATATCGACTTCAAATTTTATCTTGCTAATTGGAGTGTTGGGATTATATGTTGGAACCACTCTTTTCTTTTTCCTTTGTGGCTCCTCTCCTTCCCATTCACTGTTAGTACTAGAATCACCACTTGGAGGAATCTCATCATCAGAATTTTCTTCAGTTTCTACCCAAGGCCTCATTCCTTTTTTCCCAAACCCCAACTCATCCTCCCCATCTGAAAATGTTGGTTCAACTTCCACCTCTGCAGCCTTAGGTTTTCTGGATGCCAGCTTTTTCCCCCTGCTACTGCTCTCTTGTGTACCAGGTTCAACTTTTGGTTGCTTTCTTGGGATAGATGAAGCCCCAACATCCTCAACATGTAAGTGACCAATATCAACTTGATCTTCATCAAGATTTACTTCATAATCCAAAACCAACTCTTGTCATCTTGATTTTTTTATCAGTCCCTTTCTTTTTCTTATATTTATCAACTCCTCATTCTCATCATCATCAGTAGCATCACTTAACTCCTCAACACTTTCCTCATCACTTTCCTCATAAGTAGCATCACTTGAATCATCATCTGTCTGCTTTGGTGCTTCCTCATCTCTGACATCAACCTTAGCAGGTGTTTCTTCATTATCCTCATGGTCACAGTACATATCAATCTTCCCAGCTTTCAGAGCTTCATCAATTAGCAATCTTACGCTATTATCATCATGAAAAAGTTCTAGACCCTCCTTCAAATTCCACCCCACCAATTTGAAGTATATATCAAAGTGTCTTTTATACCCTAGGTGTTTTACCAACTTCACCATCCTCTCAACATTCAAGTAATCTCCATCAGCCCCCTTATAAGTTTCTTTCCTTCCACCCTCATAAACATATGATACATCCTCCTTAGTAACAAACTGACCTCCATGGTACAATTCAACATCAAAGTAGTTCATGCTGCATTAAACAACATGTTCAATTTGTTAGTACCATGACCATTTACTGCATAAACTTATTACATGGTCAACTATTAAAGAAATCTGTAAACATTAAAGAAACACAACTTATAATCAGTGAAGTTATGGCTACCAACTATTAGGGAAACAACACTTTTACACTTTTACACTAATGTTGATAGCCATAACTTCACTGTTAATATTCCTCTGGTGCATAAAAGTGCAAAACTTCATATGAGAACCTGGGGATTGGAAAAAACAAAGATGAAAAAGTGAAATACTTCCTATCAACACCGTATACCTTCATTTTTAAGAGAAAACAAAGATGAAAAGAGTGCAATATTGGATTTTTCAGACAAAAATTGGTGGAACCCAAACCACACTTACATGGTAGACAATTATTCGGTAGGCGATTGGAACCCTAAGCGTGGTGAGCGATTGTTGATGCGTATCAGACGCTTACTATGGTAGACGATTGGAACCCTAACCTTATTCGTCTGTTTGTGTCGCCAGAGAGCACCACCTCCTTCCTCGATTTCTTCTCAGACGAAGGTTTGCTTTTGAGCCCTAGACGAAGGTTTGTTTGTTCCTCGATTTGTGCCATTGTTTTCCTTTTGTTTGCTATGGTTTCCTCCCGCCCATTCCACGAAAGCTTAACTGATTGGTCTTGCTGACTACATCATCAAATACACATCATTAGCGTTTAATTTGTAAAAGCCACGTAGGAAAATAAGGCCAAATTTTTAATATCCGTCTGCAAAATTGGACAGAATGGGTTAATTGCACATTTTTAAATAGTATAGTGGGCTAATTGAATAAATTAAAAGCACAGTGGCTAATTAGTTAAAACACTATAACCACAGTGGCCAAAAAGTGCTTTTGGCCAAAAGCTTTTCTGTTTTATTACATTAATAATACTAATAAAACAAAACTTCATCATCATAATTATAATTCAAACTATTAATCGACCAGGTCGTTCCCAGGAAATAGGGAGCTTTCCAATAAGAATTTCTCCCTATTGGCGAGCAATTAGGTGACCAAACCTCTCCTTGGCAGAACTTCTAGACATTGTTAATATTGCAAATAATAATGTTAATAACTTCGTCATCTCAATTATTGATTTAATAATATATAAAATATTGACAATAATTGAATCAAATAACGTGAGATACTATGTCGTGAATTCGTAGCAATAATTGAACAAAACTAAGTGACTTCTCACGTAAGCATCAATAATCAATACCATGTGCTACTATGCAACCACGCGTATTACTATACTTTTACTACCGAGTAGTTCAACAGTATTAACGATAAAACTTCCGCCGTTATTTTCAATAAAATATTTTTGTCTTTTTCTCAATCCGACAATAATTCCGTTGTGGGGTCCACCAATGATTGTACCATCGTACGGATATTTCCCGACAAAAAAGAATATTCCCCGACCAATCGAATATTATACAACAACTTGCATACTTTGCAAAATTTATAAATATTACCCACAACTATAACATTATATCAAATTCACTCCATAATATAAAAAAAATATTTCGAGAAACTTAAATCTTTATTCGTAAAATTTGGGGTTTCACATTTAAACAACATGACTTGGTTTTGAAGAAGATCATTGACAACCAAGATCAATCTAAGGGAAAAGAATGCTCCAAAACCCTAGTCATGCACGATCTCTCTATAGTCATGATGCAGAGCCTGGTACATGGTGTAAATGCTGAACCATTTCCCTGTAGGCTGGGTAAAGCCGGGAACCTACATCACAAAGTAGATTAACATCAAAATCCTTTACTCCTCATCAATAGGAAAGAAGGAAGATCAAAGTCTAGCTTTGTACCTCATTTGCATGCAAGTAAACTGAGGGATGTCTACTCAAATCTCCCAACAACTCTGGGTTCACAACTTGAATACTCAGGAGGTCCCTACGGGGAACATGTGCAGCAAGAGCAGGAGCCTCAAACGGTACATCCTCCTCCTCGTCCTCCACATCTGGTACATCAATTCGAACATGACGTATCACTGCCTCTGCCAAACGACGAGGTTGTCTCACGGAACGGGGTCGACGCACTTCAGAAGCCCTCATCCGCACACCAGAAGTGGTCCTGCGGGAATGACTCTGCTGATTTGGATCCATATATCTGGACCAAGTCTTTAAATCACCTTAAAAAGGGTGTGGTAAATTCTTATCTAGAGCTTTTTCAAAATGCAGTTTTATGACTACATGCATGCATGCATTATTTTAACATAAGTCTATAGTAGAGTTAAAAATGCATGACTACCCAATGCCTACATTTTGGAAATTTTTTGCCATAGTACCCTTTGTAAATAGGACTATCCAAATGCACATAGGCATGACTAGGTGGCCATTCAGTAGCACATCTACCCACAGTCATATGCATCCTACATGCATTAATATATCAAAGTAAAAAAATCTATAAGGGTATCCTAATTACCAGGATTATTTTGCTTTTTTCACCTTTGCTCATTTGTCCTCAAATAGGATAAGAAATAGCATAAAAAGGTGTCAATTTGACTGTTACAAAAGTTAAATTTTTTCACATCATTATATTCAGGATGGTTTAATACTAACATTTACTATGTTGAATATTTTTTAACAAGTCATTTCAGTATGCATAATCACTACTATGTGTTTAGATGCATTTCATGTGATATTTCATTTTCCAACAAATGAAAACTGGAAAAGAAGACATAAATATGTTACCAGGACAATGTAGAACACTTGTACGGTAACAGAATCTGCAGAAAGTAGCCCGCACACAGCAAATCTAAAGAAGAGCTCTTAGGTTTCCTTCGTAACATAGCTTGAAATGACTTGGGACATCAACCATCCCATTTTAGGGAAGTCACAGTTGGTCGCAGGTCCACCTACGGCTATTGTAGGTGTACTTGCGGCACCCCTATGTGGGTCCCACCCCTCCAGCTCGGTCCAGTTCAAGTTACAAAGGAGTTTTTACAAGCTGAAAAGGCCAAATCAAGAATAAAAATGCTACGCGATTGAGCGAAATAACCTGAAATCCTGGTTTTCACTGGCCAAATTGTGGCTTTACATATCACTCATTGGTCTTCGCCCAAACACAGGGTACACTATACTGATGATCTCAGTTGTTGCAAACTACATTTAGCAATACCTCATGAAGGTCTGATGTCGTCAGTTCAGGGTCGTAGCCCTAAAACCTTTTCCCCGGTGGGGGCATCACGCGTTTCCATACATTGATGTTCATGGTCCCCGGCGGGGGTATCATGCATTGTTCAACCATTGATGTACACGTCAATGAAGGTCAAGCAGCCTTGACATGGTCCCCGGCGGGGGTGTCACACATTTTTCAACCATTGATGCACACGTCAATGAAGATCAAGCAGCCTTGACATTATCCTCAGCAGGGATCTCATCCGTTGATACACATGTCAATGAATGTCAGGTAACCCTGACAACATCGACTGTTGGTAGTAACTCCAACAGAGTAGCGAAAGGACCTGGCGATACAAACCAGGGAAAAACATCCTCATCGGGGAGGACCGATGATGGAATATGTTATACACATCCTCAACAGACAAAACCCATCCCCACAGAGTCTCTTTTACGTGAGAGATACATCTTTAGGATAAAGATCGTATCAAGGATTCAAGACTTTGGTGATAGCCCCAACGTCAACAATCCTAGAGATTCCTGGTAGCCATGGATCACGCGTCTGAGACAGTTCATCAGGCTGGTTATTGCCGTCCCTGGTAGAAGCGACAAGGAGCCGGCAATCATCCCATCATGTTGAAGGACAATCCAACAAACCACATACATTTGCATCATGTTATTATGCATTACATCATAATCATCTTGTTATATTTCAAGTGTCTAGTATTCTTTATCCTATCAATGCCATTGTATTGCATGAATATGATAAAGAGGGGCATCTTTAGACACTCGAAATTTTTTGCCTACCTGTTACTAACATTGCAGGAAGTGCATAATCTTCTTTCAGAGATAACCCTGGAAGACAGCTCAGCTTAATCCCGAAAATACCACCGGAAGTTCAATTTCAACTCCAGAAAACACACCAGGAGTGTCATTTCCCTATCTCGGAGATAACCCCGAGGATAACAATGCAAATACTGGAAATTCCACTAGAGAAGGTCGATTCATCTTGGAGATAACCCCGAGATATTCAGTCTCAGTCCCGAAAACAACACCGGGAAAGACAATGTCAACCTTGGAGATAACCCCAATGAGTGCAGTTGTAGTTCCGGTGATGACCCCAGAAATGTTTGTTTCAAATGCATGCAGTCAGCTTCAACCTCAGAACTCACACCGAGGCACTAAACTCACAAACCCGAAGATAACCCTGAGAGGACAGACACACCTCAGAGATAACTATGAGGGCATTCAACACTTGCAGCGGTCTAATCTCATAGATAACCCTGAGCAACGTCTGCTTTATCTGCCAAAACCAGAGATAACCCCGGTGAAGGGCAAAATCGTTAAATTGCAACCTCAACCCCACATAGCGCCATCTCAACAAATAAAAATTAATATACATTTTACACAAAAATGTCCCACAAGTACCAAGGAATTGTAATCCCGAGTGACTACTACGCAGGGCAGCACACCGGATAGAATTTGAAGCCTGAAGAGATAGGACATGGTTCCATCTTCCTAAATTCTTACAACCTTTAATCCCATGTCATTGCGTAGCTCTCAACAACAGTAGTCCGAAACAGATCTTATACATCTCAATCGGATGCTCAAATTGAAGTTCTACAAATTTGGGTAGACATCACGTTGCACTCGTGCATGTACTTTGAGACGGTAGGATCCACGGAGCACGAGGAACCCCGGGCAGCCGCAGGTGCATCTGCAGCTACCGCAGGTACACCTGTGGCTCCCAACTCTATAAATATAGAGCTTGGGGTGGCCATATTCAAGAGAAAAAAGGCGAGGAAGTCCTTTCCAATTTGCTTTGTACCACCCCATATTGAGTGCTTTCTCATTTTAAACACTTGTTAGCTCACATATAGCTATATTTTTACCGGTAGGAGCCGAGTGTTCATCCACTTAAAGTTATAAAAGTCTTCTTTGGCAGCCCACTGTAAGCCTTCTTACACATTATAAAGTCTTTCTCTTCATCTTTGCACACACTCTTCTTCACATTTAGAGTCGTGTTGTGTATGTATGCCCAGACTTCGGTTCATGGTTTTCATTTCTATCTATATATATATAATATATATATATTTATATATATGGACTAATATTATCGAGTTATGCCTCGATTGAGCACAGACTCACGTCCGAGGCGTTTACTTTGCTATATATATATATATATATATATATATATATATATATATATATATATATATATATATATATATATATATATATATGAACTTTTTTCGAACTTTGTTCAATGAGCACGAATTTTACATTCGTAGGCGTTTTTCGCTTTATATATATATATATATATATATATATATATATATATATATATATATATATATATATATATATATATATATGAACTGTTGTCGAACTTTGTTCGATGAGCACAGATTTAACATCCAGGAGCGTTTACTACTTATATATATATATATATATTTACATTTACATTAGGCATGGAGTTTACTTACGTGGCCTTTTCTTTGCTTTTATTTACCTTTAGTCACTTTGGAGTTTTGCCGTGGCGGTTGTTCATTTTACCGCTTTATTTATATTATGTCTCCGCTGGAGTTTACTTAAGTGGCGATTGATCGCATTCTTGCTTTATTTACATTTCGATCCCCATGGAGATGCTTCGTGGTGGTTGATCATGTCTATATATATATATATATATATATATATATATATATATATATATATATATATCGCTTTTTATACATTTACATTCCGATCCCCATGGAGGTGCTTCGTGGTGGTTGATCATGTCTCTATATATATATTTACAGCTTTTATATATATAATTGCTTACTGCTTTTCATATAAACTGTGACATCATGTGAGCCTAGGAATCATGTGATCACAGATTCAGTCCACTGAATTTAGATTCGGTCCCCGTGATGGACATTTTCAGCTGTAAGCAGCTTGTAAGTTAGTCACGGTGTCTGAATTTCCTTAGATGGCTTTCATGCCCATAAGGAGTTCGGCACTTCTATATATTATTTTCTCGAAGATGCTTCGCATCTCAAAAATAAAAGCAATCTAGCCGAACATTTAACAATAAAATGGAAGTATGAAAAGGCCTCAATTACTATTGAGCAGAGGGTTTGAAAAAACATCTTTTATAAAACCTTATTGCTATATCTTGTTTAAAACTGAATTTTTATATAAATTCAAACCCTTTGTATATAGGTGCGAACGAGGCCTCACACTACTTCCAAATAACAACATATTAACCCATACACACACACACATTCAAATAATAGTTTCTTAAAAAGTGGTGGTCAACGTGGTAACACGGATGTCGGGGGGGTGCCTAACACCTTCCCTTCGCATAATCAAGCCCCCGAACCCAAATGAATCTCTGTTTCATAGACCTGTTTAGCAGTGTCACATCACTGGGTCAATGTGAAAACTTTTTCTCGGTTGCGTTGGTGCAACCAGTTAAAAACACCAACTGGCGACTCTTACAGTCAAATCGTTGACATATATATGTCGGACCTTTTTCACTTGTTTTTTCAAACAAATCTCACATAACATGAGAACACCAAAGAATAAGAATAGAAAAGGGACAAATAAAAATCCTGACGTCTACATCTTTAATCCACTTACTTAGCCTTTCAAACCGTTTTTCGATATCGTCCTAAAAAGGAAGCAAGTCTGGGTTTTTAGACCGAGTTTGCATAAACCACTTCAAGAACCTGAAATAAGAAAGAACAAAACAAAAGAAAAAGTGTTAAAGTAAAACTGGACTAATTAAACTGATATTGCAAAATATTAAAATCTATACTAATCCCCAGCAACGGCGCCAATGGCTTGTTGGTTGAAATCTAATTACGCTCACATGAAAGTGCACGTGGTCAACAAGTAATATAATGATAAGTTAAGTATCGTTCCCATAGAGATTAAATATGAAATTAATCCTCATAATTATCAGCTATATATTAATCCATATTTTATTAAACTATCCAATTTAAGAATTATAACTATTAAAACTAAAAATATTAGAAATACTAAAAAATTACCAAGCAATCAACAAACTTAAAAACTATAATTTTAAGCAAATATTAGAGAATTAGGCTTAAAACTTCACTCTAAGTATCACTCCAATTATTACACTTTATTCCAGTTCAATTCATTATCCCAGTTTATTAATCAATAACACTCAAGTAGAACTAGCCATCTCTCGATGCTCTAATACCATATTAACTTAAATCCACAAAAGAGATAAAATTAAGCTAAACACCTTAATCAACTAGTTCACCATATCTCTATGTGAATTACAATCAAAGAATTCAAGTTCTCTACCCGATTACATGCGATGCTAGTCATATCTCTACCCTAACATTCATCAAGATTCCATTCAATCACAGAATTCAAGAACACATGTTATAATGACTAAGTCTAGATTCATATTTTCTCTCTCGAATCTATACAAATCCACATAGAATTGGTGATCAAGCAATTCATAAATTCAAGCACAAATCACTATAGATAAACTGAAAGATATTTTATTGAATTAAAATTCAAAGCTACATAATCATCGTTCAACCATAAGATCCGTCATAAGCCTAACAAGTGAATAAGTTCATCACAAATAAATTAAAATTTGAAATCATCAAAGTAATCATCATCCCAATTACAAAATTAAACTAAAGAAAAAGAATGAATATAAAACCACCCTTCTTTTATGCTCTAATCTGCAATTATCATGAATTCCACCTTCAATCCTTCCTCTAATGCTTTTGCTCAAATTAGGGCTTTCAAATTGCTAATTGATTGTTAATTCATCTCCCTTGTTGTTTTCTATTAATATCCAGCCTAGGACATGTATTCTGCTCATAATTCGACACCCAATGCAGTTCCACACCATGCCAACCACTATCCTTCACACCTCTATAGCATTACAAGAGAAACAGGACTCTTTACTTTTTTCTCGCATTTTCCTTCCTACGGGGTACTCTTATCTTTTTTTCGCTTCTCGCTTTTTATAATGTCATGGTGTTACATTTTTCTTAAGTAAGTGTATGTACATCTTGTACTATATGTTAGTACAGCTTGTATAACTTATATGTTAGTACACCGTGCTATCTTGAATGATACGAAAATCCTACAATAGATGAGGCAAGGGAAAGGTCAAGAAATGCTCAGAATAAGGTAACAAGTTTTGTATTTCTATTTTGTTTTATATCCATCAACAAGAAGCCCATTACCAACTGTGCTCCCTTGAATGTTAGGTGCTAGGAGGAGTACTATTATCCTATATGTATAGCTTTTAACATTTCTTGAGCTGTTATTCTACCAATTTTCAACGATAAGCCATAACTATTATTCTACTATTATCCTATATATATAACATGTCTGTTTATGTTTGATGATGTGTTTCCTGCTGACCCTCGTTTCCTGCTTCTGTATCTATCCTTTGTGTATCAGCAACACTATAAGGTGATATGTTATTTACTTTTTCAAAATATAAATGTTAACTTGCAGATTGTTGGTAGCTTTGGATAATTTATTGTATGTATATTGGTAAAGAGTAAATGAACATAGCAATAACTTACAAAATAGATAGGCTTGCATTTATTTTGGCCAAATTTTCAATGTTGATATCGTATACTTTAATGAATTTTGCTTGTATCAATGATCTATATTAAATATCTCCACATTTTTTATGTCGAATATCTCCCACCTACTGAGGTTGCATCTTTTGTTCTATGTCAGGACCATAGAATTGTGATAAAAGCTATTTACACAGGGAGTGAGTTCTTGGAAGATTCTGTTGCTAGTGATGAAGTTGGTATTGTTCTGGAAAGTACCAGTTTTTATGTAATCAAATTCACAATTCAATATAGTAGTAATTTATATTGAAAAGTGAATTTGAGATGTATATATGGATAGTTTGGTATATATTTTGTGGATGTAGTAATTTGAAACTGTAAATGAATGGTATTATTGGGATGTATTTTGAATGGTTGATACATTTTGGCTTTAAATTTAAATGAGAATTTAGACATTTTTTAGCTATATATCATGGCATTAGCAGATTGTAGGTGCACTAGTAATATAGGTGAACGTTATATAAATTTGTCTAAATAGATGACACATTTTAAACGTTGTGTAAATGTGTCTAAACGTTGTTTGATATATTAGACTACAACATTTTAAGCCAGAAAACGTTGTGGAACCATACCATCTACAACGTTTTCAAGCATCTAATAATTTATGGAAAACAAATCTACAATGTTTTTTAAGAAAAAACGTTGTATAATGTGTCAAACTATAACGTTTTAAAAACGTTGTATAAAGGGTGTCAAATAGATGACACCCTTAACCACGACGTTTCTAGGATAACAACCACAATGTTTTTTACGCGTTATCTATTTACTATTTTGTAGTAGTGATACTTACTTAACTTGGTTATTATGGAACAAAAACCGTGTACACTGACTCACAACCAAGAACAAATTTTCCTTGCTTTTAATTTTTTCACAGAACCTTTTCTTTAGTACATATGAATGTATTTTCATACTTTTCTCGTTTTTTTTTTCTTTTCTTGACATGTGCAATGTCTCCTTTTCTTAGGCTTTTCAGAGTTACCCATTAGCGAACATTCCACCAACGACTCCCAAACTAGATAATCTTAGGGCGCTAGATGTAGAGATACCCCTAGGGCTTACTTATTCAAGTAACAAAGGCCACAAAAGTCGACTAGTCAAGCTGCTTTTATCCATCACACTTTTCAGCGTGAATACCGATGCTTCCCGAGGCTTGGATACCCAGTTATTTCGCACAATGGACATTGAAGCATATTTTCAATTTTTATTTTTCCTTCTCTTTTTTTTCTTTTTTTCATTCATCATTTTTTTTCACATGGTTCTGCAACAACATAAGCAAGTTAAACAGTTCTAAGTCATGAAATCAGTGCACATAGACAACTCCACAAATAACTTAGCCAAATAAACATGCTTCTCATATTCAAGTTGTAACACCCCCTTTCCAGCTTGTAGAAAGAGAGGTTACTCAAAACATAACAAAACTAATGAATATATATAACAAGGCTCTAAACCACAAAAGAATAATCTCATATTGATTAAATGTCATAAGACAAACCATAATAAATGCCACACTGGCTCAAACCACAATAAGAAATAACTATTACAACTCTAAATAAATCAATGTATCATAGCCTAACAAAATATATCAAAACTATTTGGATAGAAGGGAGCTCTCGTCACACTTGCCCTTGATTCCCCTGATTACCTGCTGAAAGAAAAACACAGCATGAGCCAAATGCCCAGTACGAATATAGAATACAAATAATGAACCAAAATAGCTAACTCAATTAAATGAAAAGAGACAAAACGAACTGAAACGAAACGAACAAAGCTAACACAACGAAATAATAGGATGAATCAAATGGTTGGGTGTTATTTCATACCAAGCTCGGAACAAAACAGAAATATACCTTGCCACACAGGCAAGTCAATTAATGCCACACAGGCAAATCAAATAATTCCACACAGGCAAATCACATATGTTGGACCGCGAATCCAATGCATGTAAAATCGAAAGGTGTGTTTGGCACAAACATCACCAATCCGTAGAACAGAACAGAACAAAAAACTAGGGTCGACCCATACGCCTCCCACAACAAAACACTAAATGGCCAACTCCTAATGGAGCACAAAACAGAGACGCCGTGGACTGATCACATCGCCACGGAAGGTGTCATGCCTCGGTTCCAAGAGGACATTCCTGTGGTACCCCCACAGGTGGTTATAGATCAGGTATACCCTACGGTATTCTAACAAAATATAATGTCACAACACATGCGACAAAATATCAACACAAATGGGTTCTAACATGTACATGTTAAATCGAACGAATCATAAATACAAGTCTCCAAAAATATACTAACATGTACATCACTATAAATATCAAAATAAAATTTAAACATAATACACTAGCCTAAAGAGTACAAACATGAGTTCTAATACAATGCCAAAACAAAACTATCACAATAAATTGACAAAGGATTTTTATGAGAAGCAATACTAAATTTCGAAATGAATAACAAAACGAACAATTTAAAAACAAAATAGTCTCGCTGAAAGAGTACGAAATCCGTACCTAAATTAAGTAATGTAATACCCGAAATTTATATTCCGAACATACTCCATAAATTCCCTCCGTCCGATCTAATAATAAAATAAAATTTTATTACAAATCTAATCATTTCTAACATAATATTAATTAATTTATTATTAAGTAAATTTATAATTTTATCATTAGAATTAATTAATTTTTATATAAAATTTTTAATTTAATTTTAAAAATAACATCAGTTAGTTAATATAATATAAACAATAATATATATATATATATAATTGTACCATATATATATATATATATATATATATATATAATCTGTACCATATATATATATAGCTGGCAACTGATATGAAGTTATATAATACATACATATATATATAGTCCGGATCAAGTGCATACCCCTTATCTTACTCACTAGTGTTCTTTTTTTAGCGACGGACACGTGACGATTCGATTATACAATCGTAAATACACACTTTTTATGACGCTTATATGTTCGTCGCTAAAAGTATGAACAACGGTTGTATGACCGAAAAGTCGTCGGTCCGTCCGTCGCTAAAGGGGGGTGAGCACGGGTGAGTAAGATAAGGGTATGCATGATTGATCGCTGCTATATATATATATATATATATATATATATATATATATATATATATATATATATATCGTCATGATCGAGTTTCATTCCATGGCCTATTATCTCTCTCTCTCTCTCTCTATATATATATATATATATATATATATATATATATATATATATATATTAGTACTTTTCATTCCAACAAGAAAAGTTGCACATAGATCATTACTATTATACTTCTCTTTCTATATATAGCTCCTGACATAGCAATCAAAAGTATCCCAATACAATAAAAGCATACCTGAGATTTCTTCTTTTAAAATACTACCGCACAAGTCTTTCTCCTCTCTTTTCTCTCGGGCTCGTATAATGGAATAAAATTAGGTCGAAATTTGTTTATTAACTAAGAGGTCACTTTTTTTTATATAAACTGCTGATTAGGTTCAATTAATAATAAGGCCCAAATTGAACTAAATTAATTTACCCATCTCTAATTAATATTTATTAGCCCATATAAATTAAATGATCATTTGACCCAAATAAAATACAAAGCCCAATTAATATATAAAATAAAATAAAAGAAAATTTTTAATTTTTAATTTTTAATTTTTTTTAAAAAAAATGTTATTTAATTATTTATTAACACTGGGTATTACATCACCTACCCCTTAAAAAGGATTCCGTCCCCGGAATCAAAAGAATGGAAAGTACCTATCTATTAAAAAGATGTGGATACTCCGCTCGAATAAACTCTTCCATCTCCCAAGTGGCTTCCCGCTCTGAATGATTCCTCCACAAAACCTTAACAAATGGAACATTCTTCTTCCTCATAATCCGCTCTTGACGATCCAAAATCGCCTCGGCTTGTTCCTCACAAGTAAGATCCTCCCGAATCTTATCGAACGGATATTGCACCACTTACAACGGATGATAATGAGAACTCCTCAACACCGACACATAGAACACATTGTGCACATGAGCTAGCTGTGGAGGCAAAGCGAAATGATATGCAACCTCACCAACCTTCTCCAAAATCTCAAATGGCCCAATATAACGCGGACTAAGCTTCCCTTTCAACCCAAATCGTTGAATGCCCTTCCAAGGAGAAACTTTTAGAAACACATGTTCACCAGGTTCAAACTCTAAAGTCCTTCTATGCTTATCAGCATAACACTTCTGCCGTGATCGAGCCGACTTCAATTTCTCCTTAGCCACCGCTACCTTCTCTGTAGTGATTTGAACTAACTCAAGCCCTTTTATGGCCTTTTCGCCAACCTCATCCCAACAAGTCGGTGCTTGACACTTTCTACCATACAGGGCCTCAAAAGGAGTCATCCCAATACTTGCATACCAGCTGTTATTATAAGCAAACTCAACTAGGCTCAAGTAATCATCCCAATTACCCGACCACTCAAGTGCACAAGACCTCAACATGTCCTCCAACGTTTGAATAGTACGTTCGAATTGCCCATCAGTTTAAGGATGGAAAGAAGTACTGAAGTTAAGCCGAGTACCCCAAGCTCGTTAAAACCCTTTCCAGAACCGTGAAGTGAACCGCGGTCTCGATCTGAAATAATAGACACCGGAGTACCATGAAGTCTAACAATCTCCTGCTGAAAGATATATGCCAACCTATCCACTGAGTAACCCTCATGGATCGCCAAAAAGTGTGCTGATTTGGTCAACCGGTCCACCACTACCCATATGGCATCATTCTTCCTGAAAGTCTTCGGCAAACCAGTCACAAAATCCATTGTAATATCCTCCCACTTCCACACTAGAATGTCTAACTGTTGCAGCAAACTACTAGCTCGTTGATGTTCTATCTTCACTTATTGACAAGTGAGGCACTTCCCAACATATTCAGCCACATCTCGTTTCATCCCATTCCACCAAAAATTCTTCTTCAAATCCCTATACATCTTCGTAGAACCTGGATGAATAGAAAATGGCGAACTATGAGCCTCAGCCAGCACAGCCTCCCGAATGATTAGATCTGATGGTACACACAACCGCTCACCCAACCAAATCACACCATGGTCATCAATACAAAACTCGGGCTGCTTGCCCTCCTCTAGATTTTGCGTCAGACCCCACAACTCTCCATCATCCTTTTGAGCTTCTTTGACCCGCAAGATAAGAGAAGGCTCCACTCTCATAACTGCCAAATGCCCATCTGAACCTCGTACATATAACTCCAACTCAAGCCGCTCCATATCCGAAATAAGCTGAGGTTGTGTAATAAGGGCTATTACACTCCTTGAACTCTTTCGGCTAAGAGCATCTGCAACCACATTTGCTTTCCCTAGGTGATACTGAATCCTAGCATCATAATCCTTTAGAAGCTCCAACCAACGCCTTTGCCTCATGTTGAGCTCTTTCTGAGTGAAAATGTATTTAAGACTTTTGTGATCGGTGAAGATATCACAAGTTTCTCCATACAAATAATGCCTCCAAATCTTTAAGGCAAAGATCACTACTGCCAACTCCAAATCATGAGTGGGGTAGTTCACATCGTAAGGTTTAAGTTGTCTAGTAGCATAAGCAATCACCTTACCATGTTGCATTAAAACACACCCCAAACCCTTCTTTGAAGGATCACTATAAATCTGGTAACCTCCTGTCCCCGATGGCAATGCAAGTATTGGAGCTGTCACAAGTCGTTTCTTCAACTCCTCAAAACTTTTCTCACGCTCCTCATTCCACACAAACTTCGTGCCCTTTCTCATCAACTGAGTCAATGGTAAGGCAAGCAAGGAAAACCCTTCCACAAACCGCCTATAATACCCTGCCAAACCCAAGAAATTCCTAATCTCTATCACTGTAGTAGGTCTTGGCCATTTAGTGATAGCCTCAACCTTCGCATGATCCACCTTAATGCCTTTAGCAGAAATAACATGTCCCAAAAATGCGACCTGCTCCAACCAAAACTCGCATTTAGAGAATTTGGCATTCAACTTCTCTTTCTGCAAAATCCCCAACACTGTGCGAAGATGCTCCTCATGCTCTTCTTTAGACTTGGAGTAAACCAAAATGTCATCAATAAATACAATAACAAATTGGTCTAAGTACTCCCTAAACACCCAATTCATTAAATCCATGAACACCACCGGAGCGTTAGTCAACTAGAATGGAATCACCAAAAACTCGTAATGCCCATATCGAGTACGAAAAGCTGTCTTAGGGATATCCTCATCCCTCACCCTCAACTGATGACAACCCGACCTCAAATCTATCTTTGAAAAATACTTTGCCCCTTGAAGTTGGTCAAACAAGTCATCAATCCTCGGCAATGGATACCGATTCCTGATGGTGATCTTGTTTAACTCTTTGTAGTCTATACACAGCCTCATAGACCCATCCTTCTTCTTTACAAACAAGACCGGAGCACCCCACGGTGAAACACTCGGGCGAATCACACCACGATCTAACAGCTCCTGCAACTATTCCTTCAACTCCTGCAACTCTAATGGTGCCATCCGATACGATGCCTTAGAGATAGGCTCCGCACCAGGAACAAGCTCAATAGAAAACTCCACTTCCCGCTGCAGTGGCAACCCTGACAACTCCTCAGGAAACACATCGGGAAAGTCATGAACAATTGGAACATCTTCAATATGAGACTCACCCTTAGAGGTATCTTTCACAAACGCGAAATACCCCTCACAACCCTTTGCCACCAACTTTCCAGCCTTCAAAGCTAAAATTAACTTCACCACTCTACTCGGTTGTGAGCCTTGAAATACAAACTCTGGAGACTTCACATCTCCAAATATAACCTTCTTCGCCTGACAATCGATAGTGTCTTGGTGCTTATCCAACTAGTCCATCCCAAGAATGACATCAAAATCGTGCATACTCATTGGAAGAAGATTATCCCTACGAATGTTATCCCCAAAATTGATCGGACACCCTCGATACAAATTAGAAATAACAAAAGAAGTCCCCATCGGGGTAGCAATAGACATAACAGAATCTAAAGACTGAGATAGCACACCCAGGTGCCGAACAAAAGACTGAGCAACAACGGAATGAGTAGAACCCGTATCAAACAAATTTAAAGCCTCACGATTGCCAACTAAAAGAGTGCCAAAAACAGTACCTGGTGCACCTACTGCCTGGTTATACATTAAAGAAAACACTCGACCACCTTGATGCTGACCTCCATTGCCACTATTATCACCACCTCCACCATTACCACGTGGCCCGGTACAATCTCTAGCCATATGACCCATCTGTCCACACAAGAAACATGCACCGGTGAGTCTATGGCACTGCCTCCCCGGATGATTAGCCCCACAAATAGCACAAGGAGCTATCGGAATGAGATTTGGGTTACCCCCACCAGCTGGTTCCTGATAACGACCCTAATTTTGCCCCTGCTGACGATTATGCCCCTGCTGATGATTCTGTCCATACCAAGGTAGCTGAAGCTGACAATTTTGCCCTAGTTAAGGCATCTGATGATAACCCCTGTTCTGATTATGGCCACGCCATTGCCCCTACTAGCCACCACGGTTCTTGTTCCACTGACCACCCTAATTCTTCCCATATTGACCCGAAGTTTATGAAAGTAGTATGCACACAAGCCAATCATGTTTGATGATAAAGCATATACTTTGTAACAATCTTATTCATTTATTAATAAAAATTATTAATTTATTAAAGGCTTTTAATTATCTACATGATGCTGTTTTATAATATGTGATAAACCCATAGTTTTAAGCAATGCTTTTAGAATAATGATGATGATCATTCTAATGAGATCTAAATTCTTAGAAAGCTTAAAACTAAAATAGTTCCCAATCATTGGATTACTAAATTGGGGATTAGTGAATCCAGGATAGATTGGTACATCGTTGCTTGCTTTCATTGGATGAGGATGATTGATCTCATGATCATTTGTGTGGAGACACTAAAGCAAGTATGTAGGTGCTTATTAGAGAATAAGTTCACTGAACATGGCTCGTTAAGGAATACCTAATGGAGTTTTACTTGCCTGTCAATAGGAATTCCTGTAGTGATAGTAGTACAAGTAATCCTTGGACTTGATATCATCATATTATCTTGTGTATGATGAGTTATACTTTGACTTATTCCTTAAGACCCTTAGGGTATATCAAAGGGTATGCTTGGGTATAATAAGTTGTACATGGAGATAATGTATGATCAATAAAGAATCTACCACTTCTAATAAAAAGAAGAGAAATGTCCTATGTGATTCGATAAATGACAACCCAAGTGAGTCCTGGGTTAAGGCGAATGAAATTAGAAAGGAGTTTCTAATTTGCATTATTTGGTGTTGTGCATTTAAGGATCGAAATACATATAATTAAATAAAATAAGACTTGTGGTAATTCCATGTCTTATATTTAATTGGGACATTGTATGGTGGAAGGATTGAATTGTCACGGTAACTATTTACTCAAAGGTTCTTTTATGATTAATGTTGAAATCTATATTATCCGGAAAGTCGTTGATCGCTAGGGAGGCTTATCCTTATTGTAGAATAAATATTATTTATTTAAATAAATTAATTGTTTAATTTATTTATTTAAATAAGATTAGAATTGTTCTAATTGATTTATTCACAATAGGTTTAATATGGAGAACCTAAAGGGTCACACCATAAAAAAAGAATAATTATTTAAGAAGTTAATGGCATAATCGTAATAATATGTTAAGTATATTTAATTTAATCTATGGTGATAGAATAAATTAAATAGCTTAATATTTATTATTTAATATTTTAGAAATATTAAATATAAATTAATAAGAGGAGTCTTATTAATATTATTACAATTATTATTATTTTAATTTCTAAAAGAGTTTAGGAATTAATTTAATATAAGTACTCTCATTTATTCCTAATAGGATTAGGAGAGAAAATTAGTTAAAGGAGTTTAATTAATTATCCCTAATAAGATTAGGGAGCTTAATTAATTAAAAGAATTTAATTAATTAAATAAAACACAATTCCTTAATTGTTAAGGTGGGTTGCCCACATCTATAAATAAGAGGAGTCTTATTATGGGTGGGGGTGGTTGACTTTACAACTACGTAATAATTCCAATTTGTTGGAGAGTACGCCCTTTCTATAGAGATAGAAAACTAGGGTTGAGCCAATACCCCTTCTTCTTGAAAAATTCTTTTTCCTTGGTGGATCACCTCTAGAGGCCAAACACATGGGTGGCTAACGTTGATCAAAGGAAGGAACCAAACCCGGTGGATTCAAGTTGAACGCGAAAAGGATTGGAGGTGAACTTATACCTGAGAAAGCTCGATCTTCAAGGGTATAATTTTATTCTTTATCTTTTCGTTTAATTAATAATTGTGCATAAAGGGTGATCCGGGTATATGGTTTGTAAATTTTTTAAACTCTGATTTTTCCACGTTTTCGCACTTTTATGCAATTTGATTGCGCACATGAATATTACAAATCTAACAGTTTGACCCTACTGG
Organism: Panax quinquefolius; assembly: GCA_020205615.1. NCBI lineage: Eukaryota > Viridiplantae > Streptophyta > Magnoliopsida > Apiales > Araliaceae > Panax > Panax quinquefolius. The sequence goes on from CM035157.1 coordinate 58,876,915, forward strand.
TCATCTCTGTCCCTCTTTTGACTCCCTTTCGGTTTAGAAGACCGAAAGTCCTGTCGCTCCATCTCAATATTCTTGGCAGCATTGGCTACTTCTGACACATCTACAAATTTGGTGTTAATGAGATGCTGCCGATACCTATAATGAATCCTCCACTTGAACTTCTCTTCCTGTTCTGCTGCAGTCCCTGCTGAGGTTCCCGCAAAGCCTGCCAACCTGGTGAACCTCATCATAAAATCTGTGATGGACTCGTCATCTTTCTGTCGAATAGATAGATAGTCTCTAGCATAGGCCTCTTTATCAGCAGCTGGAAAGTACTGTTGATAAAAGACCTCACAAAACTCTACCCATCTAAGTGTCTCAGCATAACCATCACCTTTTGTTACTTTTGTCGCCTTCCACCACCTCTGTGCATCCCCTTCCAGCTTGTAAGCAGCAAGTAACACTTTCTGATTATCCGAGCACCCCAACACATCAAAAATCTTCTCTAAGTGGGCAATCCAATTCTCTGCATCAATTGGAGTCGGAGCTGAACTAAATGACTGTGGTTTCTGCTTCTGGAACCACTCCAACCATACATACATCGCAACCCCCTCCTGATCATGACCATCCACATTCCCTTCCACTTCGTTTGCATGCTGACCATTATTTCCCGAATTCTCTGGTTCAAGAATTTACGTGGTGGCCGATGATGTATTACTATAACAACTGTGCCACCAACCGAGGTAAAGCTTCGATTCTTTCGCTGATTCATCGCTGATTCACCAAGGTAGCCAACTGAGCATTAATATGATCATTAGGTTGCTCATTGGACTGACCTTCACCTCTTCCCCTATTGTTACCTCGCCTCCCAGCAACTCTAGTGGATCTACGAGCCATCTAAGAAAGAGATAATGAAAAAAAGCAGATTAGAGACAAATTCAAATATAGCTGATATGATAGCTAAACAGAAAATCAAACAGAACAAAAACCTAACCTAGAAGTCTACCCATAACTCACAGGTCAAACCTAAATAGGTTTTCTACAAGAAAAAACCTAAGCTTTGATATCAACTCTGTAACACACCCTTTCCAGCTTATAGAAAGAGAGGTTACTCAAAACATAACAAAACTAATGAATATATATAACAAGGCTCTAAACCACAAAAGAATAATCTCATAATAATTAAATGTCATAAGATAAACCATAATAAATGTCACACTAGCCCAAACCACAATAAGAAATAACTATTACAACTCTAAATAAATCAATGTTTCATAGCCTAACAAAATATATCAAAACTATTTGGATAGAAGGGAGCTCTCGTCACACTTGCCCTTGATTCCCCTGATTACCTGCCAGAAAAAAAACACAGCATGAGTCAAATGCCCAGTACGGATATAGAATACAAATAATGAACCGAAATAACTAACTCAATTAAATGAAAAGAGACGAATCGAATTGAAATGAAACGAATAAAGCTAACACAATGAAATAATAGGTTGAATCAAATGGTTGGGTGTTATTTCACACCGAGCTCAGAACAAAACATAAATATACCTTACCACACAGGCAAGTCAAATAATGTCACACAGGAAAATCAAATAATGCCACACTGGCAAATCACATACGTTGGACCACGAATCCAATGCATGTAAAATCGAAAGGTGTGTTTGGCACAAACATCATCAATCCGCAGAACAAAACAGAACAAAAAACTAGGGTCGACCCATACGCCTCCCACAACAAAACACCAAATGGCCAACTCCCAACGGAGCACAAAACGGAGACGTCGTGGACTGATCACACCACCACGGAAGGTGTCATGCCTCAGTGCTAAGAGGACATGCCTGTGGTACCCCCACAGGTGGTTATAGCTCAAGTATACCCCACGGTATTCTAGCAAAATATAATGTCACAACACATGCGACAAAATATCAACACAAATTGGTTCTAACGTGTACATGTTAAATCGAACGAATCATAAATACAAGTCTCCAAAAATATACTAACATGTACATCACTATAAATATCAAAATAAAATTTAGACATAATACACTAGTCTAAAGAGTACAAACATGAGTTCTAATACAATGCCAAAACAAAACTATCACAATAAATTGACAAAGGATATTTATGAGAAGCAATACTAAATTTCGAAACGAATAACAAAACGAACAATTTAAAAACAAAAGAGTCTCGCTGAAAGAGTACGAAATCCGAACCTGAATTAAGTAATGTAATACCCGAAATTTATATTCCAAATATACTCCTTAAATTCCCTCTATCTGATCTAATAATAAAATAAAATTTTATTACAAATCTAATCATTTCTAACCTAATATTAATTAATTTATTATTAAGTAAATTTATAATTTTATCATTAGAATTAATTAATTAGTATACAAAATTTTCAATTTAATTTCAAAAATAACATCAGTTAGTTAATATAATATAAACAATATTATATATATATATAATAGTACCATATATAATATATATATATAACTATACCATATATATATATATATATGTATAGCTGACAACTGACATGAAGTTATATAACATATACATATATATATATATATATATATAAATTAGTACTTTTCATTCCAACAAGAAAAGTTGCACATAGATCATTACTATTATACTTCTCTTTCTATATATAGCTCCTGACATAGCAATCAAAAGTATCCCAATACAATAAAAGCATACCTGAGATTTCTTCTTTTCCGTACAGCCACACAAGTCTTTCTCCTCTCTTTCTCTCAGTTCATATAATGGAATAAAATTAGGTCGAGCTGTTTATTAACTAAGATGTCACCTTTTTTTTTATAAACTGCTGATTAGGTTCAATTAATAATAAGGCCCAAATTGAACAAATTAATTTACCCATCTCTTATTAATATTTATTAGCCCATATAAATTAAATGATCATTTGACCCAAATAAAATACAAAGCCCAATTAATATATAAAATAAAAGAAAAGAAAATTAATAATTTTTATTTTTTTTAAAAATGTTATTTAATTATTTATTAACACTGGATATTACACAAGTACTCATGTATCACAAATTTAATTTAAATCAGTTACTATGGATCATGTCTTAGTCTTCATCGTTCATTAACCAACTAAGCATTAAATAGATTCTAAAATTTAGTATTAATTCTCAATTTTTGACTTTAACCTTTTAAACACGTAGCCAAAAAGAACCATGGAACCCAAGTTTTCAAAAAAAAATCAGATTTTTTTTCAACTTCCCATCAAAATTGGATTATTTTTCCTAAATAAAACCTAAATCTCCCCCCACACTCAAACCTTACATTGTCCCCAATGTAAGAAAATCATGCAAAGAAGAAAATACTACTGACTAACATGCAAAAAAAACTAAAAAGTAAAGGGATAGAAAAATTAAATCTGATATCTTGGATTGCCTCCCAAGCAGCTGCCCTTGTTTATTGTCATTGACTTGACATCATCCTTCTCATCCTATGTAATTGAACTTGTGAACTTTAAGTGGACTGGTAATAGCTTCAATTCTTCATTAGGAGCATCCTTCAGATCCTGATTTTGCTCCATTCCAGCCCTCAGATCCTCCTTGTATATTTGCTCAAGAGATTCCTGCACTATAGAGTCAACAACATCAGTAGAAAAAATAAAATTAATATTACCAAGAAACCTTTTATGTAAGACCCTAACTTATTATAAATTAAATTGAATTTCCTCTATTTATTATTTTGAAATAGTAAGGGTTGATTTAATTAATGTGGTTAGTGATGGGTAAAATGCGCAAATATCTTAAATAAGCAAGTGGTTATAAAATATTCATTGTTGTCAAGGAATATTCGTTTGGTCGTGGAATATTCATACTGGCGGGGAATATTCGTACGACGGCGTAGCCTTGTGTGGGACCCATAACGGAAAGCGATTGGATGAAGAAAACGACAAGTATAAGTTATTTATAAATAACGGAGTAGTTATTCTCAGATTAACAACTTGTTGGAATGCCGGTGGTTAAAAACACGTAGCTTTGCAGTATTACACCAATTATTGATTCTTATGTAAGAAGGCACTACTCAATAATTATTACAGTAATTATTGTTTAATATTTTATTTTATTGATTCAATAATTGCTATGTTGATATTTTATATTATTGTTGTCTCAATAATTGTCACTACACAGTATTTTTCATTATCATATCAATAATTTATATTATTTGAATAATATTATTAGATAGCATTATTGGCAATGTCTAGAAAGTTCTGTCTAAGGAGAGGTTTGGTCACCTAATTGCGGGCCAGTAAGGAGAAATCCTTATTGGAAAGCCCCCTCTTTCTTGGGAACGATCTGGTTGTAAGTATTGTGATTCTGTAATATTATTTATGAATAATTAATTATTGATTTATATGATAAGGAAAATATTCATTTTATATGGATATAGATGGAGAAAATTTTTAATGTGACAATTGTTAAAAATTGATATTTTATCTTTTATGATAAAATAATTCATTTAAATATATTATTATATTATAATAATATAATAATGGTGATATTTTTACAATGAATGTGTGGTATATGAATAAATGAGGAGGAAGAGTATTTTTGTTACAAAAATTATTTAACACATGTTTTGTGTGTTGGTGGGCCCCATTTTGTGAGTGAAATTGGATTATTATAGCAGTAAAAATAAATGCGTATGTGAATTTTGATCAACTTACGCTTGGAATTTGGAAAAACTTAAACTTACAAAGTTGTAGAGAATTGAATTTCCTACGGAATGGACATAAGATTCAAATTTTTCTGATAAAAGGGTTATTTATTATGAATTATTGAAGTTTTGGAATAATTAATTTTTGAAGTTTTAAATATTTTTTTAAGAAAAACATTTTTTTGGATTTTGGTGAGGTGGGCCACACTTGGTGGCTAATGTTTTGGATCAAAAGAAGTGTGCGTAGGAATTTTTAAAAAAAATTAATATTTTATTAAATTTCTGCTTTGGTGTTCTAAGCATTTTCCTATAAATAGGGTACTTATTTAGAATTAAAAATCACACCAGAAATTGAAATCTTCTCTCTCTATATTATCGAGCGTATTCTTGTGAGTATTTTGATACTTTGAGTGTTGCTATACGGTGCAAGTTCCTTTCAGCGTTATATCTGATATTCCAGCCAGAAGTACTATTCTTTCGAGGTAAGGGATGTTATTTTTTTTATAAATGATATTATTTCTTTGAATATCCTTATGTCGAAATATTGGTAAGATTTTTCTTGTGAAATTCTTGTCTTTTATTGTCGGGATTACTATTCACGATCTGAAGACTTATTCACGATATACGACCATTATTCACGAATACTTGCATTATTCACAAAAGTTAAATTTTTGTTTTTTTGTCCAAGATATCTATTATGGATACTAGTTTTGATTGTATCCATGTTTTGATCTTTATTCTTGAATTTTACTCCACTATGGTTATTTATGAAGTATTTTCTAACTGGGATTGTCTAAAGTACGAATCCCTAATATTTGTTATTTTGTTTCACTGGATTCATTTTCTTTAAAATATTTTTCATCATCTTCAGTCCTAAATGATGATTTAACTGAATATCTTTGGCGTGTAGTGCAAAGATAAATGATTTTCTGTTGAATATCTTTGGCCCGTAGTGCAAAGATAAATAGGTGTTGAGATGAACATGACCAACTGATGAATATCTTTGGCCTGTAGTGTAAAGATAAATGATTTTCTGTTGAATATCTTTGGCCCGTAGTGCAAAGATGAACAGGTGTTGAGATGAACATGATCAACTGATGAATATCTTTGGCCTGTAGTGCAAAGATGAATATTTGATTCAAGATGAATATTGATTTATGTTACAAGGATAAAATATTGATGATGGACTTTTAAATTCATAGATGATAATAGATTTCATCCTCTACTTAACTCTTCCAATGAATTGTTATTTTCGCTGCGAATATTGATCTGAAACTTGTTGTTTATTATATTCTATCAGATTTTTACCTATTGAGGACTAAGGATAATTTGTTGTATATTATCTTAGTCATAATATTCTTTACTGGGCTAGTCAAGCTCACCCTTTTCCTTTTTGTTCCATTTTTCTTTTCAGGAGGCGAGAATGTAGCGAGTACTAGTCGGGGTATGGAATGATGGTTCTAGAAAATGGTTATAGTAGTCCTCACTATTTTTGTAAAATAATGTATCAATAATTGTAATGAGGACTTATTTGAGTGTGGATATTGTCTAGAAGACAATATTTGTATTTAAACTCATAGTTTATGTGTTGTCGTATTTTGCACGACAATTGTATTAATAAAGTTGTAGTTGTATCTGTACCATGTATTTGGTGACTCGGAATGGGTGATGTATACCTATTTTGGGGGCGTCATAGTTGGTATCAGAGCTTAGGGATATGATCTCTGGCGGAGATCGGGGAATAAAACTAGGAGGGGAGAGACGAGTAAATCCTTCGCTAGTGTGTCCTACCTAATCTTATTTGTTGGTTGGTCACAAAATAGGAATATTATGTGATATGTTAATTTCTTTAATTAACCCTTGTTTTATGGCAATATTTGAGAATGGCAACTGAGAATGTTAACAGTGGAGTAAATGAGACCGTGGAGACACCTTTACTCACCAATGAGGAGAATGTACAACAGGCAAGCAATGTTCCTCCTATAAACAACACCATTGAGCAGACGATGAACGACGGGATGTTTAGAAGCTTTTTACAGTTCATGCAAAATCAGACGAGGGAGACTCGTGTACAAAATACAGGTGGAAATGATAGCGACGAATGGTTTGTCACAACCAAGCAGTTCAAAGAGTTGGGACCACCAGAATTCTGGGGAAAGCCAGATCCGATTAAGGCGCAGACGTGAGTCAAGCAAATTACCAAGATATTCGATGTCTTGGGATGCACGGAGGAACAGAAGGTTCCATTCGCCACTTTTATGTTCTGTAATGAGGCAGATTACTGGTGAGAATCTGTGAAATGTACCCATCCAGCTGCATTCAGCATGTCTTGGGAGACATTTCAGAAACTGTTCAATGACAAGTACTTTCCTGAAAGTATTCGTCATATGAAGGAAGTGGAGTTTATTATACTGGAACAAAACAACATGACGGTGTCCCAGTACGAGGCGAAGTTCGCGGAGTTATCCAGGTTTGCACCTCATTTGGTGGAGAATGAGGGACATATGACGCGGATGTTTTTGAGAGGTCTGAAACCTGATATACGTCAATATCTCGTTTCTCATAAATTTTCTCTATATTCAGATGTTGTCAACAGGGCTCAATTATTAGAGCGAGATAATGAGTACGTTCAACCGAGGGACAACAACCAGGGTCAGACCAGTAGCAGCAGTCATCGAAGCAATGATAACCAGCAGGGAGAAAAGAATACGGACAAAAGCTAATCACTCTGGTGGAAATCGTGGCCGTGATAATAGAAGAAGCAAGTTGGGAGGAGGTTTTAAAAAGAGAAGGTACAACAACGACAATGTGAAGACGTCAGCACCAGTAGCAATTATTTCTAAGGGAGGAGAACGACCACCGGTCATATGCTATAAATGTGGAAAAGAGGGACACATCAGCCCAAACTATCCATAATAGTTCAAGGTATGTTATAATTGTGGAAAGGAAGGACATATCGCTCAAGATTGTACTGTAGCAAAACCAAGTCCAGCGGGGATAGTGACTCAAAAGGCTGTCCTAGAAAAGTCAAAGTCAACAGTTCCTGGAAGAGCGTTTGTCGTGACTAGTCAAAATACGAGGAACCCAAACGAGGTGATCATGGGTAAGCTAATCATAAATTCTTGCGAAGTTTATACCTTACTAGATATCGGTTCTACCCATTCATTTATCTCTCCTACTTGTGCTCAACATTTAAACTTGACTCCGGAGAAATTAGATTTGACTTATCTGTGGAGACTCCATTAGAAGAAACTTTCATTACATCCACTGTTTATAAATCTTGTTTGATCCAAGTTGGCACCATCACATTACCTATTGACCTTATCTCTTTAAAGATACTTGTTTTTGATGTGATTTTAGGGATTGATTGGTTAACTACTCATCATGCCAAAATTAATTATTTTCGTAAGGTTGTTAGTTTTCATATTCCTAACTTGACTTTGTTATATTTAATTCAAGTAACTAAACCACTAAAATAAATCACTGTCATATCAAGCCATAAAGCCATTCGTTTATTGAAAAATGGATGTCAAGCTTTCTTAGCCCATGTTATGGATTTGAATAAAGACACGTCAAATTTGAATAATATTCTTGTTATTAGTAAATTTCCTGACGTATTTCCTGAAGAACTTCTCGGTCTACCCCCAGAACGTGAAGTTGAATTCTTTATTGACCTTGAACCTGGTACAAAGCCCATTTCTAAAACCCCATATCGGTGGCTCCTATTGAACTTGAGGAGTTAAAGGTCCAACTACTGAGAATTGTTGGACATCGGTTTCATTCGCCCTAATACATCTCCTTGGGGTTCTCTGTTTTTATTTGTAAAGAAGAAAGAGAGGAGTATGCGACTTTGTATTGACTACCAGGAATTAAACCATGTCACCATCAAGAATAGGTATCAGCTACCTCACATTGATGACCTGTTTGACCAGTTACAAGGAGCACAATTCTTTTCAAAGATCGATCTTCGTTCTGGATATCATCAATTGAAGATTAGAACTAAGGATATTCTGAAGACTGCCTTTAGAACTCGGTACAGGCATTATGAATTCTTAGTCATGTCTTTTGGATTGACTAATGCTCCTGCGGCTTTCATGGATATGATGAACCGAGTATTCAAGGAATATTTAGATCAGTTCGTTGTTGTCTTTATTGATGACATCCTCATATATTCCAAAAGTCGTGAAAATCACGAGCACCATTTGAAGCTGGTACTCCAAAGGCTTCGTGAAAACAAGCTATATGCCAAGTTGAAGAAATGCGAGTTCTAGCTTGAGGAATTAGCATTTCTTGGGCACGTGGTGTCAAAACATGGAGTATCTGTTGACCCGGGGAAGATTGAAGCAATACAAAGTTGGGAGCAACCGAAGTCGGTGACCGAAGTACGTAGCTTTCTGGGCTTAGCTGGTTATTATCGGAGATTCGTGGAAGAATTTTCTCAAATCGCTACTCCGTTAACTCAGTTGACTCGGAAGGTTACAAAATTCGTATGGAGTGAGGAATGCGAGAAGAGTTTTCAAGAGCTCAAGAGGAGACTCATTTCGGCACCTGTTCTGACAATACCATCTGGATCGGATGGATTTGTTATCTACAGCGATGATTTGGGTAAAGGGTTAGGATGTGTTCTCATGCAACATGGGAAAGTCATAGCTTATGCCTCGCGACAACTTAAAGGATATGAGAGGAATTATCCTACTCGTGATCTAGAGTTGGCAGCAGTCATTTTCGCGCTAAAGATCTGGAGGCACTATCTATATGGAGAGAAAGTGGAGATATATTTAGACCATAAAAGCCTCAAATATTTCTTCACCCAAAAGGAAATCAACATGTGACAATGACGTTGGCTCAAGCTGTTGAAAGATTACGACCACACCATTCAATACCATCTTGGAAAAGCGAACGTGGTAGCTGACGCGTTGAGTAGAAGATCATATGCGGGAACGAGTGTGATGTTGTCAACACAAAGGCCCATTTTGTGTGATTTACAAAAGATGAAGATAGAATTCAAGACTCCGGGGACCCATGCGATGATGTCAAGTATACGCATAGAACCAACTTTAATCGATAAAGAAAGTACAAGAAGGTGTTATTCCAGAAGCAAGAATCGATGAAGAAGGAATACTTCGAGTCAAGTCCAGACTTTGTGTTCCTAATGACTCTGATTTGAAGTACAAGATCATGATGGAGGCACACAATACACCGTTTGCAATCCATCCTGGAAGTACCAAAATGTATCGTGATCTTCGACATACATTTTGGTGGAATAATATGAAGAAAGAGATCGCGAAGTTTATCTCGAGGTGTTTGACTTGTCAACGTGTAAAGACAGAGCATCAAGTGCCTAACGCTCTATTTTTGAGTTTTAAAATGGATAAAAAAGAAAAGAAATGGATGGAAAATTTAAGTTTTCTTTCTAATTCTTGTGTTTCTGAGTTTTTTAATAAATGGAAAAGAAAAGAAATGGATAAAAAACTTGGCCACTTTTTATGCCAAAGTTTTTCGTCCAAAATTGGCCTGATTTGGACGGAAAAGAAATTGGAATACGTAATATTTTTATAATTCCCATATTATCCTCGACTTTTAATATAATAAAATTTTAATTACAACTCATGCCCTCAATTTTAAATTTTCTATTCTTTTCTATTAAAAACTCAGAAACAACACAAAGGAAAACTTCAAGTTTTCTATTCTTTTCTTTTATGTTCTAATTTAAGTTTTCTATTCTTTTCTTTTCTGTTCAAAACTCAGACACAGAGTGTAAGGGTCCATTGCAACCACTTGAGATTTCAAAATGGAAGTGGGAACACATTACCATGGATTTCGTTACGGGTCTTCCCACGGTTTCTCAAGGCATAGATGCGATTTGGGTTATTGTTGATAGATTAACTAAGTCTGCTCATTTCTTACCGATGCGGGAGACTTATTCCCTTTAACGTCTTGCTCGTATGTACATAAATGAGATTGTGAGATTGCATGTTATGCCAGTATCCATAGTTTTGGATCATGACCCAAGATTCACTTCACGATTTTGGGTTAGCTTGCAGAAAGCAATGGGCGCGGATTTACGATTGGGATTCAGCATACCATCCTCAAAGCAGATGACAATCAGAGAGGACTATTCAAACTCTTGAAGATCTATTAAGACTCTGTGTCCTAGACTTCAAAGGGAGTTGGGATAAGTATTTACCATTGGTGGAATTCTCCTACAACAATAGTTACCAGGCAAGTATAGGTGTGCCTCCATTCAAAGCATTGTACGGACGAAAGTGTCACTCTCCAGTATGTTGGGATGAGGTGGGTGAAGCAACATTGTTGGGACCAGAGTTGGTACGTATTACTACAGAAAAGATCCAAATGATTCGACAACGTATACAAACGGCACAAGATCGACAAAAGAGTTATACGGATCTTCATCGAAAGGACGTGGAATTTAGTATTGGGGATCATGTATTATTGCGTGTGGCTCCATGGAAGAGAGTTACAAGATTTGGGAAAAGAGGAAAGCTCAATCCACGATTTATTAGTCCATTTCAGATTCTTGACCGAGTAGGAAATGTGGCCTATAGACTCGCGTTACCTCCAAGTATGTCTCGTGTTGTTCATAATATTTTCACATATCGTGCTTCATAAATATGTGAAAGACTCGAACCACGTTATTGAGTTAGAACCGGACAAAATAAGCGAAGATTTAACGTATGAGGAGGTACTGTCAAGATCTTGGATAGGAAGGAGCATGTCATCATACGACAAAGGTCATACCACAAGTCAAAGTTTTGTGGAGGAACCATCTTTATTGAGAAAATGACACGGGAGTTGGAAAGCGGAAATAAAAGCGAGGTATCCTCACCTTTTCAAACAACACAGTCACGACGTCAATTTCGAGGACGAAATTTCATAAGGAGGGGAGGTTGTAAGACCCCAACTTATTATAAATTAAATTAAATTTCCTCTATTTATTATTTTGAAATAGTAAGGGTTGATTTGATTACTGTGGTTAGTGATGAGTAAAATGCGCAAATATCTTAAATAAGCAAGTGGTTATTAATTATTCATTGTTGTCGGGGAATATTCGTTTGGTCGTGGAATATTCTTACTATCGGAGAATATTCATTCGACGGCGCAGCCTTGTGTGGGTCCCATAACGAAAAGCGATTGGATGAAGAAAACGAGAAGTATAAGTTGTTTATAAATAACGATGTAGTTGTTACCGTTAACACTGTTGGAATACCCGATGGTTAAAACATAGTAGCACATGGTATTGCACCAATTATTGATTCTTACGTAAGAAGGCACTACTCAATAATTGTTACAGTAATTACTGTTTAATATTTTATTTTATGATTCAATAATTGCTACGTTGATATTTTATATTATTGTTATCTCAATAATTGTCACTACATAGTATTTTTCATTAGTATTTTTCATTATCATATCAATAATTCATATTATTTGAATAATATTATTAGATAGCATTATTGAAAATGTCTAGAAAGTTCTGTCTAAGGAGAGGTTTGCTCACCTAATTGCGCGCCAGTAAGGAGAAATCCTTATTGGAAAGCCCCCTCTTTCTTGGGAACGGCCTGGTTGTCGATATTGTGATTCTGTAATATTATTTGTGAATAATTAATTATTGATTTATATGATAAGGAAAATATTCATTTTATGTGGATATAGATGGAGAAAATTTTTAATGTGACAATTGTTGAAAATTGATATTTTATTTTTTATGATAAAATAATTTATTTAAATATATTATTATATTATAATAATATAATAATGGTGATATTTTTATAATGAATGTGTGGTATATGAATAAATGAGGAGGAAGAGTATTTTTGTTACAAAAATTGTTTAACACATGTTTTGTGTGTTGGTGGGCCCCATTTTGTGACTGAAATTGGATTATAGCCCGTAAAATCTTTCGTATGTGGATTTCGGTCAACTTCTGCTTGGAATTTAGAAAAACTTAAACTTCCAAAGTTGTAGAGAATTGAATTTCCTATGGAATGTACATAAGATTCAAATTTTTCTGATAAAAGGGTTATTTATTATAAATTATTGAAGTTCTGGAATAATTGATTTTTGAAGTTTTAAATATTTTTTTAAGAAAAATGTTTTTTTTTATTTTGGTGAGGTGGGCCCCACTTGGTGGCTGATGATTTGGATCAAAAGAAGTGTGTACAGGAATTTTTTTTAAAAAAAATTAATATTTTATTAAATTTTCTGCTTTGGTGTTCTAAGCATTTTCCTATAAATAGGGTACTTAGGTTAATATTGAAAATCACACCAGAAACTAAAATCTTCTCTCTATATTATCGAGCATATTCTTGTGAGTATTTTGATACTTTGAGTGTTGCTATATGGTGCAAGTTCCTTTCAGCGTTATATCTGATATTCCAGCCAGAAGTACTATTCTTTTGAGGTAAAGGATGTTATTTTTTTTATAAATGATATTATTTCTTTCAATATCATTATGCCGGAATATTGGTAAGATTTTTCTTGTGAAATTTTTGTCTTTTAGTGTCGGGGTTACTATTCACTTATACGGCACTATTCATGTATACAACAATATTCACGAATACGACACTATTCACAAAAAAATTAAATTTTTATTTTTCTGCCCAGATATCTATTATGGATACTAGCTTTAATTATATCCATGTTTTGATCTTCATTCTTGAATTTTGATATAATCGAATAAGTGTATTTTATATCTCGCGATTTCATATCTAATAATTCATGTATGCTTATTCGTTTATTTATATTCTTGTAATCATGTGCATTTTACTTGTTTATGTTATTTTATGTGTAGGTTGGTGGTTGTGGCATTTAACGTACAATTGATGGTGAATGATTGCGTTTGGAACTTAAATGGAGCATATTTGGAAGCAAATTTGTATTTTCGATCTTCGATTGCTACAACTATAGTCGGATTCGGGAGGTACCCCCGAACGCTTATATATTAACATTAAATGGATGATATCTGTAACCCCCTTGATGGTATTTTATGAGAGGTCTTTAAATCGATTAATTAATCATGTGCAAACCTGAGTTGGTGGTGAGCGATGGTATTAGCTACACTTAAATGGAGCATTATTGGACTACAAGATCACGCCTAAGTCGGTAGAGGGTGAGGAAGTCTTCATCGAGAAAATAGGAGGCAAAGCCATGAAAGGCAGGCATCTATAGCATTATTGTAAACCCCGTAAAGGCGGGGTGAAAAAAAATCTGAGTGTCTGTTTAGGTTATAATTCCTTTAGAGTCACAATTTTAGCTTTTTGCATGTCGAGTATAACTCTAATGGATAGAGATTTTAATTTGGAATTGGAGGCTAGATATCTAGGACTCTATCAAACACAAAAAGGAGATTCTGAGAAGGCGGTTTACGAAGAAGAAAAAAAATGTGAGTTTAGAGAGAACAAGTGTGGAGGGTATTTGAGGAGTTTTTCAAGACAATTGCAACTCTAGTCTACGTGAAGGTGTTTTCTAATATTCTTTGTGTTAGATTATTATTTGTAATTGAGAGAATGATTTCTATGATTTATTGGTGTTTATTTCATTTATTATGAACTAATTCACTTTTTAGGCTTGTGATGGATCCTTGAGTGAATCGATGATTTTGTAAACTTTGATTTCCAATTTAATAAGCTATCTCGGTTTATCTATATTAATTTGTGCTTGAATCTATGAATTGCACGATCAACAATTCTTTGTGGAGTTGGGTGGAATCGAGAGAGGATATTCAATTCTAGACCTAGTTAATATAGCATGTGTTCGAGGATTTTGTTAGTAGCTTAAACTTGATGTGTGTTAAGGTAGAGATATGCTTGTGTGCCGCATGTAATCGGATAGAGAACTTATTCTTCAACCTTCTTGATTGTAATTCACATAGAGATATAGTGGGTTAGTTGATTAAGGTGTTTAATGGATTTCTATCTTAATTGTGGATTGAAGTTAATATGGTATTAGTGCATCGAGAGGTGGTTAATACTACGTTCGTGTTCTTGATTAATAAAGCTGGGATAGTCGTTGAATTGGAATAAAGGTGTTAAAATCAAAGTGAAGCTTAGGGTGAAATCATAAGTCTAATTCTCCATTAATTGTTTAAAATTGATTTTGATATTTGTGGTTGTTTTGTGCTAATTTAATTGTTCTTAATTTTAGTTTTGATAATTTAAATTATTGATTTGGTTTGTTTAATAAAATTAGGGTTAATAAAAGATTGGTAATTGTAAGTTAAGGTATTTGCTAATTTATCTCTGTGGGAACGATACTTGACTTATTCTTTTTGTATTACTTGTTGACCACGTATACTTGCGTGTTGTGCGTAATTAGATTTTACCCAACAAGTTTTTGGTAGATTCTTAGGGGATATTTTAGTATAATTCTTAATATTTTTACAATATCGGTTTAATTAATCCAGTTTTACTTAGACATTTTATTTTTGCATTGTGCTTCTTATTTGGTGTTGGGCGTAGTTTATGCGAACTTCGGTCCCAAAATCGGACTTCTTTGCCTTTTGAGGGCGACATTGAGAAAAGGTTTGAGAGGTTGAGTAAGTGGATCAAGGAAGCGAGGCAAGAAATTGAATTACGAAAAGGAAGAGGAAATAGTAATGGCGGTAGAAGATCGGAAGCGTTGAGGACTTATGCAACACCAGGTGGAGCGCACTCGAAGCATCACCGGGCCAACAATAGCGACAAATACATTCGAGATTAAGCTGGGATGATACAAATGATTGAGAATTGATTCGGTTTGGGGGATTTGCTAAGCGATGATCCCAACGAGCATTTAGTCGACTTTTCTAGAATTGTGCGACACTTTTAGGTTTAATGGAGTTTTGGATGAGGCGGTGAGACTTGATTGTTCCCATTCTCTCACTGGGACAAAGGCGAAGAGTTGGTTGCATTCCCTACCGTCCGGTTCGATAACAACTTGGGAGGATTTAGCTCGAGAAATTCCTTGCAAAATTCTTTCTTTGGCGTAGCTGCGAAGATGAGGAATGAGATTACAATGTTTGAGCAACAACATGGGGAGTCGTTATATGAGGCGTGGGAGAGATACAAAAAGCGCTTTCGGAAAATGCCCTCATCATGGATTGCCCGGTGGCTACAAATGAACACCTTCTACAATGGACTACATGGGAATCTTAGGAAAGTATCGATCGACATCAGGCGGGGCGTTCATGGCTAAGAGTTACGAGGAAGCATATCTGAGTTGATTGAAACCATGGTACGCTAATAACTATCTCGATGGCCCACAATGAGGATGACACAACGGTGAAAGGCGGTGGGGTATTAGAAGTAGATAATATATGATGACAATGCCACGAGATAGGCGCATGATGTCAAAGAAGTTGGAGCAAGTGGCGGTGACTGAGAGACACAACACAAACACAACAAGCACCTGAGTGGCGATAGTATGTGAGTTGTGCGCGAGGAGAACACCAATGGAGCAATGTGCAATTAATCCGGTGACGGTGCGGTTCGCCGGTAATTACAACGAATTCCTCAAAACACATATATCGAACACATCTGATCAAGGAAATAGGAATCATCGAGAATTTCTCATGGAGCAAAAACACCAATGCAAAATCAAGCTTCACGTCAAACATACCCTCTCGGGTTTCGAGAATCAGACAACAACCGGTTCAATATCAAGAAAAGAAACCCGATCTGGAGGAAAAGTTGGATAAATTCATAGCTACCACGCAAGGTTGGCTATAAAAATCACACCTTGATGTTTAAAGCACAAGAGATGGCGATCGAGAATCTAGAAAATCGGATGGGTCGAGGATAAGCGTTGGCGGTGAATAGTAGACCACGAGGAACACTACCAAGTGACAGAAAAATCCTAAGGGTAATCATGAAGCGGTGTCAAGCCATTATGTTAAGAAGTGGAAAGCGACTTGTTGGTGAGAGCGAAATTTGGTTACAAAGGAGAATGAACGAGAAATAGAAAATACGATTGGGTGAGGTAAAATGAGGAGCGAAAAATAGATGGAAAAGAATAGACCGGTCAATGAACCGGTTGTTTATCCTCCCCACCATTCAATGAAAAGTTCAAAAACAAAAGTTAGACAAGCAATTTTCAAAATTTTTGGAAGTTTTCAAGAAACTTCAAATTAACATACCATTTGAGAGGCCCTAGAACAAATGCCTGAATTACATAAAATTTATGAAAGGATTCTATCGAGGAAAAAGAAATGGGAAGATTTTGAGGCGGTGGCATTAGAGAGAGAGGTGTAGTGCGGTATTCTGGTGAAATTACCACCAAAACTTCGAGGACCGGGGAGCTTTACTATTCCATATACGATCGGGGAGAGGCATTTGACAAGTGTTTATGTGATTTGGGGTGAGTGTAAACCTTATGCCATTGTCGGTGTACTTAGAATTAGGTTTGCAGAGCGAGGCCTACTAACATCTCCCTACGGTTGGCGGATAGGTCGATTTACGTGTCAGAGGCATAGTAGAGGACATCTTAGTGAAAGTGGATAAGTTTATATTCCCATGGACTTTATTATTACGGATTTTGAGGAGGACAAGAACATCCCAATTATCTAGGGAGACCATTTTTTGGCTCTGAGGGAGAACACTCATTGATGTACAAAAGGAGAACTCACTATGAGGGTCCAAGATCAAGAAGTGAAATTCGGTGTGTTTAAGGCCATGAAATTTCCTACGGATGAGGAAGAATGTTTTTGAATGGATCTAATTGAGCAAATCATTAGTGAACATGAGCAAAAGTTTGGTGAGCGATCCATTAGAAACAACATTATTGGGAGATGAAGAGAGCGATGATCCGGAATTGGTGGATTACCTTCAATTGCTAGACTCATTGCCACGAGTACCAAGATTTAGAACCCCATTTGAACCCTTTGCACGGAGGAGGTAAATGCGAGAAAAATTGAAACCATCATTGGAAGAGCCACCAAAGTTGGAACTTAAGCCACTTCTAAGCACCTCGGTATGCGTATTTAGGCAATTTAAATTCTTTACTGTTATTATTTAATTTGCACTTAATGAATTGCGGGAAGAAAAGTTGCTAAGGGTGCTTGAGAACCAAATCGGCTATTGGATGGACAATTACGGACATAAAGGAATCGACCCTTCATTTTGTATGCACAAAATTACGATGGAAGATGATGCAAAACCAAGCGGTGGAACAACAATGACGACTCGATCAATTATGAAGGAAGTGGTAAAGAAGGAAATTTTAAAATGGTTACCCAACGATTTGGCATCATCTATCCGATTTTCGATAGTAAATGGGTTAGTCCGATCCGGTGTGTACCAAAAAAAAAGGAGGAATAGCGGTGGTGCGAGAATGGCGACAACGAGTTAATCAACGAGAAGCGAGTGGCGGGTTGGCGGGTTTGCATGGATTACAGAAAATTGAACAAGGCAACTCGTAAAGACCATTTCCGCTGCCCTTTATTGACCAAATGTTAGATAGATTGGCGGGACATCAGTATTACTGTTTATTGGATGGGTATTGGGACTCTGACCAAATAGTCATCGCTCAGGAGGATCGAAAAGACCACATTTACGTGCCCTTACGGCACATTTGCATTCGAGGAGGATGTCGTTCGAATTATATCTGCACCTTGCAAGCAACTTTCAAAGGTGTATGATGGCAATTTTTTGGACATGGTAGAGAAAAGCGTTGAGGTCTTCATGGATGACTTTTTAGGTTTATGGGGATGACTTTGATAATTGTTTGAAGAATGCGGTCATGGTCTTTGCAAAGATCTGAGAAGCGAATCTCATTCTAAATTGGGAAAAATGCCACTTCATGGTTGAAAGGGCATAATTTTGAGCCATAAGGTCTCGGCTCAAGAAATTTGGAAGTCGATAAAGCAAAAGCTGAAACAATTGAAAAATTGCCTCCACTGACCTCGGTGAAGGGTATTAGGAGTTTCTTGGGACCTGGTGGGTTTCTGAGGAGGTTTATAAAGATTTCTCTAAAATTGTGAAACCCCTATGCGGTCTTTTAGAGAAAGATCGACATTCGACTTTGATGAAGATTGCAAGACAACGTTTGATTTATTAAAAGGAAATTGACTCTGACCCCGTTATAGTTGCCGGATTGGAGCATGCCATTCGAGCTTATGTGTGATCTGGCGACTTAGCGGTTGGGTACATGTTGGGTCGTGGAGAGACAAGGTGTTTCACGCTATATACTACATAAAGCAAAACACTTACGAAACTCAATTGAACTACTAAACGACCACGAGAAAAGGAGTTCTTTGCGTGGTATATGCATTTGACAAATTTTCGTGCTTACTTGATCGGGACTAAGGTGATAGTCTATCTGAGACCATGCGGCGATTCGGTGCTTGATAGCGAAAAAGGATGCTAAGCCGCGCTTATATCGGTGGATTCTCTCTACTGCAAAATTTGATTTAGAAATAAAGGATAGGAAGGGGACGGAGAACCAAGTAGCCGACCACTTGTCGAGGTTGGAAAACCACGGTAAAGAAAAAAGGCGACAAATGTGAAATCAATGAATCGTTCCGGATGAGCAATTGTTTGAGATTTCAGTGGAGATTCCAGTGGTATGGCGATTATGCAAATTTTCGTTGTGAGCAACATTCTACCACGACCTCACAAAGCAAATGCGAGAAAAAGAAATTTACGCACGGCGTGAAAGTGGTACGTGTGGGATGATCCATATTTGTTTAAGCGATGTCTTGGCAAACAAGGTGATTGACGGTGCGTCCCATCTGATGAAGTGAAGAATATCTGCATGAGTGTCACTCATCGGCATATGGCGGGCATTATGGGGAGAGAGAGAAAAGCAGCGAAGGTCTTCTGATGTGGTTTTATTGGCCCACATTATTCAAAGATGCCCACGGTTTGTCAAACAATGTGATAGGTGTCAAAGGGTGGGCAACATTTGAAAGCGTAATGAGATGCCCTTACAAACGATTACGGAAGTGGAAATTTTTTGATGTATGGGGTATCGATTTCATGGGACCATTTCCATCATCCTTGAACAATCAATACATTTCTCCTCGCGGTGGACTACGTGTCAAAGTGGGTTGAAAGCTGCAGCTCTACCAATAAGCGATGCCAAAGTGGTCCTCAAATTTCTAAAAAAGAACATCTTCACTAGGTTTGGCACACGAGAGCAATTATAAGTAGCGAAGGTAGTCACTTTTGCAATAAACCATTCTTTGCTCTTTTGGCCAAGTATGGGGTGAACCACAAAATAGCTACTGACATATCACCCTCGAAACCGGTGGACAAAGTGAGGTATCGAGCACAGAGAAGTCAAAAAGATATTGGAGAAAGTGGTGAATCCAAGTCGGAAAGATTGGTCACTTAGATTGGATGATGCTTTATGGGCTTACTGGATGACATCTCTGAGCGCTTGATCGGGATGTCACCATATCAAGCTGTTGTTATGGGAAGGCATGTCATTTCTACGGTGGAACTTCTGACATAAGGCATATTAGGCGGTCAAAAACTTCAATTTTGATCAAAAAAGCTATAGGAGAGAAGAGACTACTTGAGTTGAATGAACTAGGCGAGTTTCGCCTTCATACTATGAGAATGCAAGATATATAAAGAAAAAGTCAAAAGATGGCACGACCGAAAAATTTTGCGTCGAACATTGAGCCAGGCCAATCGATCTTATTATTGACTCAAGGATTGCGTTTGTTCCCCGAAAGCTTAAATCAAGATGGTGGGACCATTCACGATCAACAAGTATTCCCTCGCAGGCGGTTGAAATTCTGATCGTAATCCACTCGAAACATTCAAAGTCAGCGGACCGTCTAAAGCATTCTTGGGGAGGAGAAGCCGACAAGCGTGATCGCTTTATCACGTTGGGCGATACAACTTAAGCGAGGAAGTAGTCGAAATTTGAACGACTTAAAATCAAGCGCTCATTGGGAGGCAACCCAATTTTATTTCTTTATCGTATTTTCCATTCATATTTGCTTAATCGTAGTTTTTATTACATTATTAGGTAGAAGAATAAAATAAAATCTCGTTAATCTCTCCTGACATGACATGACATCCACGACTCACTAATTTTCATGTTTCATGCCATGATTGGGGAAAAGGATCGTCAGCGAGTATTTTGCAGTGAAGTAAGCTAAAATAAAGCAAAAAACATGGTTGCCAGACGGTGACTATGCCATGCAAAATGGCCTAAAAGCGATATAACCCCAAAGGTGGGGTCCTCAAAATCAAAAATCGGGGGGACAAGGCGGTGAAATGCCTTTTTAGTTCTTTACCCCCCCCCAGGTGAGGGGTCTGGAATTTTGATAGGCGTGGCGGTTTTTGGTCTTCTCTCCTTCCCAATAACTCCCACTTTTACACTTCCCCACTACTCCATAACCACCACCCACTTTCCCCACATTCCCGATATTGATTACTCTTCTCCACCTTCCCACCTCCTCACTCCACCAATGCTAGCCTTCCTCTCCATCTATAAATACCACAACAACTCTTCCAAACTCCTACACCACACTTCATATAAAAAGCAAACAAGAGAGCATAATTGTGAGCTAGAGAAATACAATTGAAAAGTTTGGGGGAGAGTTAGGGCAAAAAACCAACAATAGGGAGAAATGGCTTCACAATCATCATCTAAGCGCCAGCGGGGGAGAGTTCACGCCCATCCCAACCTATCGCACCTTCGATCGTCGAAAATTTGCAAGTGCCTGCCATGTGCCAAAGGGTATGACTATATGCTTACCAAAGCCCTTACGGGGCGGGGTTGTACCGGATCCTAATGATGGGGAGCTCATGCGCAAATTTACCAAAAAGGATGGGTAAAATTCACCGAGGAGCGGAACCGGCGGTTGTCAACATTGTCGAGGAGTTTTACATAAATCACGGTGGACAAGGAACCATTTCAAGCATTTGTGCGAGGACGGTTGGTTCCGTTTAGTCTTAAACGCCATCAACACATACTACCAACTGCGGGTGCCTCATCATTTGCCGATATCGCACCTTCGTGATTCGATCATTTGGGATGCCATAATCATGGAGATGAAAAGCGGGAACGTCGTGGACGAAAAAAAAGGCGGAAGAAGCGCGACACCGTGTTCCCCAAACAAGACCCTTAGCGGTATGGAAAAATTTGGTATGCCTTTCTCTGCGCAAAATTACTTCCGTCCCAACATACCTCGGGACGTCACCAAAGAAGAAGGCGTTCTTTGTTATGCGCCATCGATGCAAGATTTTATAATTGATGTCGGAGCTATCATTTGCTTCTCCATCCGCCGGTGCCCTACGTGGGAATTTTTACGGAGGCTTGCCACACCCATCACTCATATGTGGGTTGTGCCGTCAGCGGGGAGTTAGATGGTTCGATGATGAGCCCACTCAAATGCTGCTTTCGTATTCTTGGATTCTAGAATGATAAGCGCGTTACTCTGTATGGGCGGGGAGGTGAATCATCACACGCGTGAGTGGGGTTCATTTTTCGTCATCATCGGAAGGCGATGTGGATCTGCTATAGAGGCCTCGGGGGGATGATGATGATGCAATGGGCGATCGAGGAGCGAAGAGATCTGCGGTAGAGGCTATATCGAACTCAATTCCTTGATTTCCAAAATCAAGTGAAATGCACACACCAAGGTAACTCGTCGGAAATCATGATTAGCAATGAGGCAAAACACGTGTTTGACGCTATGCATACATCTTTTGCCTCGTTGAACACAACACTTCAAAGTTTCAACCGGTGGCACAATTTCCATATCAATGGCCGGGTCAATGCGAGGTTCCCACCGAAGTGATTAGATGAAGAAAGACAACAACCACCTCCTCAAGCTTAAGCATTGACAGGGAAGTCCTCACGTACTTATTTTGATCAATTATCCAATGAGGACATTGTATTGTTTAAGTTTGGGGGATTTAAATTCATGTTTGCATGCATTGTAGCTTTTAGGATTCATTTTTAATTTTGGTCACTTAAATTTCTGTATTGCATTTTATTTTCAGTATTGCATGATAGCTTAGGGCATTCATGGTAGTTTAGGTTTTGCATAGTAGATAATAGTGTAATGCATTTTTTTTGTTATTCATATATATATATAAAAATATATGTTAATTAGTAATTATTGTGTTATTTAAGTCTATCGATGTTGAGTTTCATGTTATTGGGGGCCTATGATGTGATTGTCAAATAAGTAGCAAAATCTGATTATTGAGTATGAGAACTATGACACTGATGATCGTTTATGAATCGAATCTTGAGTTTGTTTGAAACTGGTATAAAAGGATAGTACGTTTAACAAACATCTGTGTTAATTGGTTAAGTTCAAACCGGTACCTAAATGGTCTCTAAAGGATAATGCTAGAGTGAATGATAAAATGACAAGGATGGCTGGTAAAGGCTAAAGTTAGGCAAGAACTTAAGTTTGGGGAGATTATGTGGGGTATATAAGCTTATCTAAAAAAAAAAAAAAAATATGAATAAACAAGTAGCGTCTTTATCTAGTTTGTGGCCTTTGTTACTTGAGCAAGTAAGCAGGGGATTGTCTTTACACCTAAGCCCTAAGGTCTTAATGAGTGCAGGAGTCGTTGGTGAAAGCTCGTTAAGGTAGCATTGAAAAGCCTAAGGGAATAAGACATTTGACTATGTGATAATAAAAAAAAAAAAAAAAAAAATATATATATATATATATGAAGAAGACGGAAATAAGAGCAAAAAGCCCCCGTAGATGAAAATAAAGCATAAGTACCCCGCGTGAACCCTTGAGGTTTGTGATTGCTTGATTTTTAGTTGGAATTAGCTATTCTTGAAATTTTTAAGTTAGTGCTGCATGATTCCTTCTAAGAGACTGGTTATGTATTGAATTTGAGTCGGTATCAGTTATCATGGATGTTACACACACACACACTATACCAGTGATGATGGCTTGAGATTCGAGGATTAAAGCGTATTTGTATATTGGTTTTAGATGGTTGATATTGTATAGTTGCTTATTTTTATTTTTGGTAGTTAAGATAATTTTGATTCTGCGGTATTGTTGGATTGATAGTATTTAAGTGAATTCGTATTCATATCATTGCATTGCATGTAGTTATCTTGTGCTCGAGGACTAGAACGGTTTAAGTTTGGGGGATTTTGATAAGTAATTCATGCTTATTCGTTGCTATATTCTTGTAATCATGTGCATTTTTACATGTTTTATGTTATTTTATGTGTAGGTTGGTGGTTGTGGCATTTAACGTACAATTGGATGGTATTGATGCGTTTGGAACTTAAATGGAGCATATTTGGAAGCAACTTCGATCTATGACTAAGTCGGAAGAGGAGGTACCCCGTAGAAAGGCCATAACATAAACATCTGAAACCCCGTAAAGGTGAGGGTCTTCAAATCGATTAACGAGAACCTAAGCCGTCAGGTGGGCATTATTAAGCTACACACCCCCTTGAAGTGGGGTCTTCATTCGAGAAAAAGAGGAAGGCAAGTTGGTAAAATGGCATCTATAGTGTCTGAAACCCCGTAGGAGGTGGGTGTGAAAATCTGAGTGTCTGTTTTGGTTATAATTCCTTTAGAGTGCAATTTTAGCTTTTTGCATGTCGATTATAACTCTAATGGATAGAGATTGCAATTTGGAATTGGAGGCTAGATATCTAGGACTCTATCAAACACAAAAGGGAGATTCTGAGGAAGATAGTTTCTGAAGAAAAAAAATGTGAGTTTCAGAGAACAAGTGTGGAGGGGTATTTCGAGGAGTTTTTCAAGACAATTGCAACTCTAGTCTACGTGAAGGGTGTTTTCTAATATTCTTTGTGTTAGATTATTATTTGTAATTGAGAGAATGATTTCTATGATTTATTCAGAGTTTATTTCATTTATTATGAACTAATTCACTTTTTAGGCTTGTAATGGATCCTTGAGTGAATCGATGATTTTGTAAACTTTGATTTCCAATTTAATAAGCTATCTCGGTTTATCTATATTAATTTGTGCTTGAATCTATATGAATTGCCTGATCAACAATTCTTTGTGGAGTTGGGTGGAATCGAGAGAGGATATTCAATTCTAGACCTAGTTAATATAGCATGTGTTCAGGATTTTGTTAGTAGCTTAAACTTGATGTGTGTTAAGGTAGAGATATGCTTGTGTTGCATGTAATCGGATAGAGAACTTATTCTTCAACCTTCTTCAATTGTAATTCACATGTAGAGATATAGTGGGTTAGTTGATTAAGGTGTTTAGATTTCTATCTTAATTGTGGATTGAAGTTAATATGGTATTAGTGCATCGAGAGAGGTGGTTAATACTACGTTCGTGTTCTTGATTAATAAAGCTGGGATAGTGCGTTGAATTGGAATAAAGGTGTTAAAATCAAAGTGAAGCTTAGGGTGAAATCATAAGTCTAATTCTCCATTAATTGTTTAAAATTGATTTTGATATTTGTGGTTGTTTTGTGCTAATTTAATTATTCTTAATTTTAGTTTTGATAATTTAAATTATTGATTTGGTTTGTTTAATAAAATTAGGGTTAATAAAAGATTGGTAATTGTAAGTTAAGGTATTTGCTAATTTATCTACGTGGGAGCGATACTTGACTTATTAAGTAGTGGTTGTATTACTTGATCTAGGTTGCTTAACCTACGTATACTTGCGTGTTATGCGTAATTAGATTTTATTCACTACAACAATCATTTGTAGAGATGCTAAGGTCATACAAAAGATGAGGTCGTAAATTTTCATATGATTTGAGATTGTAGAGTACAATTATTATACCCTTGTAAAATAAGTTTGTTTTTCAATTGCTCACATTTGATTACTTTATATTATCACATCACCAAATCATCTGTATCATCAAATAATGCCAAACTAATTTGGCAACTAATTTCATACTCTTTAACAATTAGAGGATTAAATGATCGTACAATTTATCAAGTTTTAACAACAACAAAAATATACTACCACTCATAAAGGTGTTGACATGAAATCTTAAATGCGGCAAAAATCTAAAGACCGAACTGCAGACACATCTAAGACAGCATCAAGCAACAATGTAGTTATGGTTCTTCTGCTCTATTTGTTTCTCGTCTCAATTGTGCAATAACCAACAGAAACTTTAAAATAGAAGAAGGAATATTAAAATTAAAAATGAAATGAAATAAAAATTGAAAAATGAAAGTTCTCTACCATGGACATTATTAAGAAGATCGTGTATATTCCCAAGCTAGCCATAATAATGTCAGTGACTTGGCCAAACAAAGTTACAAACATTATATCAGGTTTTCCCCAACTCCTTAACAGGTTTTAGATGAAAGGGATTCAGTTTTTAGACAAACCTCTATTATCTACAGGCGTAATTTGTCTTCTCATAACATCTTCATACTAAATGTTACCTATAGCCGGCGTAAAAGGTAACCAAATAAGACGCTAACAAGCGCCACCATGCAAACAAACAGCAGAGGAAATCCCGCCTGAACTCTTCTTACACTTGTCTTAGTTCTCATCACAGCCTGCAAAGCAAAAGAACCAGTGTTACCAAACAAATGCATTATGAACACCAAGTGAAATTAGTCTACGTAGGTTTAGTATATAAGCGAAATAAATCAAAAATAGAAGTGTGAAAGGGCGAGGTTCTGAAGAAACAACACAAGTCTGGTTCAAGTTGTTGCACTTGATTTACATGCCAAAATTGTAGATTGAAAAGTACAAAACAAAATTATTTATGATTAGCAGAGTACCAATGTTGCTTGATTGAAAATCTAGAGATCAATAACGAGGCAAGTTGGAAAATCTCTGACCGAAGATAGCTTTTGGAAATAGGAACCACATTACATTGGTGCAAAGGTCTATCGAGATGGTGGAAGGAAAATTAAAATAAATAGAAAATTATTAACAAATTTCATCTTGGCTTCCAAAGAACTTGGACTCCATATGATTACAACATAACACAATATATCTTGGACTCCACATGAAAGCAGTAAAACGGTATTATAAGATATTTCAGAAAATTTGCATGCAAAGTAGATTTAGAATTTGATACACCCATGTATGAAATCATTGATCCTTATACTATATCGATCCCAAGAGCGAGGTGAATGGGAATAACATCTTCAAAGTTAAAACAAAAATCATGAAGTTTGGTTGACGCAAAAAACAATGAGAAGGGACAGTTGAAACTGAATTCTAGAGTGACCTAGAGGTAGGCCAGGCAATTTGGTTAGTTAGCTGTTGGGTCAAACTATATTAATTGGAACAAATTGGGTTGGTTAACTACTTTATAGGAGTTGGGTTGGTTAAAGTTTAAAACTATATTTTAGAAATGAAAACATGCCCAAACTAGATAACCATATTTTAACCCATTTTCATGTTCATTCTAATTTTTCAAATGTAATCAGATTTTAGGGAGAGAAAATGTAATAAGATTTTAGAGAGAAAATGTAATCAAATTTTAGAGAGAACGTGTAATCAGATTTTAGATAGAAAATGTAATTAGATTTTAGAGAGAAAATGTAATCAGATTTTAGAGAGAAAGTGTAATCCGATTTTAGAAAGAGAGAGTGTAATAAAATGATAGAGGAGAAAGTATAATTAGATTTTAGATAGAAAAATGTAATTAGAATTTAAAGAGAAAATGTAATCGGATATTAGAATTATAAATACTAACACGATGCATTTTATACTAGCATCAAAAGAAACGAAACTTTTTTTTGAACCAAAAAAATTAATAAATTAATAAATTTCTTTCAGTTTGAACGAAACTGTATTGCCTAAAGACTATCTTTAGGGTGCAGGGAGTTCAACATTTTTCAATGTTTTATTTTTTATGTATATAAATTATTTTGGTAAACATATCAGGCCTTAAAAGCTTGTTTTGAAACTTCGCCCCTGTTATTTAAGGACAATATTTTTTTATAAAAACTAATTAGCATCGTTATTACAATTCCTCTAACATGCACTTGGACTAATAATGTCCATTGGTGTTAATTGTAAATATGACCACATGTATATCGTAAGTATTTAAATTATAAAATTTTTAAAGAGAAAAAAAAAAGTATATAAAAAAATTGAGCATAAAAGAATTTTTAGAAAAAAGTGTACAAAAATTTTAGAGTGTATAAAAAATTTTAGAGAGGAAAATGTATAAAACATTAGAGATAAAAGGTGAAGGAATATAAAAATTAAATATCATAAATAATTTATTTAATTGGGTCATAATAATGGTAAGATTGAAATTTGAAATATGAGTTGACCTATATTTGACCCATAACTATATGGTTCCAACCCATACAATCCATATTAAAAATAGGTAATGTGGTTTTAGTTCTTAAATGGAACTATTACCAAATTTTATAAACCAAAACCAACCAATAACCATATTTTGTCAGATCTACCTAGAGGGTACAAAGAAATACAATGGTTATTTCATGATCCATAGCCATCCATTCAAGCCACAGCTCATTATAAAAATTTTACTCAGCAAGTTGAGCAACAATAAGGGACATTAACAGGATTTATGGCTTAACTAATGGCCTTAGACCTACAATGCAAAATAGTGGTGGATGAAATAATGGAATTTATAGACTCACCAATTCCTGTTGCAACATTTCCCTATCATGGGTGCTCAGCCTCTTCTCTTCTGTCAGCTTTGAAATTGTTACTTCAGCCTACGACGAAGTCCACAATATTTGGTTATTACCACTCCTTCGCAGTGAAGAGACGGATATAAACTTTTATTTAAAGATTTATAGGACATACTCCTTCCACCCTAAATTGAGGGTCCAATTTCCTTTTTGAGAAATCCCAAAATGAGAGTCACTCTCAAAGTCTATGTGCCAAATATCAGTATATTTCAGTTTTTAACTTTGGCTTTTGAATATGTTAAAGTCGAAATGTTTTAAGGAATAAATTTTAAAATAGGATTCTTATTTTGAAACACAGTTAGTATATAGCATCTCCATTCCGAATCATGGTGAACATGTAATTTATAAAAACAAAAAGTACGGAAATAATTTTGGACAAAGGGAGTACTGGTGATCAGGAGAATGCTTTGGTGTCGTTAGAGATTAACTGTTCGAATATGGTCTTGTCAACACACAAAGACAGGAATGCATCCTACAAAATGAAATCATTTTTCCTTTCCAAGTCATAACAAGATGGAGAGGATTTCCAAATCAATGTTGAACTTTTTTTCTTTGTAGATTATTGTGTATATATATATTATCTTTTTTTAACTCAAGATAATAAAGTTGTTCCTGGTCTTTTAAAAGGTAAAAAAGGCAAAAAGAAGAAATCGAAGCACTCTGCTAAAGACAATAGAGTGTTGCTTTCATAGAAAAGCTAACAATGTTCATTGCCGTTGAAGATCAACAGTCAATTGCTGGACTCAAAATGATGAATAATAATGAGGTTTATCATTTTTGTCACTGAAATACTGAATTGATTTTCAGAAGAAACTTAGCCTTCTATTTGGAGTGTTCTATTCTACCTATATCTTTCCTAATTGAATCGAATGCATGTATATTAAATTTTGAATAACATAGAGGAATAATTCAATTTTCACACAACGTCTAACTAAACTTTGCACAAGCAAACTCCATCCTAGTAGTAAGTCAACCACAACATTTTGTTGGGTAACATCAATGCTACTATCAAGTATGGCTGCTTTACTCTAATTTTGGACCTATAATTGACAACCATGACATATATTTAGATATTCTTGCTTGAAAAGAAACCAAGTGTGTTTTGTTATACACTGATGTCTCCTCCATCCAAGAATGAGAGTCGCATCTGACTTATAAGTTTGCCAAGGACACTAAAATATATTTGCCTTGATAGTTTTTTCTCAATATTATATTTTAAAACTAAAATTTTTTGTTGAGAAAAAGTTTCTAAAAAATATTATAAAGTCAAATGTGATTCTATTTTTTGGACAGGGAGTATAGGGGTAAACTATAACTGAAATATGTTATTGAGAAAAAGTTTTTGAAAAATATTATATTAAGTCAAATGTGACTCACATTTTTGGACAGGGAGTGTATGGGTAAAGAACCCTTATTATTCACTCGGTTCCATAATAAACGTCTTTTTAGCTTCATGCACATGAATTAAGAAAGTTATTTAATAATTAAATTTTTATGAAATTCCATCATTACCCATTTATGGAAAGTTAGAAACTATTAATGCAAGAGAAAATTTATTGGGAGAATGAGAGAAGTTAGGGGTAATATACGAAAATAAATAATTTATTCTCCTAGAAAGTTGTAAACGACAAATAAATTGAAACAAATTTTTTCTTCTAAAAAGACAGTTATTATGGAACCGAGAGAGTAATTATTATGCAAATTTTGAAACTACACAGAGAAATTCTTACCTCACCAAGCTTTAATTCAAATTCTTTTAATTTCGACTTCACCTCCTCAATATCCTTGACCAACTTCAGCTCCTCCTCTTCCTTCTTCACTTTAGCCTCTACATCATCCAATGTTTTATGCTCAACGTCTTTTGCTGGCTCCAACTCCTCAGCATTATCATTCTTCAATGGCTCTAACAGCTCAGCATTTTCAATTTTGGTCACCATCGCATCCTCAATAACCTGAAGAATTATGTGAAATAATGAATCACTACACAATGTCTCAAATGCAAAGTAGTAGGATTCAAGAGCATCATACAATCAGAGAAAGAAAAAGTTCCATAAATCACATCTAAAATGTAATGAACTCCCAACAAAACGTTTTTGTATAATTAGAGACAATTTGTTGCTCTACTAATATATCGCCTAACATCTTCAACAAAAAATCTAGTACATACAAAGACTAAATATAAATAAATAGAAGAGACAGGGTATATATGACATTCCAAATAATCAACGCACTCTAGTTAGTTATTAAAGAATGTCTTACTGTTTTGCGGGGGCTGAAGTTTTCAACGTAATTTAGATGTTGATCTTTCAGTGTTGAAGCTTCATAAGCTGGCACCTGCTTCAATGTTCCATTGATTGGTGAAAGTATAGGAGAATTGGGTGGGCTAACAAGGATCACCCTAAGTTTCTTCTCTTCGACATACTTTCCATCATCTTTGGAAAACTGCCAAATGAAACATTGAGATTACCAGAATACTAAATCAAATCCAAGAATTCATAAAACTTTAAAAGACTTACTGTGGCAGATGTGATGTCCTCCTCAGCTGTGCCGACGGGAACAACGGCGCATTGAAGTAAGAACTTGTCTTTGCATATCATATCAGGAGGAGTAACCCGTTGTGCTTGCATTGTAACTACATCAATGCAAAGAAATACCAACAACGGACTTAAACAAGGAAACCAACCAGATACTCCCAAAAACTAAGCAAAACAATCAAAAGTCAATATAGGGTTCCTTTACAAATGAGAAAAGAACTGAAAAGCATATCCAAGGTAGCAGTTTTCTAAGTAAGTTATGTCATAATTACACAGAAGCCGTTATATTTAATTTTGCAAAAATCCAAACATCTTAATGGTTAATGCCGAGTACAATGGCCAAAACAAAGTAACTAGCAAAACATAACAGAAGCCCAGATTCAAAAGTAAGGAGGAAAAAATTAAAATAAAGTAGAGCAAGGTATCAAAATAACATAAAAGCAACTCTTTTTTAAAAATGAAAGAAAAAGCCTTCATTCCAAGTGGTAGAGATTAGCTTTAAGAAAGTCCTTTCCTCTGCTTTCAAGGGCCATAGTTCTGTATCATCATAGCCAACTGTGTTTAGAAATATCCTATGGTTATACAACTCCTCATGTATTGTGATAACTTCTTTATAAGATCCCTACAGTGCAAACTATTCCTAAACAGCACAAAAAAACTAAGTAACATATATCGGCTATGATTGTAATTATGCTATACATACTAAAAGAAGTGTATAATATTTTCAAATGGTCAAATCAAGGTATTTGCTAAAATTAATCTCTACACATAAAAGTTAAATCTGGAAGGCAATGTCGTTCTCTTATGTAGTTGTTTCAAATCCCAGAATTTATTGTACTTCACATCCATCTCATTGAATCATTGAGTTACATTTAACGATTCAGCCTTTAAGTTTAAAGTTAAAATATCTTTTTTCTTCTTCTTTAATCAAATTTTCATTTAGTACATGATATTTAGGTGTGTTTAAATTAAAACCCAACAGTTACTTAGGCTACAACCAGAACTACAATGTTTCAGAACAAATTCTAATATGTAAATCCTTAAATATAAGGTGCATTTTAGAAACTCTTGGCACTAGTGTTCTGAAAATCCCAGCCTAGGCCCCCCTTGGCGCCCACACTTGGTGCCTCGCCATGGCACTAGGCCCCCTTGACGCATCACCTAGGCCCAAGGCGGCAAAAAAATCCTTCTAGAAAATTAGTCGTTTAACGATTCAGCCTTGAAGTGTAAAGTTGAAATATCTTTTTTCTTCTTCTTTAATCAAACTTTCATTTAGTACATGATATTTAGGTGTGTTTAAATTAAAACCCAACAGTTACTTAGGCTACAACCAGAACTACAATGTTTCAGAACAAATTCTAATATGTATATCTAAAATCCCAGCCTAGGCCCCCCTTGGCGCCCACACTTGGTGCCTCGCCATGGCACTAGGCCCCCTTGACGCCTCACCTAGGCCCAAGGCGGCAAAAAAATCCTTCTAGAAAATTAGTCGTTTAACGATTCAGCCTTTAAGTGTAAAGTTAAAATATCTTTTTTCTTCTTCTTTAATCAAACTTTCATTTAGTACATGATATTTAGGAGTGTTTAAATTAAAACCCAACAGTTACTTAGGCTACAACCGGAACTACAATGTTTCAGAACAAATTCTAATATGTAAATCCTTAGATATAAGGTGCATTTTAGAAACTCTTGGCACTAGTGTTCTGAAAATCCCCACCAACCCCCCCTGGCGCCCACACTTGGTGCCTCGCCATGGCACTAGGCCCCCCTTGACGCCTCACCCAGCCCAAGGTGCAAAAAATCCTTCTAGAAAATTAGTCGTTTAACGATTGACCTTTAAGTGTAAAGTTAAAATATCTTTTTTCTTCTTCTTTAATCAAACTTTCATTTAGTACATGATATTTAGGTGTGTTTAAATTAAAACCCAACAGTTACTTAGGCTACAACCGGAACTACAATGTTTCAGAACAAATTCTAATATGTAAATCCTTAGATATAAGGTGCATTTTAGAAACTCTTGGCACTAGTGTTCTGAAAATCTCTGCCTAGGCCCTCCTTGGCGCCCACACTTGGCGCCTCGCCATGGCGCTAGGCCCCCTTGACGTCTCACCTAGGCCCAAGGCGGCAAAAAAATCCTTCTAGAAAATTAGACGGGGTCTAGGTGGAGTCTAGGCGGAGAGTTTTTTTTTATTTAATAACTACCCAAACCAGATCTTAATATATTTATTTTTCTAATGATTTACCATATTCATAATACATGTTGTAGCATATCAAATCACAACAAAAAGTGAACAATATCAAGTCAAAATGGATAATTTGATTATAGTTGTAATTTTTTGAACTTGTACAACTTCAAATTATATAAATGATGATACGTTTGTAATATTTAATTTAATTCAAAATAATTCTTAAATTTATGTTTAGTTTCTTAAGTTTTAATATTGAATTAAATTCTTGAAATTTTAAATTTTATTATTTAATAGCAATCTTGTTTATGAATAAAATTAATACGTTAAAAATATGTTTGAACTTTGAACAATTGCATGTTTGTGTTTGAACTTTGACATTAGCAATATGGATATGCGTTTGAACTTTAAGCAAAGACCTTTATTATCTTTATTATAGATTGTTTTGCTTTATATTATTGTTTTGTTTGGATAAATATAAGATAAAATATTAAAATTGGCTTAAAATAAAAAATTCCGCCCAGGCCCCCTAGCGCCCCGGCCGGCTGCCTCCCACCTAGCACAACATTGCTTGGCACAAAATTTCTAAAACAGGTTGACTGAACTGAGAAAATATTGTGTATTCAGATTTTATACCATCCTGATCCAATCCTACAACTCAGCACATAACATGCCATCCAAAAGTTCACCATCACCCTAATTAAGAGAAAATAGGGAGTAAGATCAAAAGTCGAACAATCAATAACTATATCCCAGAACCAAATACTCTCTGCATGACAGGTGCAGGATGATTTAGTATATGTTGTTCTTTTAAATATAACTACTTCAAGCTCAACCATCGATGTCACCATTTAACCTTTTCCTGGATATTTAATAGTTTGGTTGCGTTCTTTAACCATATGAGCTAGTGTTCTAATTTATTTCAGATATCTGAACAGCCACCTTGTGCTTAACATTCCACCTTACCGTCGTTCCTTCTACTGGTCTGGTCACTTACCTTGCAGCTTGTATATCTTTGGCACTAAAATCTCAATCTATTTACCTTTATAGATGCACGCAAAAGACGCATAAGTTCTGGCTTATAATCTCAACCGAGATTTTTTTTTTTTTTTTTTGAAGAAGCCTCAACTAATGAACATATTCAATCAAATTTTAAAATATCCAATGAATTGGGATTATTTCTTTCTAGTCTAAACTGTTGTTCCATCTGGAAAAACAGTTAAAGTCCTCACTGGCACGAGTTCAACACTCAAACAACATAAGTTCCTTTCCTCTTACCTACCAGCACGTATTGGCAGTTTACTGCACCACCCTCATGCCAGAAATTGATCTTCCCAGACCACATAAAATTAACATATTAAGTAACAAGGATTCATAAAAAGTATCACCTGATATCTATGTATACAGTGTACCCTAGTTGTCATCTCGCTACCATCAAAACTACAATGTCTTGACCAGTGATAACCTTGGTTTTGCAATATTCACTTTTCTTCAAATATTAATTTCAAGGCAGAAAATTACAAAGTCAACTACCAACTAGAAAACAATTTTTAATTCATACTGAGGGCTTTAAAGATATCGCAGCTATCTAAATGATATTTAATCAATTTTATCATGGGCAATCACCAATTCACCATTGCCAAGTGAAACTAACTTCAATATTTCACTTATCCAGAAATGCTAGTGAAGTCATTAAGTCAACAATAACTTCTAAAAGAAACTGCTAAACCTCAAGAGTTATAGGACAGAACAAAATGCATTTCAGATTAGATGTTATAATAAAATCTTTACCATCTCCATAAAATAGTAGTGTTTCACTGATAAGTTTTTAGATGCAGCCAGTTTTAAATCAATTTGCCTTCGATACATATATTAACATTTAACTTTATAAGATAAATGGTAACTGCGAATACTCGCACAATATACACTTGTATTGCATAAGATATCTGGATTGGTCCTTGTTATTTTACACATCGAACTCCCAACTACATTCACAATTCAAATGACGAACGTACCAATAAAATCACATATTGATTTTGGTTTCACGATTCCTGTGTTTGGTCGTACGCAATATTTTTTTGGAGATGTTGTTTTCACCTGCAAATATAATGGCTAAATTATATTAAAATCCAAATTCCATTTAACATTGCATACTCCCATAAGTAATGCTGTTGTAAACAACCAAAGTCATCTGTACCTTAAAAGCAACATGTTGATTGGTCTTATTGACTAGTCGAACAGAGCATGAGCTTTGCTTCTTCAACTCAACTACAAAAAAAACAAGGAATTTTATCCACAAAAATTAGAAGACATTTTTTTAATATAAACGCATTGCAATATCAAATCACTGAAATTAAAAGACAAACTATCCTTAAAGATATTAAAAAACTACTTTCAAATATTGAATATGTTAAGAATACATGTGTAACTAAGGTAGACCTCTGAGTACCCTAACATAATAACATTGTGCAGTAATGATTACAGTAGTAAAATCTACAGTAAACCTATGTATACATCCTACCATCAAAATGGCAGGCATTGTAAATAATTAGCACTTGAAGGACATTCATTTTATGTACGTAGAATTGGTCTTTAGGAATAGAATTTGGGACTTCATATTCTTTTTCTAATCAGGTAAAGTTACCAGAAAAAACAAAAACCATCAAGAGAGAAACAACAATGGCTTAATCAAGTTTGCAAGGCACCCAGTTTAAATTCCTCAAGTATGAAGCCAAAATTATTTTTTCAAAGTAATTAGCTTCCCTTTCACTCAATTAGGAATTTTTACAGCTAGGTGTATGTACTAATTCAGATACAAAGAGATATAAGGGGTGAGAAGTAATCAATTGAAATTCAGCCTTACATAGAAATTTGAGTTCCCGTGGTTCAATTTCCAGAAGTTCAGCACTCATTGTTATTCCTCAGACAATCCAAAACAACATTAAAAAAGTCTAGAGCCACACAACAGTGAATAAATCTAGATCTCTTCACCTGCAAATTCAAATTCAAATACAACTTATGTTACTCAAATAGCCAAACCTATAAGTCCCAATGATTAATTATATTAATAAATTGTTATAAGAAAGTGAAACAGATATTGGACCCCCCAAACAAATAAATACCATCATAACAAATCATAAAAAATTTATAAAAATATACAGAGTTGACTAAGTTTTACCAAAAAGTAACGCACTTAATAAACAAAGCAAGTTTCAAAGATCAAAATTCACTATTCCTTGGATTAAAACCCTAAACAATTAAGAACAAAACCCAATTATGAACACTCGAGAGTCTCAGATCGTTGAAGACCGCCAAATACTACAACAAAACAGCGGTCAACAATAAAGTCCAGAATCAAAGAGAGAGACTCAAAGCTTACTTGAAAAATGGAGACGATTAAGCTTCGGGGCTTCAGAAATGGATAATTGGACGGTCCAGTTGCGACGAAAGTTAATGTTGATTAGTGTACTCAGAGTAGGCCTAGATTTCATCGATACAATGTATATATACACGTATATATGTATGTATATATATTTCTAGAGAGAGATAGAGAGAGAGTTTGCTGGTGTCTGAAAGTGTGGAGGAAGGGGGAAGTGAAAGCGAAGGTATTATGTTGCGGTGTTAGTTGTGACGTCTGGAGGCGGTTGTACCTGCAGCTTTTTTATGTTTTCTTCTATATAATACTCGGCTTATACGGCTTGGCTCTCAATTTTTCTTAAAATTTTAAAAAAATTATTTGATTACAAGGTGTTTAGTAAGTTGAATATTAATTTTAGGGTAACACTATTTTAATGTGTTTTTAATATTTTATATAATTATTTTTTATATGAAGATGAAATTTATTGTAATTTATGTGAAAGAAAATTATATGAAAATATTAAAAATACATGAAAAAATATTAATTCTCTAATTTTATTGATTTACAAATAATTTAATTTAAATATAATTTATTCTAAATATAACTTATTAAAGCGTTTAGAGACCTAACACTACAAATACTAAAAAAATTTATAATAGTGGATTTATAAAAGAGTAAAATAATATTTAGTTACACAGACATATAAGTGTTTTTACAGGAATCAATGATAAATTGTGTGGTATCAAAATTTAAGGATAAGTTGTATTTTGTACTTTTATTATAAGTGTTTTAGCAAAAAAAAATCACTTTAATAAAAATTTATTTTGAACCCAAATATCTAATTTTTTAAATTATTAAGAAGAGTTATTAAAAACAAAGACATTTTATTTTAAATTTAGGAGAGTTTGCCCAAATCTACAAAACCAGAATTAGTGGATGTTTGACTATATACACTGAGAGGAAATATTTTAAAATTTATACTTTCTACAAAATACTTTTTAAACACATACATATAAATGTATCACAAAAGACTATGTCTGTAAAACACACACACACACACACACACACACATATATATATATATATATATATATATATATATATACAGATTTGATCAGGTCCCGGATCTGATCAAATTCGAACCAATTTTTTTTATTTTTTTTAGAACAACTAAAAAAAAAATATATAGAACTGAAATTTTTCCATAATACAATATTTTTGGCGTAATTTGGATACCTATACCAAAAATATATATGCGGTGCCCGCATGCATCGCATGTAGACATGTTTTATTATATGTATCCAAATCACACCCAAAATACTGTATTATGGAAAAATTCAAGTTCCATAAATATTTTTTTTTAGTTGTTTAAAAAAAAGCAAAAAAAAAAACGGTCCGAATTTTAAACTTGTCCGGGCTCCCGGACAGGATCCGCTTTATATATATATATATATATATATATATATATAGACACTCGAAATTTTTCTGCCTACCTGTTACTAACATTTCAGGAAGTGCGGAATCTTCTTTCAGAGATAACCACGGAAGGCATTTCGGCTTAATCCGGATACCATAGGAAGTTCGATTTCAACCTTAGAAAAACACTGAGAGAGTATCCTTTCCCCATCCCGGAGATAACCCCGAGGATAGCTGTGCAAATACCGAAAATTCCACCGGAGAAGGCCGATTCATTTTCGAGATAACCCCGAGATGTTCAGTCTCAGTCCCGAAAACAACACCGGGAAAGACAATGTCAACCTTGGAGATAACCCCAAGGAATGCAGTTACAGTTTCGGAGATAACCCCGAAAATGCTTGTTTCA
Organism: Panax quinquefolius; assembly: GCA_020205615.1. Taxonomy (NCBI): domain Eukaryota; kingdom Viridiplantae; phylum Streptophyta; class Magnoliopsida; order Apiales; family Araliaceae; genus Panax; species Panax quinquefolius. The sequence goes on from CM035157.1 coordinate 58,915,087, forward strand.
AATGCATGCAGTCAGCTTCAACCTCGGGACTCCCACCAAGGCACTCAATTTCCAAACCCGGAGATAACCCCGAGAGGACAGGCACACCTCAAAGACAACCCTGAGGGCATTCAACACTTGCAGCGGTCCAAACTCAGAGATAACCCTAAGCAATGTCTACTTTATCTGTCAAAACCAGAGATAACCCCGGTGAAGGGCAAATTCAAATGGCCACCTCAACCCCACATGGCATCGTCTCAACAAACAACAATCAAACATACATTCTACACAACAATGTCCCACAAGAATTAAGGAGTTGCAATCTCGAGTGACTACTACGCAAGGCAGCACATCGGATAGAATTTGAAGCCTGAAGAGATAGGACATGGTTCCATCTTCCTGACTTCGTACAACCTCTAATCTCATGTCATTGCGCAGCTCTCAACAATAGCAGTCCGAAATAGGTCTTATACACCTTAATCGGATGCTCGAATTGAAGTTCTGTAAGTTTGAGCAGACATCACGTTGCACGCATGCACGTACTTTGAGACGGCAGGACCCGCAGAGCCCGGGGCACCCTGGACAGCTGCAGGGGCACTGCGGCTCCCAGCTCTATAAATATAGAGTTTGGGGTGGCCATATTCAAGAGAAGAAAGGCGAGGAAGCCCTGTCAAATTTGCTCAGTACACATCCCATATTGAGTGCTTTCTCATTTTAAACACTTGTTAGCTCACATATAGCTATATTTTATTGGCGGGAGCCGAGTTTTCATCCACTTAAAGTCATAAAAGTCTTCTTTGGCAGCCCACTGTAAGCCTTCTTACACATTTTAAAGCCCTTCTCTTCATCTTTGCTCACACTCTTCTTCACATTGAGAGTCGTGTTGTGTGTGTATGCCTGGACTTGATTAAAGTGGTTTTATTTCATCTCGTATATATATACTTATATATATATATATATGGACTAAAATTATCGAGTTATGCCTCGATTGAGCCTGGACTTACGTCTGGAGCATTTATTTGCTTTTATATATATATATATATATATATATATATATGAACTGTTGTCGAACTTAGTTCGATGAGCCTGGATTTTACATCTGGAGCGTTTACTACTTTTATTTATTTATATATTTATATATATGAACTGTTGTCGAACTTTGTTCGATGAGCTTGGATTTTATATCCGGTGCGTTTACTGCTTATATATATATATATATAAGCAGTAAACGCACAGGATATATATCGATCCCGACACGGTTTATCATTTCAGCGATTTGTCTCTTTATTTACATTCCGTCCCGCCTGGAGTTTACTTCGTGGCGGTTGATCGTTTTTACTGCTTTATTTACATTCCGTCCCGCCTGGAGTTTACTACGTGGCGGTTGATTGCATTTACTGCTTTATTTACATTTCTGATCCCCCATGGAGGTGCTTCGTGGTGGTTGATCATGTCCCTATATATATATTTACCGCTTTTATATATTTACATTTCTGATCCTCCATAGAGGTACTTCGTGGTGGTTGATCATGTCTGTATATATATATTTACAGCTTATATATATATATATATATATATAACTACTTTTCGCTTATATATACTGCATGCATCATGTGAGCCTAGGAATCATGTGATCATGATTGATCCATCGAATCTAGATTCGGTTCCCATGATGGACATTTCAGCTGTAAGCAACTTGTAAATTATTCACGTTGTTTGAATTTCCTTAGATGACTTTCATGCCCATAAGGAGTTCGGCACTACTATATATTATTTTCTCGAAGATTCTTCGCATCTCGAAAATAAAAGCAATCAAGCCGAACATTTAATAATAAAATGAAAGTATGAAAAGGTCTTAATTACTACTGAGCACAGGGTTTGAAAAACCTCTTTTACAAAATCTCACTGCTATATCATGTTTAAAACTGAATTTTTCATACAAATTCAAACTCTTTGTATATAGGTGCGAACAAGGCCTCGCATTACTTCCAAATAATAGCACATTGACCCATACACACACACACATTTATATAACAGTTTCTTGAAAAGTGGCGGTCACCGTGGTAACACGGATGTCGGGGGGTGCCTAACACCTTCCCTTCGCATAATCAAGCCCCCGAACCAAAATGAATCTCGGTTTTACAGACCCGTTTAGCCGTGTCACATCACTGGGTCAATGTGCAAACCTTTTCTCGGTTGCGTTGGTGCAATCAGTTAAAAACACCAACTGGCGACTCTTACAGTCAAATCGTCGACATATACATGTTGGACCTTTTTCACTTGTTTTTTTCAAACAAATCTCACATAACATGAGAACACCAAAGAACAAGAACAGAAAAGGGACAAATAAAAATTCGTTGACAATATATATATATATATATATATATATATATATACGACGGATCTAAAGTATACCTCTTAAATTGTAAGACCCCAAATTTTATGAAATAAAAATATTCAATTTTCTTATAATTATTATTTTATTTAGTAAATGGTTAGATTGATAAAAGGTTAAAGTTAAGGGTGATATGTGAAAATTTTACAAAGTAAGCAAGTTGATATAAAATATTCGTTGTGTCGGAGAATATTCGTTTGGTCGGGGAATATCTATACGACGACACAATCATTGGTGGACCCACAACAAAATAACTATCGGATATAGAAAGCAGCAGAAATAACCTTTTTATAAAAATAACGGCGACAAAACTTTTACCGTTAAACTGTTGAAATATCTGGTGATAAAAGTACAGTAATACGCGTGGTTGCACAGTAGCACACGATATTTCACAGTATCTCTGATTATTGATACTTACGTAAGATGTCACTCAGTTTTATTCAATTATTGCAACAGTAGTTACTGCTTAGTATCTCATATTATTGATTCATTTTGTCACATTATCATTTGCACAATATTTTATATTATTAAATCAATAATTGAAACGACACAGTTATATATTCATATTATTATTTGTATTATTGACAGTGTCTAGAAAGTTCTGTCGAGGAAATGAGTTAGGTTATTTAATTGCGCGCCAATAAAGAGAAATTCTTATCAGAAAGCCCTCATTTTCCTGGAAATGATCTGGTTATCAATATTGTAAGTTATAATATTAATAATGAATAATTGTTGAAATATTAAAAATGTGTTCATTGAGGATAAGTGAGTTACAAAAGTTAAAGGGGGATAATGCAAATTTGGAAAACTTTAGGGGTACCAAAGTGTAATAAGTTAACCAATCCATGTGAACTTGAATAAACTAATCAGAGAAGAGATGATGCAAGCATGATGTAAGAATGACATCATCCTTAAAGAAACACAAAGATGATGTAAGGATGATATCATCATGATGCTATCATCATGATGTCACCTGGACTAAGGTGGAATTAATGAGGTACTAAACTGTAATACGTCGAGCCCTTAACGTGCAATTATCAAAACTATGTTTTTCTATAAATAGAAGCTTATTTCTTCTTTCATTCTCACCAATTCACTAAGACTCACAAGAGAAACTATAGAGAGAATAAGAGAGAAAGAAGAAGAATATTCTGCTACTACACTATTGCAGTATCCAATCTCCTCCTAAGGTAAGGAATGTTATTTCTCATATGGTAAGGGGTATTATGTATTTCATATTCGTACGTGATATTACTTCATACTCGTAAGGGTTGTCATTCTATTTTTTATTAATCTGCGGGAGTAACCTGTCTACGCGGATTACCGCATGCATGGTGAATGGCCCTTCGTATTCATTCTTTATAAATTTGTGGGTATAACATGTCTACGCGGATTACCGCATGCATGGTGAATAACCCTTCGTATTCATTCTTTATTAAATTATGGAAATAATCTGTCTACACGGATTACCGCACGCGCGGGTGAAAATTCATTTGCAGTTTCGTATATTCTTTTATACTCGTATGAGATATCATTTCTTTTGTACTCGTCATGAGATATTATTTTCTTTTGTATTCTCCATTTATGGGTACTATTCATACCAGAGTACTATTTATCCGGGGTACTATTCATTCGGGTACTATTCACTCAGGTATTCGGGGTACTTTGCATGACGGGTTACTATTCATTTATTACTATTCACTCGAGTATTATTCACTCGGGGTACTATTCACTTGAGGTACTATTCATTTGGTATTATTCACTCGGGTACTTTGCATGACGGGGTACTAATCATTTGGTACTATTCACTCAGGATACTATTCATGGGATACTATTCATGGGGTACTATTCACTTGGGTACCATTCACTCAGGGTACCATTCACTCGGGATACTATTCACTCAGGGTACCATTCACGATAAAATGAGTTTCTTTTCTATCCAAATTATTTATGATACATGAATATCATTATTGAATTTTACTCCACAAATAAATTATCATGTTCACAATTTGAATATTCTTGAACTCTGGAGAAATTGAATTATAAATCTCTAAATCCTTGATTTCACTTGATTGATTATTTATATCATTGTCATCATTCTCATGCTTATATTGTGGTGAAAGTCATCTTTGGCTCGTAGTGCATAAATGGACTGTTGATTGAATGATTATGACCAAGAATTGTTGAAAAAGCCATAAAACAATTTAGTAAAAAGTCTTCATTGTTGGTGCTTGTACTTTCTAGGGACAAAGTCTCGTATCATGACATAGTAAAAAGCAAACCTCAGTTGCTCTTTCAACTACTGAGGGAGAATACCTAGCTGCAGGAAGTTGTTGCTCTCAGATATTATGGACGCGTCAAACTCTATGTGATTTTGATATATTATGTGATTGTGTGCCTATTTACTGTGATAATTCTAGTGCTATAGATATATATTTTTCCCTGAATTTTGTAAACATTTGTACATGCAGTATTTGTTAGTCCATCAAAAATCAAAAAAAAAATTACTGCAAATATATCAAATACTTAAAAACCAAATTAAACAAAAGTCTTTTGGTGATTCACACCAAACAAAAAACCAACAGTTTTAAAAATTTAAAAATTCATAAAACTCTCCCCCTTTGTCATCAACAAAAAGAAGAGCAGGTCATTCGTCGAGCTCTACCACCGCCAGACGCCTTTATTTGTTGAGTGTGAAATATGGGAGATGATTGGCTCGGTGTACCTTCTCAGCAACACTCAAATCAGCAGCAATTGTGGAGGCCTTGGAATGACAGTGGCAGGGGGTAGAGGGACATCCAAAAATTATCCTTGATACTCGGCTAACCAGTTGCAGTGCACCCACTCCGGAACCGTTGAATGCTTACGCTACATATGGAGTTTGGCGCCCACATCATTGAAACGAACAGAAATGAAATCAGCCAACTCCCCTATTTGATTACTAACAAATTTAATCTCCTGACTTAACTGACAAGAATTTCGATTGAGACGTCGTTGCATCATCTCAGCCAAGGCCGTTGTCTGCACCTCAAACCCAGCTTCCAAATCAATAAACTCATCTTCAATATTATGATAGAGTTTATTGATTTCAGGTGCACTCAATGGCAACTTACCTTTTTCCAAAATAGACATTCTATTATGAAGCGCAGACATCTCAACTTGCATTTTCTCTTGATTATTCAGAATTACTTTCAACAGATCAACAATTTCAGGAGAGGATTGAGTAGGAATCTGAGTAGGAGATGATGAAATAGAGACTGGAGGAATTTCAGAAGGGATTCTAACAAACAGACCGTCAATTAAATTGATACGTGACATTTTCAGGGAATTGACACTAATAGAATCAGTAACTGAAACAGAATTTTCATTGTCAAAAGAAATTTTAAAATGTTTAAACAGAGTAGTGAGAGTTGCACTATAGGGAAAACAGGTTTTTGATTTTCGCAAACATGCAGTCATGTGATGAAGCATAAGTTGAGATAAATTGAAAGACACACCACCTAAAATTAGAGCAAAAATAATCAGATCCTGATAAGTAAAATCCGCTCCTCCACCTAATCGAGGCAACAGATTATACCTAACAATATGATGAAGGACACAAGAGATTGGAGAAACATCCACAGTTTTAGAAGTGAAAACATCAGTTAACCGATTATTGTTCATCACAATTTGAAGCTGTTCCAATGGAGTAAATAGAAAATGAACAACTCCTTTCTTTGTGAAAGGACAGACACCAGAAGAAGAAACATTTAAAATGCTACCAAAATCTATAACAGAAAAATACAAGGATTTGCCCTTGACAAACGTGGTATAAGAATCACCATGGCATTCTAGATTCGTATAAAACTGTTGAACAAGGCTAGGATATGCCATAGAGGGAGGAAAAAGCATAGATGATATACCACAAGATTCGAATAACATTTTGAGAGGGGATTACTGAAAACAGATCTGATCAACAGATTTTTCGTAGACAAATTATTTTGGAAAGATAACTGTTTTGAAGCGTACCTCGTATGCATTACTGTGAAAATAATTTTCAGGCAGATCAGAGAAAAGAGTAGGGGTTACCAAGACCAGTGGAGGTGAAACTTCCGAATTGGAAGGCGAGTCTCATCGGCCAAGTGAGGGTCCTAGTAGACTTAGGCGGTGAAGGAAGGAAAGAAGTGGACACTTGAGGACGTCAAGAGTCCAAATACTCTTCCTCAGATGACACAACCCTCTTCATTTTCTTTTTCTATCTAGATGGTCCGGCAGTAGAGTGCGGTGGAACCGTCATCTGATCATCGTCGGAATCGGTAATTGCTTGCTTGCTCGTACGGGTTCTCATGGTGATTGAAGATACGAAGCAAGATATGAAAGACAAAGAAAATAAGAGGATCTAAGGAGAATGGAAAGATATAGGATAAAAAAAATTGAATGCATGTATTGTATCTCAAGTCTTTACGACTCCCTAGAAACCCTTGCAGTCCCGCCTTTTCAGTTTTCAAAAACCATAATGATAAGCATTTACACATACGTCTTCCAATGAACTAGGCAGCTGTCCGGTCTTTTCGATTCTCAAAAAATATTTAATAGGTAAGACACACGTACGCAAACACTTACGTCTCCCGAGACGCCTTTTTCCATCCTGTCTTTTCGGTTTTCAAAAGCAATTATAATAGAGACCTTGATTATCGTGTGCGTGAATTAAGTAGGCGGTTAAAACAAAATCTGGTTATGAATTATAGTAGATTTTATCAGTTAATGCAAACTAGGACAACATTAATATAGATTTTGAAAAATCATGCCATACACATCCCAAGTTCTCTTCGTAACATGCAAAATCTATCTTCACTCAAAGGTTTAGTAAAAATGTCAGTAATTTGATTTTCAGTTGGAATAAAAATTAATTTAATCAAACCTTTTGACATGTTGTCTCTTAAAAAATGATGCCTAACTTCTATATGCTTTGTACGTGAATGTAACATAGGATTTTTAGATATATCTATAGCACTAGAATTATCACAGTAAATAGGACCTGAAAAAGCCATAAAACAATTTAGTACTTTAAACATCTCATCATCAAAACATAAGGCTAGAATATGACTAAGTCAACATTCTCCCCCTTTTTGATGATGACAACCCAAAATTGTTTTAACTCTCATAAGCTCCCCCTGAATATATGCATAACAGAATAAGCTCCCCCTAAATCCATGTAATAATATCATTTCAGGATACTGAAATTCAATTTTCAGTAAAGTTACAAAAACCTGAATTTTGTAAACATTTGTACCTGTAGTATTTGTTAGTCCATCAAAAATCAAAATTTTTTTTACTGCAAATATATCAAATACTTAAAAACCAAATTAAACAAAAGTCTTTTGGTGATTCACACCAAACCAAAAACCAACAGTTTTAAACTAAATCGTGACTTTGATTTTAGCATTTTCATATTATAATCAGATAATCAATGTAGGATAATATCTCCTTAAAAAATCTCACAAGCAACAGATCGTATATATAACTTCCATCTTGTAATCTTTTTAGACAAAATTCATAGAGCCCCACGTGTGACAGACAAAATGTTCCAATGATATTAAAACACATGTAACCCATTAAAACAAAATATTTTTCATAAAATCATTTTAAAAACATTTTTCATTTAAGACATACAAAAATGCAAATAATATGTCCTAGAGCCTTTAAATGAAAAATCAATTACTATGCAATTGACCTTACATTGATTTTCCTAGAAAAGAGAAAATCCTTCAATTTCTTGAATATCCAATCAAAGCTCTTTATCACCAAAATACCTGAAAAAGACATAAAATAATTTAGTACTTTAAACATCTCATCATCAAAACATAAGGCTAGAATATGACTAAGTCAACATTATTGTATTGGTATAATCATGACCTGTAATGTTATAGACAAATGATATGGTAAAATTCATCTTTGGCTCGTAGTGCAAAGATGAACTGTTGATTGATATCTTTGGCCCATAATGCAAAGATGAGCTGTTGATTGATATCTTTGGCCCATAGTGAAAAGATGGACATGTGTTTGACATGATCATGACCACTGATGATACAAATGAATATCTTTGGCCTGTAGTGCAAAGATAGATTATTGTTTGGTATGATCATTGGTTTTACATTTGAATGTCTTTGGCCGTAGTGCACTGACAGACAATTAATTGATATGATCATGACCATTGGTTTTATGGTTGAATATATTTGGCCTGTAGTAAAAAGATAGACAATTGATTGGTATGATCATTTTTATTACATTTGAATATCTTTAACCTTTGGGGTAAGAATATTGAGTAAACGTTCTATTAAGCCTTTGTGACAAGGAGAAACTGTTGATTTACATTATTATAAACATGAATTGTGAATTTAACTATAATTTTTTGTGGTTCAGATGAAGACAGGTGATGAAAATTCTTTGTCTTGGGTACAACAAAGAACTATTGATGGGTATTACAGGGATGAAATATTAATGATGAATTTTTAATTTGGAGGAGATAGTAGACATTATGTTCTACTTGACTCTTCTAATGGATTGTTGTTTCCACTGCAGTTGTTGATCTAAAACTTGTTGTCTATTGTATTCTATCAGATTTTTCCCTATTGAGGACTAAGGATAATTTGTTCTATATTATCTTAATTATAATATTCTTTACTGGGCTAGTTGAGCTCACCTTTTTCTTCAGAATTCCTTTCAGGTAGTAAGAGTGTAGCTGGGTCGAGCGGGGATAACAGGAGAATAGTGTGATGGTCCGAAAATGTTAAAGTTTCTCAATAAATTATAAAACAGCATGACCGTATATAATTGTATTGATAACTTAAGATGTGTTTGTCGTATTTTATATGTCACTTAATAATTGATTTTGGTGAACAACAAATGGGGTGATGAGAACCTGACTTTGAAAACATCAAAAATACACCCCAATAGAATGAGGAGGACATAAATCTTCTCGTGTTCCTTTGAAGACTTGAAATATTTGTTGTTGTATCTTATACGTCAGTGTAATAATTTGGGTGTGTATATTGACGTATTATATTTAATACAATATTTGTATTAAAACTCACAGCTTATGTGTTGTCGTATTTTGCACAATAGTTTAATAGTTGTATAAATGAAGTTTGTATTTAAATTCTATACCGTATATCTGGCGATTCAGAATGTGTCATGTTGACCTATTTTGGGGACGTCACATAAATAGTATACCTCTCTTAAATAACATACTTTTATTAAAACTACGTCGTTTTGATGATTCTTTTAAAAAATAAAATAATTTTAAAAGAGAGTGGTTCAACTTACCTTCCTTTTATTTATAAAAATGTCATCCGCGGTCCCATTTATTTTTAAAATAATCATTAAAACGACGTAGTTTTAATAAAGTTATGCTATTTAAGAGAGGTATGCTATTTAAGAGGTATGTTTTAGATCCGTTCTGATGAATAATGATGACAATGATGGTAAAATTGTGATAAAAATAAGGGTGTAAACGAATCGAGTCGAACCGAGTATTGAGTTGCTCAGATTTGGTTCACAAAATTTATCAAGTATAAAATAAGGTTTGATTGAGACTCATTTATCTACCATGTCGAGTACGATTCCGAGTCGAGTCCGAGCAGTTTAAACTTTTCAAATGAATATTGTAAGACCCCAACTTTTATGAATAAAGATGAATTTTCTATAAATATCATTTTTGAATATTAAGGAGTGAATTTGATATAATATTATAGTTGTGGGTAATATTTATAAATTTTGCAAAGTACGCAAGTTGTTATATTATATTCGATTGATCGGGAAATATTCATTTTAATGGGAATATTCATACGATGCAAGACAATCATTGGTGGACCCTACAAATGTAATTATTCGGATTGAGAAAGCATAAAAATATCTTTTATGAAAATAACGGCGGAAGTTTTATCGTTAATCTTGTTGAAATACCCGGTATTAAAAGTACGAATATCTGGCGTGGTTGCATAGTAGTATTGTGGTATTGATTATTGATGCTTACGTGAGAAGTCACTCGGTTTTGTTCAATTAAGTGTTACGAAGAATTGGCGTGATAAGTATCTCACGTTATTTGATTCAATTATTGTCGATATTTTATAAATCAATAATTGAGACGACAAAGTTATTAATATTATTATTTGCAATATTGACGATGTCTAGAAGTTCTGTCAAGGAGAGGTTTGGTCACCTAATTGTGTGCCAATAGGGAGAAATCCTTATTGGAAAGCCCTCTCTTTTCTGGGAACGACCTTGTTGTTAAATATTGCAAATTATAATAATGATGATAAATGTTGTTAAAAATATTGAAGAAATTTTTATGAAGTATTTGTTGTATTTATGGACCCCCACTTACTCATTTTTCAAAATAATGGGTAGAAAGATTTTTTAAGGGTGGGGCCCACATGTGGGGCCCACGTTTGAAAAAAAAGAATTATAATGGAAGTTCACGAGAGGAATTCATTCACGGGTTTGAAGAAGGAATTATGGTGGAGTATTTATATATATACACATATATATATATATATACCCGTGACTTCTATATATATATATATATTATAATAAGTTTTGTTTTTTATGAAAAATAAAATATATTATATTTTATTGAATATAATATTATTAATTTGAATAAAAAGAGAAGAAGAAGCGTCAGATATGATTTTGCAAAATAATTCGTCTGATTATACTGTGCAGTCCATGAGAAGTTTTTCTAAATAGTATCCTTTCCATTCTCCTATAAATAGGATGCTTAGTTAGAATTGAAAACCACACCAGAATCAGAGAATTCTTCTTCTATAATATTGAGCGTATTTCTTTCGAGTTTTAGAAAGTTTTGAGCATAGAAAATAGTGAAAGTTTTCTTCAAGAATATCCCCGCTATATCAGTTGGAATACTCTTCTTTTCAAGGTAAGGGATGTTATTTTTGTTCAATATTCGCTTGAAATAATATTTTCTTCCATACTCTGTAGTAGTAAGTAATATTATTTTGTTTCAGATTTCGAATTCTATACTCGTTTTGTTAAAGTTTTGACTTCTATACTCCATGAAATTAGTAAAATATCCTTGATATTTATGCATCATCCAGTATCTTTTCATGGAAATATTATTCTGAGCATTTTTGCTAAGTTTTAAATTTTTCATGCCGGAATACTATTCACGGGGTACTATTCTCGAATTACTATTCACGGGTTACTATTCACTTGAGTACTATTCAACCGGGGTACTATTCATGATAAAAATTGATTCGTTTTCGGTTCAAATTATTTTTGGTACAATATTATTCTTGAATTTTACTCCACAAAGCAGTATCATGTTGATAATTTGGACGTTATTGATTTCTAGATAAATGAAATTATAAATCTTTAAAAATTTATCCTTTGCTTTCATTTATTTGAATTATTATATCATTGTCATCATCCTTATGTTTATATTATGTTGAAAGTCATTTGTGGCCTGTAGTGCATAGATGGACTTGGTATGATTATGACCAGGGATTATTCAGTATAATCATGATCGTAATATTACAAATGATGTGCTTAAAGTACTCATTGGCCCGTAGTGCATTAATGGACAGTTTTTGGCATGATCATGAACATTGATGAAAACACGAATATCCTTGGCCCGTAGTTGATAAGTGGATTTCATATACACGAAACGTTGTCCATTTCATGCTTAATTGTTGCTATTTTCTTGTGTTCATGTTCGTTTTTACTTATTTTGTGTTCATTTTGTAGGTTATATATTTGGGAGCGGTGTGAGCGACTATTGGTAAGGAAAAGCAAGGAAATTGCAAAGAATTGGTAGCAAAACGTAAAGAAAAGCAAATCGGACATCATTTGGGCTTTCATTTTTATTTCATATTTTTGGCTTGAAACTTAGCTTACATTGTAGAGCGTCTTTGTAGCTTTCCGAAACATCTTGAATCATTCCAATCGGAGTTTGGATTCAAGATTTATGATCTTTGTACCAACGGACGTTGAACTTCGCTGTTTTGGTTAGCCATTTTCATAGCAGTCACTTCCAGACCAATTTCAACCTTCATCTGGCCAGAATTTCTCAATCCTCAAATAATGAAAGTTGTAGAGCTTGTCGATATCTTCAATTTGATAAGTGACAGGCCCTGTAACTCCTCCCGGATCAAAGGTTATGGCCATTTTACCAGAGGACGCTGTGACAGAAAATGGACCCCCACCGGGGTGGGCATAAATTTGAGTTCGAGAATGATTGTTTCGATCCAATTGACTCAAGGACTTCCAAGAGGACTTAAAGACATGTAAAAAGGCTTATAAAAGGAGGAGAATAAAAAGGATTAGAGGAGAGATTAGAGGAGAAATATGATTCCATTAGATTAGATTAGAGTAAATTAGATCAAATCACTAGTTCTAATTAGATTTGGAGATTGCAACAACTTGGAGACCATTGAAGATTCAAAGTAGGAGCAAGGAGAGAGCATCAAATCTACAGACAATAGATTATATCTTTTCATCTTCTTCTATCTTTATCTTTTAATGTGTATTCAATTGTGGATTCTTAGTTTTAATTCAATAATCATGAACTAATTCTTTGTTTGAGGTTACTATGGATCTTATTGTATAGTTTACTTTGATATGCTTCTTTGTTAGTCTTATTAGCTATATTTGGATTGTCTATTATGATTTGGACTTAATTACTTAATTGCCTAGCTAAAAATTTACTGTGATAATCTATATGAACTCGAGAGATCAAGTATAGATTTAGATTTGATCATGATAGCATGTGTTTGTGATTTTTGCATAGATGGAATTCATGATTCGTGTTTAGGATAGAGATATGCCTTTACGCCATATGTAATCTTATAGAGAACTTGTGCTTTAAATCCTTTTTAATTGTAATTCACATAGAGATATAGTGGATTAGTTAATTAGGGTGTCTTGCTTAATTCTATCATCTGTGGATTTAAGTGAGTATGGGTATTATGCATCGAGAGATAGTTTTATCTACTTTAGTGTTCTTGATTAACAATTCGGGATAGAGAATAATTGATGAGAAGTGTGTTAACTTGAATAAAACAATAAGTGAAGTTGTGATCTTAAATCTCCATAATCTTAATTTAACTAGTGGTAATTAGAATTAGTTTACTTATAAATTGAAATTCATTTGTTTAAATAAGATTGAGTTGGTTACGGGTTAGTACTTGGTGATTTTTATTAAATAATTCTCTGTGGGAACGATACTCAACTTATCACTTTATTACTTGTTGACCACGTATACTTGTGTGTTGTGCGTAATTAGATTTTACCCAACAAGTTTTTGGCGCCTTTGCCGGGGAATTAGTTTAATATTTTTTACCAATATTAATTTCAATCAAATTTAGTCTTAATTTAAATATTTTTATTTTTATTTTTAATTCTCTTCCTATATTTCTATCTTTTTAGGTACTATGGCTGACTTTGTGTATCAATAGCCATACACGAACATGACTCAACCAAGGGAAGCGGAGATTGATGGTCCCAATGCATTTTCTGTATTATCAGCGCAGTTGGAGACACTTTCGAGGAAGTTGGACGTTGTTGAAGCCCAACGTAATCGAAGGATAGCAGTTACTTGCAATTATTGTGCTGGTAATCTTCCGAGTCATCAATGCACCGTTAGTTTTGGGTCGGGACAACATGGTGGTGAATACCTCAACGATTATACATATGCTAATTATCATCAAGTTTGGGGGTATCACCCGAATTAGTCGTGGAGCTATACTTATGAAGACCAATACTACGCTCCAAATCCAACATACACACCGAAATTTTCATGTCCACCTTCATTGCCACAAGAAGAAAAGCCAAATCCGAGGGATGTAATATTGAAGGGCATATCAAACCTAGAGGAGATGAGGATTAGACAAGAGCTGTCAACCCAAAATTTTAATAATCGGATGGAATAACTCGTCACTACCTCAACCAATGGTCTTCAATACATGGCTTCCGAGACTGAGACTGATAATTCAAAGTTGGAGGAATTGTGGTCCAATTTCATAGCATCAAATGAGGAGAGGAGGATTAATCAAGAGATATCAGTTCAAAATCTGCAGAACCAGATGGATCAAATGCTCAAAGCCCTGAACAACAACTGTCCTCAAAATAATTGGTGTTATGACGAGGATTCCGAGATTGATGAAGTGTCCGAGCCAAATCTACAACTGGATGAGACACGATATGTTGAAAAAGAGGAAACAAGTGGGGATAATGAAAACAAGGTCGGTGAAGAGCTAACTATGAGTACTAACGAGGATGAGCCAATGTTATTAATGCCTCAAGTGCCTTCTCCACCAAAGTTCAAGGATCCGGTTAGATTTGCAAAATCGTGCCCGCTTGGTAGTCATGTCGTCGGCAAGGCTCTTTATGACATGAGAGCTAGTACAAATGTGAAGACATGGTGGGATAAGGAGGAAAAGATAGAAGAAGAGTCCGTTGTTTTTGCCAAGCCTCAAAGCCCCAATCAAATCATAAGCTCAACGGACGAAAAAGCACCTAGTTATTCAACATTCTCAATTGGGCACATATTTAAACAAAGCATGCTAGGTAACTTTAATGCAATGGCTATCACAAAAGGGAACCTACCAAAAGCTACATTATTTCTGATGGATGGAGGGTTCCTCAATTATCGACGAGGAATTGGATAGCGTTGACCAGACAAAGTCAGGTTGAAAGACTATAAATTAAGCGCTAACTGGGAGGCAACCCAGGATTGTTTTTATATGCTTTCCTAGTTTATTTAGTAGATAGGAATCACGTTATATTCCAAAGTGCTATTCTAATCCATGTTGTCTCTCTTCATTGCAGGTATTGGAGGTTCAATAGATAGGAAAATGATCGCCGCCGCCGTCGCCACCATCACCTCACACTTAGCTAATTATAGGGAAGTTCTCTTATACTTACCGCTATATTCTTACAATGAGGACATTGTAATTGCTAAGTTTGGGGGAGTTTAGTTAAGTTCTTTATTGCATGTTTAGTTTCATGTTTATGTTATGTTATATTTTGCATATGTTGTTAATTTAGTTTAGGTTCATTATTAAAAAAAAATCAAATCAAAAATTCAAAAATAATAGTTAGTTACTATGTTCATCTTGCATGATTCCAGCTGTTAGATAGTTCAGTTTATTTTGGCCAATGATGAGATTGGAATTGAGTGGACAAATATATTACTAATTATTAGAGCTTAGATGTGATTTCTTGTTATGAATTGAATCTTTTCCTGTTTGAAACTGGTATAATCAAGGTTAGCACGTTAGAAACAACTTTGTTGACTGATTAAGTTTAAATTGATACATAATGGGATTCTAAAGGATAATGCTAGTTTGAATAAAAGAATGACAAGAATAAGTAGTAATGGCTAAAGTTAGACAAGAAACTAAGTTTGGGGGAATATTTGGGGTATATAAGCTATATAAAAAAAAGAAGAAAAGAAAAAAAAAGTATGAATAAACACCGTGGCGTGCTTGTCTAGTTTTGTGGCCTTTGTTACTTGAGTAAGTAAGCCCGATGTGATTGTCTTTACACCTAGTGCCCTAAGGTCTTAATGGTCTGAGAGTCATTGGTCAAAAGCTCGTTAAAGTAGCATTGAAAAGCCTAAGGGAATAAAACATTACATAGCTATGTGTATATAACCCAAAAGAATTTTTTTTTGAATAAAACGGGAAATAAGAGCAAAAAGCCCCCGTAGATGAAAATAAAGCATAAGTATCCCATGTTGACCCTAGATATTGGTAATTATTTGATTTTAGTTGGATCTTGTTTTTGAATTTCTTGAGTTTACACTGTATGATGCCTTCAAAGAGACTTGTTATGTGTTAAATTTGATTTTATATCAGTTAACATTGTTGTGGAGCACACACGCACTATACCAGTAATAACAGTTTAAGACTTGATGATTGGCTAGGAAATTGTTGATTGGTTTTGATATGAAGTATTGCCGTGTTTGTTTGATTGCTCTAAGGCCGAGTGAATTAATTTGACTCTATCAATACTGCTGGATTCGTAGGTATATAGATGAGTTGCATTTCATTGCATTGCATTGCATTATGTTGTGTTGCTTGGGGACAAGCAACGGTTTAAGTTTGGGGGATTTTGATAAGTGGATTTCATATACACGAATAATTGTCCATTTCATGCTTAATTGTTGCTATTTTCTTGTGTTCATGTTCGTTTTTACTTGTTTTGTGTTCATTTTGTAGGTTATATGTTTGGGAACGGTGTGAGCGACTATTGGTAAGGAAAAGCAAGGAAATCGCAAAGAATTGGTAGGAAAACGTAAAAATAAATAAATCGGACATCGTTTGGGCTTTCATTTTCATTTCATGTTTTTGGCTTGGAACTTAGCTTACATTGTAGAGCATCTTTGTAGCTTTTCGAAACATCTTGAATCATTCTAATCGGAGTTCGGATGCAAGAGTCATGATCTTTGTACCAACGGACGTCGAACTTCGCTGTTTTGGTTAGCCATTTTCATAGCAGTAAATTCCAGACCAATTTCAACCTTCATCCGGCCAGAATTTCTCAATCCTCAAAGAATGAAAGTTGTATAGCTCGTCGATATCTTCAATTTGATAGGTAAAAGGCCCCGTAACTCCTCCCGGATCAAAGGTTATGGCCATTTTACCAGAGGACACTGTGACAGAAAATGGACCCCCACCGGGGCGGGCTTTTCCTTCACAAAATGCCCACCGAGGTAGGCATACCAGCTGAAATTAGAATCATAGCCAGCGGGTGGGCCCTCAGACCTTTAAAACTAACCACGGGAAGGGGTATGCTTAGAAAAGACATTTTTTGTCCAAATTTGAGTTCGGAAAGGATTGTTTCGATCCGATTGACTCAAGGACTTCCAAGAGGACTTAAAGACATGTAAAAAGGCTTATAAAAGGAGGAGAATAACAAGGATTAGAGGAGAGATTAGAGGAGAAATATGATTTCATTAGATTAGATTAGAGTAAATTAGATCAAATCACTAGTTCTAATTAGATTTGGAGATTGAAGCAACTTGGAGACCATTGAAGATTCAAAGTAGGAGCAAGGAGAGAGCATCAAATATACAGACAATAGATTATATATTTTCATCTTCTTCTATATTTTTCTTTTAATGTGTATTCAATTGTGGATTCTTAGTTTTAATTCAATAATCATGAACTAATTCTTTGTTTGAGGTTACTATGGATCTTATTGTGTAGTTTACTTTGATATGCTTCTTTGTTAGTCTTATTAGCTATATTTGGATTGTCTATTATGATTTGGACTTAATTGCTTAATTGTCTAGCTAACAATTACCGTGATAATCTATATGAACTCGAGATATCAAGTATAGATTTAGATCTGATCATGATAGCATGTGTTTGTGATTTTTGCATAGATGGAATTCATGATTCGTGTTTAGGATAGAGATATGCCTTTACGCTATATGTAATCTTATAGAGAACTTGTGCTTTAAATCCTTTTTAATTGTAATTCACATAGAGATATAGTGGATTAGTTAATTAGGGTGTCTTGCTTAATTCAATCATCTGTGGATTTAACGGAGTATGGGTATTATGCATCGAGACATGGTTTTATCTGCTTTAGTGTTCTTGATTAACAATTCGGGATAGAGAATAATTGATAAGAAGTGTGTTAACTTGAATAAAACAATAAGTGAAGTTGTGATCTTAAATCTCCATAATCTTAATTTAACTAGTGGTAATTAGAATTAGTTTACTTATAAATTGAAATTCATTCATTTAAATAAGATTGAGTTGGTTACGGGTTAGTACTTGGTGTTTTTTATTAAATAATTCTCTGTGGGAACGATACTCAACTTATCACTTTATTACTTGTTGACCACATATACTTGCGTGTTGTGCGTAATTAGATTTTACCTAACAGTTGTGCATGAATAATTTGTGGTCGTGATACTAATGAATATCCTTGGCCGTAGTGCATGAATAATTCGATGATATGATTGGCAGGATCATGACCATTGATGAAAACACGAATATCCTTGGCCCGTAGTGCATGGATAATTTATGGTTGTGATACTAATGAATATCCTTGGCCGTAGTGCATGGGTGATTCGATGATGTGGATTATTTATTAAGCTGAGTCTCAGCGATAAAACTATTGATAAACTTTTTAAATCATAGAAGATAGTAGATTTCATGTTCTACTTGACTCTTCTAATGGATTGCTTGTTCCGCTGCAGTTAAGCTTGATGTTTGTTATATTTTATCAATTTAACACTGTTGAAGGCTAACGATAAATTATTCTGCATTATCTTAGTCATAATATTTCTTACTGGGCTAGTTGAGCTCACCCTTTTGCTTTCATTGTTCTCTTCAGGAAATGAGAACGTAGTCGGGACTAGTCGGGGAACGGAGTGACAGTCCAGATGTTTGCATTAGTACTCCTCACTATTCTATGAAATAGTGTGATAATAAATGTATTGAGGACTTTATTTGAGTTTGAATACTATCTAGAAGATAATATTCGTATTAAACTCTCAGTTTATATTTTTTCGTATTTTACACAACAGTTGTATTATTAAGTTATATTTGAATTTTGTACCATGTATTTGGCGACTTAAGATGGGTGATATATGCCTATTTTGGGGGCGTCGCAGTTGGTATCAAAGCTTAGGGATATGATCCACGGCTGAG
Organism: Panax quinquefolius; assembly: GCA_020205615.1. Taxonomy (NCBI): domain Eukaryota; kingdom Viridiplantae; phylum Streptophyta; class Magnoliopsida; order Apiales; family Araliaceae; genus Panax; species Panax quinquefolius. The sequence goes on from CM035157.1 coordinate 58,934,128, forward strand.
ATGTGAGACTAGAACTAGGAGGGGAGAGACGAGTAATTCCTTCGCTAGTATGACCTACATAAGTTTACTTGTTATTTAATTGGTCGGTCAGAATATAGGGATAATATGTTGCATGTCAATTAACCCTTATTTTGTGGCAGTATTTAAAAATAACATCAGAGAATGTTGAGAATAGCAATGGAGCACATGAGACCGTCGAATCACCGACGATCAATAACTAGGATAATGTGCATTAGGAAGGCAACAATCTTCATGCAAACAACAACACCGACCAAATGATGAATGATGGAATGTTCAGAGGCTTTCTGCAATTCATGCAACATCAGGCAAGAGAGACTCCTATCCAAAATGCAGGTGGAAACACTGACAACTCTCAGACGGTCACCGCTAAGCAGTTCAAGGAGCTGGGACCACCGGAGTTTATTGGAGAGCCAAAATCACTTTAGGCGGAGACATGGATAAAGCAGATCATTAAGATATTTGATGTCTTGGGATGCTCCAAGGAGAAAAAGGTTCTCTTTGCCACCTTCATGTTGCGAGGAGAGGCAAATTATTGGTGGGAATCTGTAAAGCGTACTCAACCTGCTTCACTGAAGATGACTTGGGAGAAGTTCCAAGAAATGTTCAACGACAAGTACTTTCTCGAAAGTATTCGTCACATGAAAGAGGTAAAGTTCATTAAACTGGAACAAAACAACATGACCGTGTCGCAGTACGAAGCTAAGTTTGCTGAGTTGGCCTGGTTTGCGTCCCACTTAGTTGATAATGAGGAGAGAATGACGCGGATGTTTCTAAGAGGTTTGAAACCCGAGATATGTTAATACCTTATCTCTCATAAACTGTGTTTGTATTCAGATGTTGTAAATAGAGCTCAGTTATTGGAGCGCGATAATGAGACAACCCAACTAAGGGAGAGCAACCGACAAAATAATAATACCATTGGTAGCAGTCATCGAAGTGGTGACAACAAACGTGGAGGGAATCAACATGCCAAAAATGGTAACCACTTCAGTGGTAATCATGGCTAAGGCAATAAAAATGGACATTACAAGAAGAGGAGATTCAACAATGATGGAAAGACGTCAGCACCAGCACCCGTTGTTAATGAAGGAAAACGACCACCTATCAAATGCTTCAAATGAGAAGGGGAGGGACATATCAGTCCAAACTGTGCGCAACAGTCCAAAATGTGTAACAATTGTGGAAGAGAAGGTCACATAGCTCGATTTTGTCGTTTAGGAAAGCCAAGTCCAGCAGGGATGGAGGCACCAAAGGCCGTTCCAGAAAAGTCAAAACCAGTAGTTCAAGGGAGAGCGTTTGTCGTAACCTCCCAAAAAGCAAGGAACCCGAACGAGGTCATCACAGGTAAGCTTATCATAAACTCTAGCGAAGTCTAGACCTTATTTGATACCTGTTCTACCCATTCTTTTATTTCTCCTACTTGCGCTCAATGTTTAAATTTGATTTCGGAGAAATTAGACTTTGACTTATCTGTTGAAACTCCATTGGGAGAAACCTTCATTACATCCACTTTTTATAAGTCTTGTTTGGTTCAAATCGGTACCCTCACATTACCCGTCGATCTTATTTCATTGAAAATACTTGCATTTGATGTAATTCTAGGGATTGATTGGTTAACTACTCATCATGCAAAAATTGATTGTTTTCATAAGGTTGTTAGCTTTCATATTCCTAACCAACCTATTATGCGAATTCAAGCAACCAAACCATTAAAATCAATCACTGTCATCTCAAGCCATAAAGCTATTCATTTATTAAAAAATGGATGTCAAGCTTTTTTAGCTCATGTCATGGATTTAAACAAAAATACGTCAATTTTGAATGATATTTCTATTGTTATTAAATTTCCTAACGTATTCTCTGAAGAATTTCCTGGCCTACCCCCAGAGCGTAAAATTGAATTTTGTATCGACCTTGAACCCAGTACAAAGCCCATTTCCAAAGCCCCATATCGAATGACTCTCATTAAACTTTAGGAGTTAAAGACCCAACTTCAGGAATTATTAGACATCGGTTTCATTCGTCCTAGTACGTCTCCTTGGGGTGCTCCTATTCTATTCGAAAAGAAGAAAGATGGGAGTATGCGACTTTGTATTGATTATCGGGAGTTGAATCATGTCACCATCAAAAATAGGTACCCATTGCCACATATTGATGACCTGTTTGACCAGTTGCAAGGTGCCAAATTCTTTTCAAAGATCAATCTTTGTTTCGGATATCATCAATTAAAGATTAAAACCGATGACATTCCAAAGACGGCTTTCAGAACTCGGTACGGGTATTACGAATTCGTAGTCATGTCTTTTGGATTGACTAATGCTCCTGCTGCCTTCATGGACATGATGAACCGAGTATTCAAGGAATATTTGGATCATTTTGTGGTTGTCTTTATTGATGACATTCTCATATATTCCAAAAGCTGTGAAGATCATGAGCATCACTTAAGGCTGATACTCCAAAAGCTTCGTGAAAACAAGCTTTATGCCAAGTTGAAGAAATGCGAGTTTTTGCTTGAGGATGTAGCATTCCTTGGGCACGTGATATCAAGTCATGGAATATCTATTGACTCGATAAAGATTGAAGTTATTCAAAGCTGGGAGCAACCTAAATCAGTGACCAAAGTATGTAGCTTTCTCGGCTTAACTAGTTATTATTGGAGATTCGTAGAAGTGTTTTCTCGAATCGCTAATCCATTAACTCAGCTGACTCGGAAAGATACAAAATTCGGTTGGAGAGAGGAATGTGAGAAGAGTTTTCAAGAACTCAAGAGAAGACTCATTTCACCATCTATTCTGACAATACCATCCGGCTCGGAGGGATTTGTCATCTATAGTGATGCTTGGGGCAAAGGGTTAGGATGTGTTCTCATGCAACATGGGAAATTCATAGCCTATGCCTCTCGACAACTCAAAGAATATGAGAGGAATTATCCTAATCATGATTTAGAGTTGGCAGTTGTTGTCTTCGCACTTAAAATTTGGAGGCATTACCTGTATGGGGAGAAAGTGGAGATCTATACAGATCATAAAAGCCTCAAATATTTCTTCACCCAAAAGGAACTCAACATGCGACAACGACGTTGGCTCGAACTGTTGAAAGATTATGATCATACTATTCAATACCACCCTAGAAAAACGAACGTGGTAGCTGACACATTGAGTAGAAGATCATATGCGGGTACGAATGCGATATTGTCAACGCAAAGGCCCATTTTGTATGAATTGCAAAGGATGGAGATAGAGTTAAAGACTCCAGGGACCCACGTGATGATGGAAAATATATGAGTAGAACCGACTTTAATCGATAAAGTTAAAGCTGCTCAAGCTAAAGACCTGGAGCTGATGCGTATGAAGAAGAAAGTGTAAGAAGGTTTAATTCCAGAAGCAAGAATCGATGAAGAAGGAATACTTCGAGTCAACTCCAGACTTTGTGTTCCTAACGTTCTAACTTGAAGTATAAAATCATGATGGAGGCGCACAACACACCGTTTGCAATCCATCCTGGGAGTACCAAAATGTATCGTGATCTTAGACATACATTTTGGTGGAGCAATATGAAGAGAGAGATAACATGGTTTATCTCAAGGTGTCTAACTTGTCAATGAGTCAAGGCAGAGCATCAAGTGCCAAAAGGTCCATTGCAACCACTTGAAATTCCAGAATGGAAGTGGGAGCACATTACCATGGATTTCGTTACTGGTATTCCCAAGGTTTCTCAAGGCATAGATGTGATTTGGGTTATTGTTGATAGATTGACCAAGTCTGCTCATTTCTTACTGATACAAAAAACTTATACACTTGAACGTCTTGCTCGTATGTACATTAACGAGATTGTAAGATTGCATGGTTTGCCAATATCCTTAGTTTCTGATTGAGACCCAAGATTCACTTCAAGATTTTGGGTTAGTTCGCAAAAAGCTATGGGCACGGATTTACGATTTAGTTCGGCTTATCATCCTCAAACGGACGGGCAGTCAGAAAGGACTATTCAAACTCTTGAAGATCTATTAAGACTCTGTGTCCTTGACTTCAAGGGTAGTTGGGACAAGTTCTTGCCATTAGTGGAATTCTCTTATAATAACAGTTATCAAGCAAGTATCGGCATGACTCCATTTGAGGCGTTTTATGGAAGAAGGTGTCATTCTCCAGTATGCTGAGATGAGGTGGGTGAAGCAACGTTGTTGGGACCGGAGTTGGTACGTATGACTACAGAAAAGATTCAAACGATCTGACAACGTATAAAAACCTCACAAGATCGACAAAAGAGTTATGCTGATCTTCATCGAAAGGACGTGAAATTCGATATTGGAGATCATGTGTTGTTGCGTGTTGCTCCATGGAAAAAAGTTACGAGATTTGGAAAGAGAGGAAAGCTCAATCCTCGATTAATTGGCCCATTTTTAATCCTCGATCGAGTAGGAACTGTGGCCTATAGACTTGTTTTACCGCCAAGTATGTCTCGTGTTCATAACTTTTTCATATATCTATGTTACGTAAATATGTGAAAGACCTGAACCACATTATTGAATTAGAACCAGAAGAAATAGCGGAAGATTTAACGTATAAAGAGGTTCCTGTTAAAATCTTGGATAAGAAGGAATATATTTTACGCTCCAAGGTTATACCTCAAGTCAAAGTTTTGTGGAAAAACCACGATGTTGAGGAAATGACCTGGGAGTTAGAATCTGAAATGAAATCAAGGTATCCTCACCTATTCATCATACCAGGTATGTACCCTAATTTCGAGGGCAAAATTTCATAAGAATGGGAGGTTATAAGACCCCAACTTTTATGAATAAAGATGAATTTTCTATAAATATCATTTTTGAATATTAAGGAATGAATTTGATATAATGTTATAGTTGTGGGTAATATTTATAAATTTTACAAAGTACGCAAGTTGTTATATTATATTTGATTGGTCGGGGAATATTCGTTTTAACAGGGAATATTCGTACGACGACACAATCATTAGTGGACCCCACAACGAAATTATTGTCGGATTGAGAAAATGACAAAAATATCTTTTTATGAAAATAACGACAGAAGTTTTATCATTAATTGTTGAAATACCCGGTGTTAAAAGTATAGTAATACGCGTGGTTGCATAGTAGCACACGGTATTGATTATTGATGCATACGTGAGAAGTCACTCAATTTTCTTCAATTATTATTACAGTAATTGCTGCATAGTATCTCACGTTATTTGATTCAATTATTGTCGATATTTTATAAATCAATAATTGAGACGACAAAGTTATTAATATTATTATTTGCAATATTGACGATGTCTAGAAGTTTTGTCAAGGAGAGGCTTGGTCACCTAATTGCGCGCCAATAGGGAGAAATCCTTATTGGAAAGCCCTCTCTTTCCTGGGAACGATCTGGTTGTTAAATATTGTAAATTATAATAATGATGATAAATGTTGTTAAAAATATTGAGGAGATTTTTATGAAGTATTTATTGTATTTATGGACCCCCATTTACTATTTTTTTAAAATAATCGGTAGAAAGATTTTTTTAAGGGTGGGGCCCACGTTTGAAAAAAAAAGAATTGTAATAGAAGTTCCCGAAAGGAATTCATTCACTTAATTTGAAGAAGGAATTATGGTGGAGTATATATATATATATATATATATATATATATATATATATATATATGATTAAAAGGTAATGGGGGGTGGGATGGAAGTCACAGGCGTGTCTTCCGTGATTTCTATATATATATATATATTGTAATAAGTTTTGTTTTTTTTATGAAAAATAGAATATATTATTTTTTATTGAATATAATATTATTAATTTGAAAAAAAAAGAGAAGAAGAAGCGTCAGATATGATTTTGCAAAATAATTAAATTCGATCATCTTTGGCAAATTGTGAGAAGTTTTTCTAAATAGTATCCTTTCCATTCTCCTATAAATAGGATGCTTAGTTAGAATTGAAAATCACACAAGAATCAAAGAATTCTTCTATAATATTGAGCATATTTCTTTCTAGTTTTAGAAAGCTTTGAGCGTAGAAAATAGTGAAAGTTTTCTTCAAGAACATCCTCGCTATACCAATCGGAATACTCTTCTTTTCAAGGTAAGGGATGTTATTTTTGTTCAATATTCGCTTGAAATAATATTTTCTTCCATACTTAGCAGTATGTAAGCAATATTATTTCGTTTCAGATTTCGAATTCTATACTCGTTTTGTTAAAGTTTTGGCTTCTATACTCTATGAAATTAGTAGAATATCCTTGATATTTGTGCTTCATCCAGTATCTTTTCATGGGAATATTATTCTGAGCATTTTTGATAAGTTTTAACTTTTTCATGCCGAAATACTATTCCCGGGGTACTATTCCCGAATTACTATTCATGGGATACTATTCACTCAAGTACTATTCACCCGGGGTACTATTCATGATAAAAATTGATTCGTTTTAGGTCCAAATTATTTTTGGTACAATATTATTCTTGAATTTTACTCCACAAAGCAGTATCATGTTGAAAATTTAGACGTTATTGATTTCTGGATAAATAAAATTATAAATCTTTAAAAATTTATCATTTGCTTTCATTTATTTGAATTCTTATATCATTGTCATCATCCTTATGTTTATATTATGTTGAAAGTCATCTGTGGCCTGTAGTGTATAGATGGACTTGGTATGATTATGACCAGGGATTATTTCGTATAATCATGACCGTAATATTACAAATGATGTGGTAAAAGTCCTCATTGGCCCGTAGTGCATTGATGGACAGTTGTTGGCATGATCATGACCATTGATGAAAACACGAATATCATTGGCCCGTAGTGCATGAATAATTTGTGGTCGTGATACTAATGAATATCATTGACCGTAGTGCAGGGATAATTCGATGATGTGATTGGCAGAATAATGACCATTGATGAAAACATGAATATCCTTGACCCGTAGTGCATGGATAATTTGTGGTCGTGATACTAATGAATATCCTTGACCATAGTGCAGGGGTGATTCGATGATGTGGATTATTTATTAAGCTGAGTCTCAGCGATAAAACTGTTGATAAACTTTTTAAATCATAGAAGATAGTAGATTTCATGTTCTATTTGACTCTTCTAATGGATTGCTTGTTCCGCTGCAGGTAAACTTGATGTTTGTTATATTTTATCAGTTTAACACTGTTGAAGGCTAACGATAAATTATTCTGTATTATTTTAGTCATAATATTTTTTACTAGGCTAGTTGAGCTCACCCTTTTGCTTTCATTATTTTCTTCAGGAAATGAGAACGTAAGCCGGGGACTAATCGGGAAGCGAGTGATTATCCCGGATGTTTGCATTAGTAGTCCTCACTATTCTATGAAATAATGTGATAATAAATGTATTGAGGACTTTATTTGAGTTTGAATATTGTCCAGAAGACAATATTCGTATTAAACTCTCAATTTATGTTTTGTCGTATTTTACACGACAGTTGTATTATTAAATTGTATTTAAATTTTGTACCATGTATTGACGACTCAAGATGGGTGATATATGCCTATTTTGGGAGCGTCACAAATATGATCCGAGTATCAATAGAAATTTATAATTTGAGGAGGTTCGAGTAATATCGAACTTTAAAATGTGTTTATATTTGACTCATTTATATTTTTTGAGTGAAATTTCGAATCGAATTTTTAATCGGCGAAATGAAAGCATTTAATCGAAAGCCTCAAATGTTGCTTTCATTTTATAACTTTAAATAAAAAATTAATCATACTGTCTATTTTAATAACAATCAAAAAAAAATATTAACTTTTTTATCAAAAAATAAAATATTGACAAACCATATTCTTTTGTAAGAGTTATTAAGGTAGTATTATTTATTTATTTGACAATAACTTCTAAATTAGGTAAACACGCAGATGAAAGAGGAGAAATATAAATGAAAGAGGATTAAGGGTTCTCATTTTCTGAAAAAATCCTTGAAATTATTGATATTTGTTATAGGATTACCAAAATATTAAAAAAAAATGATATTTTTATAAGGCTCCTTTTACATGAATAATTAATGGGACCCACATTTAAGCCCTTGTGAAAATAACAATTCTCAATTAAAATTCATTGGCATCCTTCCCTTATATTTCTTGCTGAAAAACCGGAATGTACAAACAACTTATATTTATAACTATTTTTTTGGAAATTTTTGCACCACCCTTAATTATTTGTTTCCTTCCAAATCGAATAATTCAGTATGGTGAAGCAGACAAATCATGAGAAATTGGTACAAGCCGAAATACGCATAACTGCAAAATCCGGATAATCTCTTTAATTGAAATGAAAAATATAGTAAAAAATCTTACCACATTTTACAACTGTGAAGTTCTTCAAACAACTAGCCAACTAGCAGAATGTTATTCTAGTTTTCGTATTGAAGAATTGGTTAAATTTGTATTTTTATTGGTACTAGTATTTATGGCACACATTATGTGTGTGCAATTCAAATCAACAAATAAATTTTAAATAAAAATTATAATATAGCATTGTGTGAAATTAAAATAAATGAATAATGTTTTAATAAAATTTGTAAAATATGAGTGAGAAAATTTATAATAGATTGCAGGGGTAAAAGGTGAAAAAAAAAAATAAAAATTAGAACTTACATGTCACACAACTTCAAAGGAGACAGTTATTTGTGGTGTTTTTCCTTTATAATATAGATATAGATAGATATTTAATAGGAAATTGTTAAATCCACAACAGAAAATGTTATTTCCACAACAAAAGTGTCGCTATAGATTCTATAGCGACGGTTTTCACCGTCGCTATACATCTACATCGATACTTTTGTTGTGAAAATAATAAAAAGTGATATGAATTTAACAATTCCCTATTTAATATTTGTATTTCACTGGCTTTTAGCTGCCATTGATCCATCTTCCCAACTAATCTCCGTTAACTGTTTGAAAATATTATATTTGTATTCTTTTATCACTCGTAACCTTTTTCATTAATTATAAAATATCTTTGTACTCAATAAATTTCAATCTCTTAAAACTATTTCAAAAAAGGAAAATAGCCTACAACGTCCACTTTTAAATTTTGTTAATCTTTTTACATCTAGTCATATTATATATTGTAAAAAGTTTTCGTCGTAACGTAAGTTATTTAATCATCAGAAGTCAATTATATCAAATATATCATTAAAATATTATCAATTATAATTATCTACGTAATTCGCAATAAAAAAATTGATATATAAAATTGTAAGATATATTATTTTCCTTAAATATTTTAATTGTAACACAATTTCAATTCTTCAAAATTCGTCGTTTTTATCTTTACTCCAGACAGACTTGTTATTAAATTGGGTACTCAAATTAAAAGAGCATTTTCAAGAATATTTTTTTATTGATTTCACGTGAGCTCAGAATTGTCCAAGAAAAAAAAAAAGAAATCAATAATCTTCTACCTTTTAATTTGGGTAAAGATATGTGCATAAGTTAGATTCTTTGAATTTTTATTCATGTGTATACACAAAATAAGATTACTATTTTTATAATAAAATGAATACAAAATAAACCAAACCTTGTTAGTTGATTCCTAAGCTTTATGCTTAACTTTTGCATCATAGACTATATGGTAAAGTCAATTAAATCATATGGATATTAATAAAGCATCTATTTGGTCAATTGTTTTTGTAAATAATCTTGGCTTCATTTGGAAAAGTTTGAAAAAGGAAGGCCAAAAGGTTATGAGTATGATGTTGTCCATTTACTTTATTTTACCTTTTTGATTTTATTTCGAAGTTGTAGTACACTAGATCCTAAATACAATTGATTATACAAATTTTTATAGTAACATTCCAGTCACACATTGAAATATGTTAGAAAAAAATTATTTGTACTTGAGGAACAAGTTATTAACAATAATATTTTTAGTTATAATTTTTTGGGTGAGCTTGTAGTGGGTTAATATGACTCAAGAAAATATTGTTGAACTAACAGTCTGTTTGGATGAATTTAATTCAATTCAAACTCAAAATTTAATAATTTAAAATTTGTTCTAGATTCGAGATATGGGTCGAGTTGTTACAAATTTACCATTGAATCTAATCTATCAACGCTACAAAGAGAGAAAAAAATAGTTCAGATTGGCTAGGTTTTGTTAGGAAATTATTATCACACATAGTTTTGAAAAAAAATAAAATTGATATTTGTAGCAGTGTTCATTTTAGGGTTAATCCATCCATTAGTCCCCATGATAAAGTTATTTCACATTTGGTCCCGCAAACAAAAAATGTGTCGTGTTGGTTCCCTAACATACAAAAGTTACAATCTTAGTCCAAGATAATATGTAAAAAACAGATGGAATAACGTAATACCATTAGGTCCATTAATTAACTTCTAATTTGTGAGAAGGGAATAACAGTCTTTTCAAATAAAACAACAAAATAATAAAAGAAATTAGAAAGGAAAATCATAAAAAGAAAAAGAAAAGATATATTCTTTCTATTACATCTTCATCCTCCCTCTTCCTTGAAACCAACTCTCCCTCCCACTCCTCCTCATCATCCTAGATTCACCCTCATTAAAGCTATGCATCAGATGGATCAACCTTCCCTACAATTGCTACTAAATTAAAAATTGGTTTGTGGTTTTAGATATTTAAATTTAAATAGATAGATTCAATAAAAATTATGATAAAACAATTTCTAAAAATAGAAATTTATTTATTTTTGACAAAAGTATTTTAAATTTAAAATATCTATTTACTATAAAGGATTTCAAAGAGATTAAAATATTTTAAATTTTAATTTGACAACGCTTTTAAATTTATCACACCAACATGCATATCGAGCTCTTAATCTGTTCGGGAGTATTTTATCGACCTCTATGTGGGCCAAAGGCCTGACACCAGAAGGGGATGATAAGCCCAATGGGCCGAAGCCCTTGGAGATGTTGAAGGTGTTCGGATTCGGACATCCGAGTCCTCTGGGCGTTCGGGGTCGGGCATCCAAGTCTTTTGGGCCGGAGCCCAGACCAGAGTTTGGATTCGGACGGATTGGGCATGTACAGTGGGCTAGCCCCTCGTGTGGAGACCAGAGTCATAAGGGCTCTAAACGGTCAAGGATTCTAATCCTAATCGTATTCGGACTACTAACTCCAAAGTTAGTGTTTGGATTGGATTCCACTTGCACCTTTTAAGGAGATTGTGTTGGACCCAAATATGGTAATTACCATATTTAGGAGTCCTAAACCGATTCGGAGATGGATTCTAAGGTAGTGAGAACACTATAAATATAAGGCTTGGGTTCCAATTGACAGGTAATACATCTTTGAGCATTAAACACTAAAGCCTCCATTATTAACCTTGTGAACGACCTGTACTTATTCTCACACCTGAGCTATCCCCCGGCGGCACAAGCCGTCAAGCTTCATGTGTGATCTGTTATTGTGCAGGTTCAAGCGCATAGATTCTGTGATTGAACGCACCTGTGAAATTTGGCGCTAGAAGGAGGGCCCTTTAGTGCTTTATACAATCACAACAAACTTTTCCGGTGAGAAGCGGTCATGGTGAGTGGAGATAATAGTGCTTCCGTCCAGGAAAAGGCAAAGACCCACCAAACCACTCAGGTGAGGGGGTCGGTGAAAGATAGGCTGGGTTCCAAAACTCAGGGAGGTCATGCGGAACACGCCCCATCTCTCTGGCGAAGACTCTTCTCAGACAACCAACACACACCCATACCTGTTAGTTGCGCCGATGACAATCAGTCTCGGGCACACGAAAGACAAAGAAGAGATAGGGGAAAAGTCAGTCGAGATCAGCATGAGTTTATTCTGCAGAAGAAACTACAACAGAACCAAGAGGCCATGAAAGAGTTGCGCCATCAGCAGGAAGAGCTCGAGGAGTAGATGGCTAAGATGGTGGGAGAGCAAGAAGCCTCATCCAAGAGGCGAAGAGCACGATGGGAGCGTTGGTAATAACTTCTCAAGTCGGGCCAGTGGACATGAAGAGGATGATGATCGAAAATGGGTCCTCGATCGACATACTGTATACTCACGCTTATCAGAGGATGGATCTGGAGGGAAAGAAGATGGAGTTGGGTGGAGAAGGCCCGTTATACGGTTTTAGTGGGGATCAGGTGCATGTGTCGGGCACCATCAAATTGTCTGTCAGGTTCGGCACAGCTCCCTAGTATGCAGAGATAATGGTCAGATTCTTTGTGGTACAGGTGGATTCAGCATATAACGCTATTCTGGGAAGACCGACACTAGTAGCATTGCAAGCAGTAACATCCATACCTTACTTTAAGATCAAGTTTCCGACACCGAACGGGATTGGGGAGGTGAAAGGTGATCTTGATATTGCCCGATGGTGCTATCGAAACAAATTGATTTCTTCGGGGGTCGGGGTCAGCAAGCAGAAACAGACAATGGCCATTGAAATAGAGCCATTCACTGAGAGTAGCACAAAACCTCTTTCCCTGCCTGCCGAAGAGACAGAGGATGTGGAGTTGGATGACTCATCGACCTTATTAACTTTAGCTGCAATGTTTATATATATGCAAGAGTGAGAAAAATAAATGCTCACTTGAAAGGATATAATATTTGACAAGGAATAAACTCAATTGAATTGCATAACAATTTATAATATCGATAATCAAGAACTGATATTGAAAATCATCTGAGGGTCACAAGACCATGAACTATGTCCCAGGTTATAAGTATTTCTACTTAAACCTTTAACAATCCTTAGACTATATGGACCTTCTTTCTCGTACTTAGGGGGATCATTCATTCATACCATGTATTGTGCACAAACATATAAACGCTTTTGCATAATAAATCTATAATAGGGATGTTCATCTCAGTTTAACATATGAGTCCGCACCAAAGGAAGTTTGTTTTGGATAAGTTTTAAGGGTAATTTAGAGTTCGACGTTCATCAACTAAGGATTAGTTGAATCAAAAGTTTACTGACAATGTAAAGGTTTAACAGTAATATAATACGAAGTGGTTATGAACCATAAATGAATAATGTAATGCAACAAATTCATGATTTAGGGTTAAATTTTAAAGCATTAAGAAGACATAATAAGCCTTGCTTGAACAACAGGGTAAACTAAGGTTACAATTTCCAATAGGGAAAAAAGATCAAAAACTTTGCTCAACAGATTTCAAGATTTTACTTAATATAAAAGTAAAGCTCGGAAACTTGTTCAATGTAAGGAAGAAAAGTTTAGGAACTTGCATCAAGTAAGTAAGATATGATAAACTCAAATAGAGATTAGGGTTTGGAAACTTGCCTTGCGTGTAAGCTAAACAGTATAACTTGATTCTCAATATCCTATACACATGTCATCATGATATAATTAGTTACTACATGATCTCAGTACATAACTAATCATGTGACGCCCCCAAAAAAGGTATACATCACCTATCTTGAGTCACCAGATACTTGGTACATAAATTCAAATACAACTTAATTATACAACAGTCGTGTAAAATACGATAAAACATAGCTGAGAGTTTAAACAAGAATATTGTCATCTAGACAATATCCACACTCAATGGTGTCCTCATTACAATTATTATCACATTATTCTGTAGAATAGTGAGGACTACTAAAGCCATTTATCCTGGACCATCACTCCATTCCCCGACTCGTCCCAGCTATATTCTCATTTTCAAGAGAACAATGAAAGAAAAGGGTGAGCTCAACTAGTCCAATAAGAAATATTATGACTAAGATAATGCAAAATAAATTATCCTTAGCCTTCAATAGTATAACAACTGATAGAATACAATAGACAACAAGTTTTAGATCAACAATTGCAGCGGAAATAAGCAATCCATTAGAAGAGTCAAGTAGAGCATAAAATCTACTATCTTCTATGATTTAAAAAGTTTTTCATCAACTTTATCGCTTAGACTCAACTTAATAAATAAAATCGAATCATCCCTGCACCACGGCCAAGGATATTCATGTAATCATCAATGGTCATGATTATACCGAATAATCCCTGGTCATAATCATACCAACAACTGTAAAAACCCAAAACCCTAATAAGACTTGTATGTGTAAAATCCCGTTATATAAATAAAATTTCTCCGTTCTGAATGTGTTAATAGGTACGTTGTTTGAAAAATTTGACCAAATAAATTTTTGTCCAAAAAACGTCGTGCTTGACACCTGTGACAACCCGAGAAATTAGATAATTTATTAAAATCATAAATGATTGATTTAAGGTCAAATAATAGACCTAGACAGAAAATAAGTGTATGCGTTTGATATTTTTGGGAAGGAATTTTGAGGGTTTAAAAATTCTGTAAAGGATTTAGGTGAATTATTCAGGATTAATTGTAAATGGGAATATGTTATGTGTTTATGGTTATGTATGTGTTCAGAATGTGGTTATGGGTCAAGGGTTGACCAAATAAATTATATCTGTGTCAAACCCTAATATTATTAAGAACATCAACGTTCTGTTAGAAAACCCTAATGTTTGATAAGAAACCCTAGACACCAGTTCTGGAAACCCTAATTTTAGCTCCGAAAATTCAAAACCCTAATATGGGAACTTAACGGAAAATTATAATGCTCAAGTGCTATTAAGTATGAGATTAATTAGGGTAAAGCTTAAACAATTCGAAAACCCTAATTTGAAACTTTTGAACCTTAATTGTTCCGTCAGAAATCCTAATGTACAGTTACGGATTTAATTGCTAAATTAGTAATATTAATTAAGAAAATATTAATCCTAATTTGTTTAAGTCCTAATGTAATTAGGAAATTATAATATAATTAGGAAGCCCTAATTATAACTTAGAAATAATGATTTTCTATTTTAAAATCTAATTAGAAAATCTTAGAATTTTAATTTGCTAAAATCTTTAGGGTTAAAACCTAAACCTTAAGGGTTAAACCCTAAACCCTAAAAATGCTAAACCCTAAACCCTAAGGGTTTCATCAAATACCAATTTTAGAATAAAAATGGCATGGAAAATGACCTTTATGCCCTTTTGACACATTCTTTAAAAGGTAGCTTGCAAATCTTGCTATATTTTGGGTTATTTACTAACCCTAGCCCTAACTCTAGCCCTAGCATGTGACTTATAACTCAATTATCAGCCATCTTGGCCGGCCATATACATTGCATCTTGAGTGTAAAAGCAAAAAGTTTAGAAAAGTGACTTACTTTATTTTTTTCAACTAGCCAAGTCTTCTCTCTATCTCCCATTCGAAAATTTTGAGAGAAACTAAGTGAAAAGGAAAACCAATATCATCCCTTAGCTCTCCTATATCAGATCATCAGGATCAGAAATCAAAAATCAAAGCTCAAAAGGTATAAAACCTTAAACCTAGAAATCTTATGATTTGATGTTAAATGTTGTTGTTGATTTGTAAAAGTTATGTATTATGATGTCTTTGAGTGATCTGGGTTGATAGATTATAGATCTATAACACTTAGATGCACGAATCTAGCATTTTTAAAAATCTGGGAAAAGTTTGAAAAGTGGCCTGACAGTCGAATGTCAGAGGCCTTAGATCTGTGTGTGTTTGATGTTTTGTGTAATTGATGTTATAGATATGTTCTTTGTTGATAGGGCTTTAATCTGAGACTTGAATCAACCTCATAGCATGTCTAGATCGTAAGTTATAAGTGGTCAAAGGTCGTTGACCAGTCACAAAAAAGTTGAATCTGGGCAACCCAGAATTTTTCTATGTTGTCTGAAAAGATTTTCCAGGCTCTTAATCTTGCAGTTATTTGATGTATTAGCTATTTTGTTGATTGCTATTTGTAGCCTGCCATGTGAAATACATATCCAAGTCCTTAGATCTCTCATATCTTGAGCGTATCAAGATAAAATCATGGTCAATGGTGAGTCGATCGAATCGCTCGATGAACGATCTGGGAAACCCGTAATCTGCTCAAGAACGAGATTGACTCATAGTTTGACCGTCTTGAATCTTGTGCACCTGTTGTTGTTATGATGATCGGTTGTTTTAGAATTGTAAAATGACATATATACTACATACTTGAACCTTCATATCACATAAACCAAGCCTGTAAAGCAACGATTTAGGGGCTCAAATATAGTACCTCGACTGTTCTTCAATTTATGGAAAACCCAGAAATTGAAGAACATGTCTGACAAGGTTTTCTATCAATTAGATCTCATAGATCTGTTGTTGTTTGGCTATGGAATTGGTGTATATTTGTAGTACTACATTAGTACTACAACATCAAAGCTTTTACAAGCCCAGAAAACATTTAGATCATAGATCAAATTCGGGTCAAACCTAACCACTTGTCTGATCGACATGGTGTTCAGGTTTGTTGAAGAACAACCCAAGAACACGAAAGCATTTACTTTGATGTGTTGCCTAAAGCCCATATAGCGACACTTATTTTCGAAAAATAGATTATTTTATTTAATAAATTGAAATAATTAGTTTTTAATTATTAAAAATACATAATAAATTATGAAAAATTATTTTAAAGCTTGAAAAATAGTTTTTAATTATTTTGAGTATATTTCAAAAATATTTAATATTTTGGAATATAAAAGGTATTTATTTATTTAATTATAATATTAAATAAATTATTTAAAAATGATTTTAATTCATGAAAAAATAATGAAAAATTATATTATGGTATAAGAAAATATTTGAAGTTATTTTTGATAACTTTTAATATTTTGTGATGAATTTCATTAATAATTTATTATTAATTGTAATTATTTTATTTAATTAATATATTAAATAAATTATGGAAAAATAGAATTAATGTTTTAAAAATCATATAAAATTGATTTAATCTGTTAAAAAATATTTGAAGTTATAAAATATAACTTTTGATATTTTGTCATGAAAATATTAATATTTTAATATTAATAGAAATTATCGGATAATTGATTTATCTGCTTAAAAATTATATAATTATGATTTTAAAGTATTAAATATACTTTGTGATATTATAATTATATTATAATATTATGTTATGGTTTTCATTAATATTTAATATTAAATAAATATTAATGATTAAGGAATTATGTGGTATTTAATTCATTTAAATACTAGTATTAATGATTGAAATTTTTGATAAATGATATTAATTATCCGAAAATTATTGCAAGTCTTTGAAAATTATTTTGATTGCTAAGAAAATTATCTCGTGATACTTGTTAAGTGTTTAAGCAGAGTTTAATTGAACTTAAACTAGTTATTTGTCCACTGTAATCGCTCGGGATGATAGAATTTTGTCGGGTTTCAACTCGGACTTAAATAAATCCGACTTGATGCTAAGTCTTATGTGTGTAATAGATCGATAGGATTATGTCCTATGTGTTTAGGTTATTTATTATATATATATATATATATATATATATATATATATATATATATATATATATATATAAAGATTATATCTTTGTGATGATATTATTTTAATATCGAGATCTATATTACTAATATTAGGTCTTCTGATAAAGCGTTATAAATTACGTAGCAGTAATCAATCTGGCTCAGCAAGTTTTACTTAACTCTACTAAGAGTTGTTTCATTGGATAAGCTTATGGTTAATCATCATTTGGTTGCCATGAATTGTACTTTTGTACATATTGCATGTATAAGTCGTATGAAAGGTTGATAACCTTCATTACCTGGTTGGTCCGAGATATATTTGTTCATGTATAATACTTGTTCACCAAAAGTTTGTTCGCTTAGTTCTCAATTATATTGATGAATTATAGCCACTTTATTATTATTCGAAATCATAATATATCCTTAAATTGTATTTAAACTCATTGGCAACTTTCATGCTCACCCTTGCTATATCATGATAAACATTGCGAGATAAAGGCGAATGCGTTAGGATCTGAGAAAAAGGTTAATGCCAAGTTCAAAGATGGGATAAAATCATGATTAGTTTGTAATAGAATAGTTGGATAAAAATGTTATGTGTTAGATAGTTTATGAATTGTGTAAAAGTTAAGGTTACTCGATTTTGGGGAATAATGTGTAAAGTGTATTGTATAAATAATTTATGTTTATATCTTCTGCAAATAGTTGTAGAATGATTGAACCGAATCCGCTGTGATTTGGGACCCGGATTTGGGGCTATCACAGTTGGTATCAAAGCTGTTGGTTATGAAGCTTAGGTAGGAATACCTGAGACCAATAACCGTAGTGATTATGATTAAGTACTAACTCAAATCGAGTTAGTGTGTCGGTAAGATTCAAAGATGAATCTCGGCGAGTTTTTAAGACAAAGAGTTCCCTAACTCTGGTAATAAAGTTGAACAGTAGTGATGAATAGATTGAGTCTAAAAGACTGAAAGTGCAGGGATAGGAGATCGTAAAACAAAACGATCAAGTCATAGAATTGAATCGTAATATATACGATGAGATTACCCCGTGATCTGATAAGGTGATAGTAGGGAGAAGAATCAATCTGATGATTGAAAAGTTATAACAAGATGTTGTGTATAAGTTGTACTATGAAATTGTACTATGAAAACTCATGAAAGAGTTATGAATTATGAATACGGATTAAATGAAATTCATATTGTGAATGGGGGTTAAGATTAGATGGGGATTTCAATTGAGGACTCATGTCGGCAGCTGAGTTGTATGATTCCTTGTATGGGCGGGGAATTGTACTTGGTGTAACAACTACTTAATTTCTAGCATTGATAATCATTGAAATGTTGTGTCGCGCTATTTGCTATATGCATGTTAAGAGGGTGATTCCTTTCTCATGTGTATAACAGATAGATAGGTCATAGGTAGAGAATATAGGGTTAAGTACGAGTTCTTAAAACTCATAGTTATGTGACATTCTTGAATCATAGGTATATGAAATGTTTATGAACCTCTCTGCGAATGGACGCCAAAGGTCTGACTAGGTTAAGTTCTTAAACTCATATAATTGTGGCCTAGTTTATGGACTCATAAGTGTGGTTTGGCGAACTAGGTATAGTTGTGTGTAAATGGAGAATGGAGGATTATAGGAATAGATAGATTGTTAAGTAAATGATTATTAGTGGAGGTATTAGGTTTTCCTAAACTCCTAGCTAAGCTAACCTTTGAAATTTTGACATTAAGCTAAATACGCACTATGTGCTTTTAAAAAAAAATGTAGACTCGTAATCATTTTTGAAACGGTCTAAAGTACAGTCTATGCTACTTATTTCAGCTAGACTCAAATGATTTGAAATATCAAAATTTATTTTATTTATCACTTATGTACCATGAAACCTGGTGCAGAGATGATAAAAAGGTGATGGAGTTGTAAATACAGGAATACTTAGTGTGAATTTGACCTAAAATCGCTATTCCACTATAGTATGATGTGTTATGACAAAGTCATACAATGACTAAGCATCCTCAAACTGATTTGTTGTCTGAGACAACATCATGACGTCATTCTCGAAAATGTTTTCAAAAAGTTTAATTTGCCAACGGGGTTTGGCTACACCTAAATAATTCGATTGAACTGAATTATTAATATGAGTCCACGCTATTCGATTCAGCTAGACTAATGTTATGAAAACTCTAAGTGTTCATTGAAAGAAATTTCCCGAACCAAATTGTTTTGGTGCGGAATCCTATGATAAGACTGAGGTGAACTATGTTGTTTGGATAAATAATCAAATCTAGTAGCATAAATATTCCCTAAACATGATTAATATGTTATGCATGACATAAGAGTACGATAGACTAATCACCTAAAGTACTAGCAACGGTAGTTTATCTTCTTTGTGATTGTAAACCTACCAAGTAATGTAAAGTTTTGCGGTATAAATACCGTTAAAACTAGGTGTTCATGGTCTATATGACCCCCCAACAATTTGAAAACTTTTTACTCTTGTGAGTGGTGTATTGGGTAGCATGTAATGATGCGTGAATGGTGTAAGGTGCACGGTGTAAGGTGTAAGGTGAATTTCGGGGACAAAATTCTTAGAAGAAGGGGTGAATGTGACAACCCGAGAAATTAGATAATTTATTAAAATCTTAAATGATTGATTTAAGGTCAAATAATAGACATAGACAGAAAATAAGTGTATGCGTTTGATATTTTTGGGAAGGAATTTTGAGGGTTTAAAAATTCTGTGAAGGATTTAGGTGAATTATTCAGGATTAAGTGTAAATGGGAATATGTTATGTGTTTATGGTTATGTATGTGTTCAGAATGTGGTTAAGGGTCAAAGGTTGACCAAATAAATTATATCTATGTCAAACCCTAATATTATTAAGAACATCAACGTTCTGTTAGAAAACCCTAATGTTTGATAAGAAACCCTAGAAACCAGTTCTGAAAACCCTAATTTCAGCTCTGAAAATTCAAAACCCTAATCTGCGAAGTTAACGAAGAATTATAATGCTCAAGTGCTATTAAGTATGAGATTAATTAGGGTAAAGCTTAAACAATTCAAAAACCCTAATTTGAAACTTTTGAACCTTAATTGTTCTGTCAGAAACCCTAATGTACATTTATGGATTTAATTGCTAAATTTGCAATATTAATTAGGAAAATATTAATCCTAATTTGTTTAAGTCCTAATGTAATTAGGAAATTATAATATAATTAGGAAGCGCTAATTATAACTTAGAAATAATGATTTTCTATTTTAAAATCTAATTAGAAAATCTTAGAAATTTAATTTGCTAAAATCTTTAGGTTTAAAACCTAAACCCTAAGGGTTAAACCCTAAAACCTAGAATGCTAAATCCTAAACCCTAAGGGTTTCATCAAATACCAATTCTAGAATAAAAATGGCATGGAAAATGAACTTTATGCCCTTTTGACACATTCTTTAAAAGGTAGCTTGCAAATCTTGCTATATTTTGGGTTGTTTACCAACCCTAGCCCTAACTCTAGCCCTAGCATGTGACTTATAGCTCAATTATCAGCCATCTTGGCCAGCCATATACATTGCATCTTGAGTGTAAAAGCAAAAAGTTTAGAAAAGTGACTTACTTTATTTTTTTCAACTAGCCAAGTCCTCTCTCTCTCTCTCCCATTCGAAAATTTTGAGAGAAACTAAGTGATAAGGAAAGCCAATATCATCCCTTAGCTCTCCTATATCAGATCATCAGGATCAGAAATCAAAAATTAAAGCTCAAAAGGTATAAAACCCTAAACCTAGAAATCTTATGATTTGATGTTAAATGTTGTTGTTGATTTGTTAAAGTTATGTATTATGATGTCTTTGAGTGATCTGGGTTGATAGATTATAGATCTATAACACTTAGATGCACGAATCTAGCATTTTTAAAAATCTGGGAAAAGTTTGAAAATTGGCCTGACAATCGAATGTCAGAGGCCTTAGATCTGTGTGTGTTTGATGTTTTGTGTAATTGATGTTATAGATATGTTCTTTGTTGATAGGGCTTTAATCTGAGACTTGAATCAACCTCATAGCATGTCTAGATCGTAAGTTACAAGCGGTCAAAGGTCGTTGACCAGTCACAAAAAAGTTGAATATGGGAAACCCAAAAATTTTCTATGTTGTCTGACAAGATTTTCCAGGCTCTTAATCTTGCTGTTATTTGATGTATTAGCTATTTTGTTTATTGCTATTTTTAGCCTGCCATATGAAATACATATCCAAGTCCTTAGATCTCTCATATCTTGAACAAAACAGTATAGAATCATGGTTAAACTGCGTTGACCGAACTGCCTGATGAACGATCTAGGAAACCCAGGATTCGTTCAAGAACAGTACTTGACTCATAGTTTGACCGGCTTGAATCTTTTGCACCTGTTGTTGTTATGATGATCGGTTGTTTTAGAATTGTAAAATGACATATATACTACATACTTGTACCTTCATATCACATAAACCAAGCCTGTAAAGCAACGATTTAGGGGCTCAAATATAGTACCTCGATTGTTCTTCAATTCCTGGAAAACCCAGAAATTGAAGAACATGTCTGACAAGGTTTTCTATCAATTAGATCTCACAGTTCTGTTATTTTTTGGTTATGGAATTGGTGTATAGTTGTAGTACTACATTAGTACTAGAACATCAAAGCTTTTACAAGCCCAGAAAACATTTAGATCATAGATCAAATTCGGGTCAAACCTAACCACTTGTCCACTGACATGGTGTTCTGGGTTTGTTGAAGAACAACCCAAGAACACCATTAGCGACGGATGTGTCACCTAAAGCCCATATAGCGACACTTATTTTTGAAAAATAGATTATTTTATTTAATAAATTGAAATAATTAGTTTTTAATTATTAAAAATACATGATAAATTATGAAAAATTATTTTAAAGCCCGAAAATTAGTTTTTAATTATTTTGAGTATATTTCAAAAATATTTAATATTTTTGGAATATAAAAGGTATTTATTTATTTAATTATAATATTAAATAAATTATTTAAAAATGATTTTAATTCATAAAAAATCATGAAAAATTATATTATGTTATAAGAAAATATTTTAAGTTATTTTTGATAACTTTTAATATTTTATGATGAATTTCATTAATAATTTATTATTAATGGTAATTATTTTATTTAATAAATATATTAAATAAATTATGGAAAAATAGAATTAATGTTTTAAAAATCATATAAAATGATTTAAGTGTTTAAAAATATTTTAAGTTATAAAATATAACTTTTGATATTTTGTCATGAAAATATTAATATTTTAATATTAATACCAATTATCGGATAATTGATTTATCTCATTTAAAAATTATATAATTATGATTTTAAAGTATTAAAAATACTTTGTGATATTATAATTATATTATAATATTATGTTATAATTTTCATTAATATTTAATATTTAATAAATATTAATGATTAAGAAATTATGTGGTATTTAATTCATTTAAATACGGTATTAATGATTGAATTTTTTTGATAAATGATATTAATTATCTAAAAATTATTGCAAGTCTTTGAAAATTATTTTGACTGCTAAGAAAATTATCTGTGATACTTGTTAAGTGTTTAGGCATAGTTTAATTGAACTTAAACTCGTTATTTGTCCGACTAGACCGTCGGGATGATAGAATTTTGTCGGTTTCAACTCGGACTTAAATAGTCTGACTTGATGCTAAGTCTTATGTGTGTAATAGACTGATAGGATTATGTCCTATGTGTTTAGGTTATTCTATGTATATATATATAACAGTATTATACTGTGATGATATTATTCTAATATTGGAGATCTATATTACTAATATTAGGTCTTCGGATAAAGCGTTATAAATTACGTAAGCAGAATCAATGGTTCGAGCAAGTTTTTACTTAACTCTACTAAGAGTTGTTTCATTCGGGATAAGCTTATGGTTAATCATTCTTTGGTTGCCATGAATTGTACTTTGTACATATTGCATGTATAAGTCAGGTATGAAAGGCTGATCACCTTCATTACTGGTTGGTCCAGATATATTTGTTCATGTATAAAATTTGTTCAGTCAAAATTTTGTTCGTGCTAATTCTCAATTATATTGATGAATTATAGCCAGCTTATTATTCTGAAATCATGATATATCCTTAAATTGTATTTAAACTTTCTGGGCAATTTTCATGCTCACCCTTGCTATATCACGATAAACATTTCAGTTAAGGCGAATGCGTTCGGATACAGAAAAAGGTTAATGCCAAATTCAGCTTGGGATAAAATGTGCGGCTAGTTTGTAATAGAATAGTTGGATAAAAATGTTATGTGTTAGATAGTTTATGAATTGTGTAAAAGTTAAGGTTACTCGATTTTGGGGAATAGTGTGTAAAGTGTATTGTATAAATAATTTATGTTTATATCTTCTACAAATAGTTGTAGAATGATTGAACCGAATTTACGTTGATTTGGGACCTGGATTTGGGGCTATCATAGTTGGTATCAAAGCTGTTGGTTATGAAGCTTAGGTAGGAATACATGTGACCAATAACCGCAGTGATTAGGATTAAGTACTAACTCAAATCGAGTTAGTGTGTCGGTAAGATTCAAAGATGAATCTCGGCGAGTTGTTAAGACAAAGAGTTCCCTAACTCTGGTAATAAAGTTGAACAATAGTGATGAATAGATTGAGTCTAAAAGACTGAAAGTGCAGGGATAGGAGATCGTAAAACAAAACGATCAAGTCATAGAATTGAATCGTAATATATACGATGAGATCACCCCGTGATCTGATAAGGTGATAGCATAGAGAAGAATCAATCTGATGATTGAATAGTTACAGCAAGATATTGTGCGTAAGTTGTACTATGAAATTGTACTATGAAAACTCATGAAAGAGTTATGAATTATGAATACGGATTAAATGAAATTCATATTGTGAATGGGGGTTAAGATTAGGTGGGGATTTCAATTGAGGACTCATGTCGGCAGCTGAGTTGTATGATTCCTTGTATGGGCGGGGAATTGTACTTGGTGTAACAACTACTTAATTTCTAGCATTGATAATCATTGAAATGTTGTGTCGCGCTATTTGCTATATGCATGTTAAGAGGGTGATTCCTTTTTCATGTGTATAACAGATAGATAGGTCATAGGTAGAGAATATAGGGTTAAGTACGAGTTCTTAAAACTCATACTTATGTGACATTCTTGACTCATAGTTATATGAAATGTTTATGAACCCCTCAGCGAATGGACGCCAAAGGTCTGACTAGGGTAAGTTCTTAAACTCATATAATTGTGGCCTAGTTTATGGACTCATAAGTGTGGTTTGATTTAATCGGGTATAGTTGTGTGTAAATGGAGAATGGAGGATTATAGGAATAGATAGATTGTTACGTAAATGATTATTAGTGGAGGTATTAGGTTTTCCTAAACTCCTAGCTAAGCTAAACTTCAAAATTTTGACATCAAGCTAAATACGCACTATGTGCTTTTAAAAAAAAATGTAGACTCGTAATCATTTTTGAAACGGTCTAAAGTACAGTATATGCTACTTATTTCAGCTAGAGTCAAATGATTTGAAATATCAAAATTTATTTTATTTATCACTTATGTACCATGAAACCCGGTGCAGAGATGATAAAAAGGTGATGGAGTTGTAAATAATGGAATACTTAGTGTGAATTTGACGTAAAATCGCTATTCCACTATTGTATGATGTGTTATGACAAAGTCATACAATGACGGCATCCTCAAATGGACTGTTAATACAGTACGGCATCATGACGCCTTTCTTGAAAATGTTTTCAAAAAGTTTAATTTGCCAACGGGGTTTGGCTACACCTAAATAATTCGATTGAACTGAATTATTAATATGAGTCTACGCTATTTGATTCAGCTAGACTAATGTTATGAAAACTCTAAGTGTTCATTGAAAGAAATTTTCCGAACCAAATTGTTTTGGTGCGGAATCCTATGATAAGACTGAGGTGAACTATGTTGTTTGGATAAATAATCCAATCTAGTAGCGTAAATATTCGCTAAACATGATTAATACGTTATGCATGACGTAAGAGTATGATAGGCTAATCACCTAAAGTACTAGCAACGATAGTTTTCCTTCTTTGTGATTGTAAACCTACCAAGTAATGTAAAGTTTTGCGGTATGAATACCGTTAAAACTAGGTGTTCATGGTCTATATGACCCCTCAGTAATTTGAAAACTTTTTACTCTTGTGAGTGGTGTATTGGTTAGCATGTAATGATGCGTGAATGGTGTAAGGTGCACGGTGTAAGGTGAATTTTGGGGACGAAATTCTTAGAAGAAGGGGTGAATTTGACAACCTGAGAAATTAGATAATTTATTAAAATCTTAAATGATTGATTTATGGTCAAATAATAGACCTAGACAGAAAATAAGTGTATGCGTTTGATATTTTTGGGAAGGAATTTTGAGGGTTTAAAAATTCTGTGAAGGATTTAGGTGAATTATTCAGGATTAAGTGTAAATGGGAATATGTTATGTGTTTATGGTTATGTATGTGTTCAGAATGTGGTTAAGGGTCAAGGGTTGACCAAATAAATTATATCGTGTCAAACCCTAATATTATTAAGAACATCAACGCTCGTTAGAAAACCCTAATGTTTGATAAAAAACCCTAGAAATGGGCTTCTAAAACCCTAATTTCAAATTCAAAATTCAAAACCCTAATCTGGGAACTTAACGGAGAATTATAATGCTCAAGTGCTATTAAGTATGAGATTAATTAGGGTAAAGCTTAAACAATTCGAAAACCCTAATTTGAAACTTTTGAACCTTAATTGTTCCGTCAGAAACCCTAATGTACAGTTATGGATTTAATTGCTAAAATTGCAATATTAATTAGGAAAATATTAATCCTAATTTGTTTAAGTCCTAATGTAATTAGGAAATTATAATATAATTAGGAAGCCCTAATTATAACTTAGAAATAATGATTTTTTATTTCAAAATCTAATTAGAAAATCTTAGAATTTTAATTTACTAAAATCTTTAGGGTTAAAACCTAAATCCTAAACCCTAAAATATTAAACCCTAAACCCTAAGGGTTCCATCAAATACCAATTTTAGAATAAAAATGGCATGGAAAATGACCTTTATGCCCTTTTGACACATTCTTTAAAAGGTAGCTTGCAAATCTTGCTATATTTTGGGTTGTTTACCAACCCTAGCCCTAACTCTAGCCCTAGCATGTGACTTATAGCTCAATTATCAGCCATCTTGGCCAGCCATATACATTGCATCTTGAGTGTAAAAGCAAAAAAATTTAGAAAAATGACTTACTTTATTTTTATCAACTAGCCAAGTCTTCTCTCTATCTCCCATTTCTAAAATTTTGAGAGAAACTAAGTGGTAAGGAAAGCCAATATCATCCCTTAGCTCTCCTATATCAGATCATCAGGATCAGAAATCAAAAATCAAAGCTCAAAAGGTATAAAACCCTAAACCTAGAAATCTTATGATTTGATGTTAAATGTTGTTGTTGATTTGTTAAAGTTACGTATTATGATGTCTTTGAGTGATCTTGGTTGATAGATTATAGATCTATAACACTTAGATTCACGAATCTAGCATTTTTAAAAATCTGGGAAAAGTTTGAAAAGTGGCCTGACAGTCGAATGTTAGAGGCCTTAGATCTGTGTGTGTTTGATGTTTTGTGTAATTGATGTTATATATATGTTCTTTGTTGATAGGGCTTTAATCTGAGACTTGAATCAACCTCATAGCATGTCTAGATTGTAAGTTACAAGCGGTCAAAGGTCGTTGACCAGTCACAAAAAAGTTGAATCTGGGCAACCCAGAAATTTTCTATGTTGTCTGAAAAGATTTTCAAGGCTCTTAATCTTGCTGTTATTTGATGTATTAGCTATTTTGTTGATTGCTATTTGTAGCCTGCCATGTGAAATACATATCCAAGTCCTTAGATATCTCATATCTTGAACAGAAAAGTATAGAATCATGGTCAAACCACGCCGACCGAATCGCCGCACGATGAACGATCTAGAAACCCGTAAATCTGCTCAAGAAGCGAGATTGACTCATAGTTTGACTGGCTTGAATCTTGTGCACTTGTTGTTGTTATGATGATCGATTGTTTTAGAATTGTAAAATGACATATATACTACATACTTGAACCTTCATATCACATAAACCAAGCCTGTAAAGCAACGATTTAAGGGCTCAAATATAGTACCTCGACTGTTCTTCATTTTTTGAAAAACCTAGAAAATGAAGAACATGTCTGACAAGGTTTTCTATCAATTAGATCTCACAGATCTATTATTGTTTGGTTATGGAATTGGTGTATAGTTGTAGTACTACATTAGTACTACAACATCAAAGCTTTTACAAGCCCAGAAAACATTTAGATCATAGATCAAATTCGGGTCAAACCTAACCACTTGTCCACTGACATGGTGTTCTGGGTTTGTTGAAGAACAACCCAAGAACACAATTAGCGACGTATGTGTCGCCAAAAGCCCATATAGCGACACTTATTTTTGAAAAATAGATTATTTTATTTAATAAATTGAAATAATTAGTTTTTAATTTTTAAAAATACATAATAAATCATGAAAAATTATTTTAAAGCCTGAAAAATAGTTTTTATTATTTTGAGTATATTTCAAAAATATTTAATATTTTTGAAATATAAAAGGTATTTATTTATTTAATTATAATATTAAATAAATTATTTAAAAATGATTTTAATTAGGAAAAATCATGAAAAATTATATTATGGTATAAGAAAATATTTTAAGTTGTTTTTGATAACTTTTAATATTTTGTGATGAATTTCATTAATATTTTATTGTTAATGGTAATTATTTTATTTAATAAATATATTAAATAAATTATGGAAAAATAGAATTAATGTTTTAAAAATCATATAAAAATGATTTAACTGTTAAAAAATATTTTAAGTTATAAAATATAACTTTTGATATTTTGTCATGAAAATATGAATATTTAATATTAATAGCAATTATCGGATAATTGATTGATCATTTAAAAATCATATAATTATGATTTTAAAGTATTAAAATACTTTGTGATATTATAATTATATTATAATATTATGTTATGATTTTCATTAATATTTAATATTAAATAAATATTAATGATTAAGGAATTATGTGGTATTTAATTCATTTAAATACGGTATTAATGATTGAAAATTTTGATAAATGATATTAATTATCTGAAAATTATTACAAGTCTTTGAAAATTATTTTGACTGTTAAGAAAATTATCTGTGATACTTGTTAAGTGTTTAGGCAGAGTTTAATTGAACTTAAACTCGTTATTTGTCCGATTAGACCGTTGGGATGATAGAATTTTGTCGGTTTCAACTCGGACTTAAATAGTCTGACTTGATGCTAAGTTTTATGCGTGTAATAGACTGATAGGATTATGTCTTATGTGTTTAGGTTATTCTATGTATATATATATATATATAACAGTATTATACTGTGATGATATTATTCTAATATTGGAGATCTATATTACTAATATTAGGTCTTCGGATAAAGCGTTATAAATTGCATAGCGGTAATCAACGGTTCAGGCAAGTTTTTACTTAACTCTACTAAGAGTTGTTTCATTCGGATAAGCTTATGGTTAATCATTGCTGGTTGCCATGAATTGTACTTTGTACATATTGCATGTATAAGTCAGGTATGAAAGATGAATCTCGGCGAGTTGTTAAGACAAAGAGTTCCCTAACTCTGGTAATAAAGTTGAACAGTAGTGATGAATAGATTGAGTCTAAAAGATTGAAAGTGCAAGGATAGGATATCGTAAAACAAAACAATCAAGTCATAGAATTGAATTGTAATATATACGATGAGATCACCCCGTGATCTGATAAGGTGATAGCAGGGAGAAGAATCAATCTGATGATTGAAAAGTTACATCAAGATGTTGTGTGTAAGTTGTACTATGAAATTGTACTATAAAAACTCATGAAAGAGTTATGAATTATGAATACGGATTAAATGAAATTCGTATTGTGACTGGGGGTTAAGATTAGGTGGGGATTTCAATTGAGGACTCATGTCGGCAGCTAAGTTGTGTGATTCCTTGTATGGGCGGGGAATTGTACTTGGTGTAACAACTACTTAATTTCTAGCATTGATAATCATTGAAATGTTGTGTCGCGCTATTTGCAATATGCATGTTAAGAGGGTGATTCCTTTCTCATGTGTATAACAGATAGATAGGTCATAGGTAGAAAATATAGGGTTAAGTACGAGTTCTTAAAACTCATACTTATGTGAAATTCTTAACTCATAGTTATATGAAATGTTTATGAACCCCTCAGCGAATGGACGCCAAAGGTCTAACTAGGGTAAGTTCTTAAACTCATATAATTGTGGCCTAGTTTATGGACTCATAAGTGTGGTTTGACGAACTGGGTATAGTTGTGTGTAAATGGAGAATGGAGGATTATAGGAATAGATAGATTGTTAAGTAAATGATTATTAGTGGAGGTATTAGGTTTTCCTAAACTCCTAGCTATGCTAAACTTTGAAATTTTGATATCAAGCTAAATACGCACTATGTGCTTTAAAAAAAAAATGTAGACTCTTAATCATTTTTGAAACGGTCTAAAGTACAGTCTATGCTACTTATTTTAGCTAGACTCAAATGATTTGAAATATCAAAATTTATTTTATTTATCACTTATGTACCATGAAACGTGGTGCAGAGATGATAAAAAGGTGATGGAGTTGAAAATACAGGAATACTTAGTGTGAATTTGACCTAAAATCGCTATTCCACTATTATATGATGTGTTACGACAAAGTCATACAATGACGACATCCTCAAATGGACTGTTAATACAGTACGACATCATGACGTTATTCTTAAAAATGTTTTCAAAAAGTTTAATTTGCCAACGGGGTTTGGCTACACCTAAATAATTCGATTGAATTGAATTATTAATATGAGTCTACGCTATTCGATTCAGCTAGACTAATGTTATGAAAACTCTAAGTGTTCATTGAAAGAAATTTCCATAACCAAATTGTTTTGGTGCGGAATCCTATGATAAGACTGAGGTGAACTATGTTGTTTGGATAAATAATCCAATCTAGTAGCGTAAATATTCGCTAAACATGATTAATACGTTATGCATGACGTAAGAGTACGATAGGCTAATCACCTAAAGTACAAGCAACGGTAGTTTACCTTCTTTGTGATTGTAAACCTACCAACTAATGTAAAGTTTTGCGGTATGAATACCGTTAAAACTAGGTGTTCATGGTCTATATGATCCCTCAGCAATTTGAAAACTTTTTACTCTTGTGAGTGGTTTGTTGGGTAGCATGTAATGATGTATGAATGGTGTAACGTGCACGGTGTAAGGTGTAAGCTGAATTTCGGGGACGAAATTCTTAGAAGAAGGGGTGAATGTTACAACCCGAGAAATTAGATAATTCATTAAAATCTTAAATGATTGATTTAAGGTCAAATAATAGACCTAGACAGAAAATAAGTGTATGCGTTTGATATTTTTGGGAAGGAATTTTGAGGGTTTAAAAATTCTGTGAAGGATTTTGGTGAATTATTCAGGATTAAGTGTAAATGGGAATATGTTATGTGTTTATGATTATGTATGTGTTCAGAATGTGGTTAAGGGTCAAGGGTTGACCAAATAAATTATATCTGTGTCAAACCCTAATATTATTAAGAACATCA
The DNA here is from genome assembly GCA_020205615.1 of Panax quinquefolius. Classification (NCBI taxonomy): domain Eukaryota; kingdom Viridiplantae; phylum Streptophyta; class Magnoliopsida; order Apiales; family Araliaceae; genus Panax; species Panax quinquefolius. The sequence goes on from CM035157.1 coordinate 58,965,233, forward strand.
ACGTTCTGTTAGAAAACTCTAATGTTTGATAAGAAACCCTAGAAACCAGTTCTGGAAACCCTAATTTCAGCTCCGAAAATTCAAAACCCTAATCTGGGAACTTAACGGAGAATTATAATGCTCAAGTGCTATTAAGTATGAGATTAATTAGGGTAAAGCTTAAACAATTCGAAAACCATATTTTGAAACTTTTGAACCTTAATTGTTCCGTCAGAAACCCTAATGTACAGTTATGGGTTTAATTGCTAAATTTGAAATATTAATTAGGAAAATATTAATCCTAATTTGTTTAAGTCCTAATGTAATTAGGAAATTATAATATAATTATGAAGCCCTAATTATAACTTAGAAATAATGATTTTCTATTTTAAAATCTAATTAGAAAATCTTAGAATTTTAATTTGCTAAAATCTTTAGGGTTAAAACCTAAACCCTAAGGGTTAAACCCTAAACTCTAAAATGCTAAACCCTAAACCCTAAGGGTTTCATCAAATACCAATTCTAGAATAAATATGGCATTGAAAATGACCTTTATGCCCTTTTGACACATTCTTTAAAAGGTAGCTTGCAAATCTTGCTATATTTTGGGTTGTTTACCAACCCTAGCCCTAAATCTAGCCTTAGCATGTGACTTATAGCTTAATTATCAGCCATCTTGGCCAACCATATACATTACATCTTGATTGTAAAAGTAAAAAGTTTAGAAAAGTGACTTACTTTATTTTTTTCAACTAGCCAAGTCTTCTCTCTCTCCCCCATTCAAAAATTTTGAGAGAAACTAAGTGATAAGAAAAGCCAATATCATCCCTTAGCTCTCGTATATCAGATCATCAGGATCAGAAATCAAAAATTAAAGCTCAAAAGGTATAAAACCCAAAACCTAGAAATCTTATGATTTGATGTTAAATGTTGTTGTTGATTTGTTAAAGTTATGTATTATGATGTCTTTGAGTGATCTGGGTTGATAGATTTTAGATCTATAGCACTTAGATGCACGAATCTAGCATTTTTAAAAATCTGGGAAAAGTTTGAAAAGTGGTCTGACAGTCGAATGTCAGAGGCCTTAGATCTGTGTGTGATTGATGTTTTGTGTAATTGATGTTATAGATATGTTCTTTGTTGATAGGGCTTTAATCTGAGACTTGAATCAACCTCATAGCATGTCTAGATCGTAAGTTACAAGCGGTCAAAGGTCGTTGACCAGTCACAAAAAAGTTGAATCTGGGCAACCCAAAAATTTTCTATGTTGTTTGACAAGATTTTCCAGGCTCTTAATCTTTCTGTTATTTGATGTATTAGCTATTTTGTTGATTGCTATTTGTAGCCTGCCATGTGAAATACATATCCAAGTCCATAGATCTCTCATATCTTGAACAGAATAGTATTGAAACATCGTCAAATAACGTTGACCGAACTGCCTGATGATCGATCTAGGAAACCCAGAATTCGTTCAAGAACAGTACTTGACTCATAGTTTGACCGGCTTGAATCTTGTGCACCTATTGTTGTTATGATGATCGGTTGTTTTAGAATTGTAAAATGACATATATACTACATACTTGAACCTTCATATCACATAAACCAAGCCTGTAAAGCAACGATTTAGGGGCTCAAATATAGTACCTCTACTGTTCTTCAATTTATGGAAAACCCAGAAATTGAAGAACATGTCTGACAAGGTTTTCTATCAATTAGATCTCACAGATCTGTTGTTGTTTGTTTATGGAATTGGTGTATAGTTGTAGTGCTACATTAGTACTACAACATCAAAGCTTTTACAAGCCCAGAAAACATTTAGATCATAGATCAAATTCGGGTCAAACCTAACCACTTGTCTGATCGGCGACACGGTGTTTCAGGTTTGTTGAAGAATGACCAAGAACACCCGATGGCGACGGATGATGTGTCGCTTTAATGCCCATATATAGCGACACTTATTTTTGGAAAATATATTATTTTATTTAATAAATTGAAATAATTAGTTTTTAATTATTAAAAATACATAATAAATTATTAAAAATTATTTTAAAGCATGAAAAATAGTTTTTAATTATTTTGAGTGTATTTCAAAAATATTTAATATTTTTGGAATATAAAAGGTATTTATTTATTTAATTATAATATTAAATAAATTATTTAAAAATGATTTTAATTCATGAAAAATCGGGAAAAATTATATTATGGTATAAGAAAATATTTTAAATTATTTTTGATAACTTTTAATATTTTGTGATGAATTTCATTAATAATTTATTATTAATGGTAATTATTTTATTTAATAAATATATTAAATAAATTATGGAAAAATAGAATTAATATTTTAAAAATCATATAAAATGATTTAAGTGTTAAAAATATTGGAAGTTATAAAATATAACTTTTGATATTTTGTTATGAAAATATTAATATTTTAATATTAATAGCAATTATCGGATAATTGATTGATCTGTTTAAAAATCATATAATTATGATTTTAAAGTATTAAAATACTTTGTGATATTATAATTATATTATAATATTACGTTATAATTTTTATTAATATTTAATATTAAATAAATATTAATGATTAAGGAATTATGTGGTATTTAATTCATTTAAATACGGTATTAATGATTGAATTTTTTTGATAAATGATATTAATTATTTGAAAATTATTGCAAGTCTTTGAAAATTATTTTGACTGCTAAGAAAATTATTCTATGATACTTGTTAAGTGCAAAGAAAATTATTTTGACTGCTAAGAAAACCAGTTCTGGAAACCCTAATTTCAGCTCCGAAAATTCAAAACCCTAATATGGGAACTTAACGGAGAATTATAATGCTCAAGTGCTATTAAGAATGATATTAATTAGGGTAAAGCTTAAACAATTCGAAAACCCTAATTGAAACTTTTGAACCTTAATTGTTCCGTCAGAAGCCCTAATGTACAGTTATGTATTTAATTGCTAAATTTGCAATATTAATTAGGAAAATATTAATCCTAATTTGTTTAAGTCCTAATGTAATTAGGAAATTATAATATAATTAGGAAGCCCTTATTATAACTTAGAAATAATGATTTTCTATTTTAAAATCTAATTAGAAACTCTTAGAATTTTAATTTGCTAAAATCTTTAGGGTTAAAACCTAAACCCTAAGGGTTAAACCTTAAACTCTAAAATGCTAAACCCTAAACCCTAAGGGTTTCATCAAATACCAATTCAAGAATAAAAATGGCATGGAAAATGACCTTTATGCCTTTTTGACACATTCTTTAAAAGGTAGCTTGCAAATCTTGCTATATTTTGGGTTGTTTACCAACCCTAGCCCTAACTCTAGCCCTAACATGTGACTTATAGCTCAATTATCAGCCATCTTGGCCAGCCATATACATTGGATCTTGATTGTAAAAGCAAAAAGTTTAGAAAAGTGACTTACTTTATTTTTTTCAACTAGCCAAGTCTTCTCTCTCTCTCCCATTCAAAAATTTTGAGAGAAACTAAGTGATAAGGAAAGCCAATATCATCCCTTAGCTCTCCTATATCAGATCATCAGGATCAGAAATCAAAAATCAAAGCTCAAAAGGTATAAAACCCTAAACCTAGAAATCTTATGATTTGATGTTAAATTTTGTTGTTGATTTGTTAAAGTTATGTATTATGATGTCTTTGAGTGATCTGGGTTGATACATTATAGATCTATAACACTTAGATGCACGAATCATGCATTTTTAAAAATCTGGGAAAAGTTTGAAAAGTGGCCTGACAGTCGAATGTTAGAGGCCTTAGATCTGTGTGTGTTTGATGTTTTGTGTAATTGATGTATATACATGTTCTTTGTTGATAGGGCTTTAATCTGAGACTTGAATCAACCTCATAGCATGTCTAGATTGTAAGTTACAAGCGGTCAAAGGTCGTTGACCAGTCACAAAAAAGTTGAATCTGGGCAACCCAGAAATTTTCTATGTTGTCTGACAAGATTTTCAAGGCTCTTAATCTTGCTGTTATTTGATGTATTAGCTATTTTGTTGATTGCTATTTGTAGCCTGCCATGTGAAATACATATCCAAGTCCTTAGATCTCTCATATCTTGAACAGAACAGTATAGAATCATGGTCAAACAACGTTGACCGAACTGCCTGATGAACGATCTAGGAAACCCAGAATTCGTTCAAGAACAGTACTTGACTCATAGTTTGACTGGCTTGAATCATGTGCACCTGTTGTTGTTATGATGATCAGTTGTTTTAGAATTGTAAAATGACATATATACTACATACTTGAACCTTCATATCACATAAACCAAGCCTGTAAAGCAACGATTTAGGGGCTCAAATATAGTACCTCGACTGTTCTTCAATTTTTGGAAAACCTAGAAAATGAAGAACATGCGTGACAAGGTTTTCTATCAATTAGATCTCACAGATCTGTTGTTGTTTGGTTATGGAATTGGTGTATAGTTGTAGTACTACATTAGTACTACAACATCAAAGCTTTTACAAGCCCAGAAAACATTTGGATCATAGATCAAATTCGGGTCAAACCTAACCACTTGTCCACTGACATGGTGTTCTGGGTTTGTTGAAAAACAACCCAAGAACACCAGTAGCGACAGATGTGTCGCCTAATGCCCATATAACGACACTTATTTTCGAAAAATAGATTATTTTATTTAATAAATTGAAATAATTAGTTTTTAATTATTAAAAATACATAATAAATTATTAAAAATTATTTTAAAGCCTGAAAAATAGTTTTTAATTATTTTGAGTGTATTTCAAAAATAATTAATATTTTTGGAATATAAAAGGTATTTATTTATTTAATTATAATATTAAATAAATTATTTAAAAATGATTTTAATTCATGAAAAATAATGAAAAATTATATTATGGTATAAGAAAATATTTTAAATTATTTTTGATAACTTTTAATATTTTGTGATGAATTTCATTAATAATTTATTATTAATGGTAATTATTTTATTTAATAAATATATTAAATAAATTATGGAAAAATAGAATTAATGTTTTAAAAATCATATAAAAATGATTTAAGTGTTAAAAAATATTAGAATATATAAAATATAACTTTTGATATTTTGTCATGAAAATATTAATATTTTAATATTAATAGCAATTATCGGATATTTGATTGATACATTTTAAAAATCATATAATTATGATTTGAAAGTATTAAAATACTTTGTGATATTATAATTATATTATAATATTATGTTATGATTTTCATTAATATTTAATATTAAATAAATATTAATGATTAAGGAATTATGTGGTATTTAATTCATTTAAATACGGTATTAATGATTGAATTTTTTGATAAATGATATTAATTATCCGAAAATTATTGCAAGTCTTTGAAAATTATTTTGATTTGCTAAGAAAATTATTCTATGATACTTGTTAAGTGCTAAGAAAATTATTTTGATTCGCTAAGAAAACCGATTCTGAAACCCTAATTTGATTTCAGAAAATTCAAAACCCTAATCTGGGAACTTAACGGAGAATTATAATGCTCAACTGCTATTAAGTATGAGATTAATTAGGGTAAAGCTTAAACAATTCGAAAACCCTAATTTGAAACTTTTGAACCTTAATTGTTCCGTCAGAAACCCTAATGTACAGTTATGGATTTAATTGCTAAATTTGTAATATTAATTAGGAAAATATTAATCCTAGTTTGTTTTAGTCCTAATGTAATTAGGAAATTATAATATAATTAGGAAGCCCTAATTATAACTTAGAAATAATGATTTTCTATTTTAAAATCTAATTAGAAAATCTTAGAATTTTAATTTGCTAAAATCTTTTGGGTTAAAACCTAAACCCTAAGGGTTAAACTCTAAACTCTAAAATGCTAAACCCTAAACCCTAAGGGTTTCATCAAATACCAATTCTAGAATAAAAATGGCATTGAAAATGACCTTTATGCCCTTTTGACACATTCTTTAAAAGGTAGCTTGCAAATCTTGCTATATTTTGGGTTGTTTACCAACCCTAGCCCTAAATCTAGCCCTAGCATGTGACTTATAGCTCAATTATCAGCCATCTTGGCCAACCATATACATTGCATCTTGATTGTAAAAGTAAAAAGTTTAGAAAAGTGACTTACTTTATTTTTTTCAACTAGCCAAGTCTTCTCTCTCTCTCCCATTCAAAAATTTTGAGAGAAACTAAGTGATAAGGAAAGCCAATATCATCCCTTAGCTCTCCTATATAAGATCATTAGGATCAGAAATCAAAAATCAAAGCTCAAAAGGTATAAAACCCTAAACCTAGAAATCTTATGATTTGATGTTAAATGTTGTTGTTGATTTGTTAAAGTTATGTATTATGATGTCTTTGAGTGATCTGGGTTGATACATTATAGATCTATAACACTTAGATGCACGAATCTAGCATTTTTAAAAATCTGGGAAAAGTTTGAAAAGTGGTCTGACAGTCGAATGTCAGAGGCCTTAGATCTGTGTGTGATTGATGTTTTGTGTAATTGATGTTATAGATATGTTCTTTGTTGATAAGGCTTTAATCTGAGACTTGAATCAACCTCATAGCATGTCTAGATCGTAAGTTACAAGCGGTCAAATGTCGTTGACCAGTCACAAAAAAGTTGAATCTGGGCAACCCAGAAATTTTCTTTGTTGTCTGACAAGATTTTCCAGTCTCTTAATCTTGCTGTTATTTAATGTATTAGCTATTTTGTTGATTGCTATTTGTAGCCTGCCATGTGAAATACATATCCAAGCCCTTAGATCTCTCATATCTTGAACAGAACGGAAAAAATCATGGTCAAACTACGTTGACCGAACTGCCTGATGAATGATCTGGGAAACCTGAATCTGTTCAAGAAAACGATTACTTGACTCATAGTTTGATCGGCTTGAATCTTGTGCACCTGTTGTTGTTATGATGATCGGTTGTTTTAGAATTGTAAAATGACATATATACTACATACTTGAACCTTCATATCACATAAACCAAGCACGTAAAGCAACGATTTAGGGGCTCGAATATAATACCTAAATGTCATTCTTCAATTTTCGAAAACCCGTAAATTGAAGAACATGTCTGACAAGGTTTTCTATCAATTAGATCTCACAGATCTGTTGTTGTTTGTTTATCGAATTGGTGTATAGTTGTAGTACTACATTAGTACTACAACATCAAAGCTTTTACAAGCCCAGAAAATATTTAGATCATAGATCAAATTCGGGTCAAACCTAACCACTTGTCCAGTGACATGGTGTTCTGGGTTTGTTGAAGAACAGCCCAAGAACACCAGTAGCGACGGATGTGTCGCCTAATGCCCATATAGCGACACTTATATTTGGAAAATAGATTATTTTATTTAATAAATTGAAATAATTAGTTTTTAATTATTAAAAATTATTTTAAAGCCTGAAAAATAGTTTTTAATTATTTTGAGTATATTTCAAAAATATTTTAATATTTTTGGAATATAAAAGGTATTTCTTTATTTAATTATAATATTAAATAAATTATTTAAAAATGATTTTAATTCATGAAAAATCATGAAAAATTATATTATGGTATAAATTTTAAATTATTTTGATAACTTTTAATATTTTGTGATGAATTTATTAATAATTTATTATTAATGGTAATTATTTTATTTTATAAATATATTAAATAATTTATGGAAAAATAGAATTAATGTTTTAAAAATCATATAAAAATGATTTAAGTGTTAAAAAATATTGGAAGTTATAAAATATAACTTTTGATATTTTGTCATGAAAATATTAATATTTTAATATTAATAGCAATTATCGGATAATTGATTGATCATTTAAAAATCATATAATTATGATTTTAAAGTATTAAAAATACTTTGTGATATTATAATTATATTATAATATTATGTTATGATTTTCATTAATATTAATTATTAAATAAATATTAATGATTAAGGAATTATGTGGTATTTATTTCATTTAAATACGGTATTAATGATTGAATTTTTTTGATAAATGATATTAATTATCTGAAAATTATTGCAAGTCTTTGAAAATTATTTTGACTGCTAAGAAAATTATTCTATGATACTTGTTAAGTGCTAAGAAAATTATTTTGACTGCTAAGAAAACCAGTTCTGGAAACCCTAATTTCAGCTCCGAAAATTCAAAACCCTAATCTGGGAACTTAACGGAGAATTATAATGCTCAAGTGCTATTAAGTATTATATTAATTAGGGTAAAGCTTAAACAATTCGAAAACCCTAATTTGAAACTTTTGAACCTTAATTGTTCCGTCAGAAGCCCTAATGTACAGTTATGGATTTAATTGCTAAATTTACAATATTAATTAGGAAAATATTAATCCTAATTTGTTTAAGTCCTAATGTAATCAGGAAATTATAATATAATTAGGAAGCCCTAATTATAACTTAGAAATAATGATTTTCTATTTTAAAATCTAATTAGAAACTCTTAGAATTTTAATTTGCTAAAATCTTTAGGGTTAAAACCTAAACCCTAAGGGTTAAACTCTAAACTCTAAAATGCTAAACCCTAAACCCTAAGGGTTTCATCAAATACCAATTCTAGAATAAAAATGGCATGGAAAATGACCTTTATGCCCTTTTGACACATTCTTTAAAAGGTAGCTTGCAAATCTTTTATATTTTGGGTTGTTTACCAACCCTAGCCCTAACTCTAGCCCCTGGCAGGTGACTTATAGCTCAATTATCAGCCATCTTGGCTAGCCATATACATTGGATCTTGATTGTAAAAGCAAAAAGTTTAGAAAAGTGACTTACTTTATTTTTTTCAACTAGCCAAGTCTTCTCTCTCTCTCCCATTCAAAAATTTTGAGAGAAACTAATTGATAAGGAAAGCAAATATCATCCATTAGCTCTCCTATATCAGATCATCAGGATCAGAAATCAAAAATCAAAGCTCAAAAGGTATAAAACCCTAAACCTAGAAATCTTATGATTTGATGTTAAATGTTGTTGTTGATTTGTTAAAGTTATGTATTATGATGTCTTTGAGTGATCTGGGTTGATACATTATAGATCTATAACACTTAGATGCACGAATCTTGCATTTTTAAAAATCTGGGAAAAGTTTAAAAAGTGGTCTGACAGTCGAATGTCAGAGGCCTTAGATCTGTGTGTGATTGATGTTTTGTGTAATTGATGTTATAGATATGTTCTTTGTTGATAAGGCTTTAATCTGAGACTTGAATCAACCTCATAGCATGTCTAGATCGTAAGTTACAAGCGGTCAAAAGTCGTTGACCACTCACAAAAAAGTTGAATCTGGGCAACCTAGGAATTTTCTATGTTGTCTGACAAGATTTTCCAGGCTCTTAAACTTGCTGTTATTTGATGTATTAGCTATTTTGTTGATTGCTATTTGTAGCCTGCCATGTGAAATACATATCCAAGTCCTTAGATCTCTCATATCTTGAACAGAAAAGTATAGAATCATGGTCAAACTGCGTTGACCGAACTGCCTGATGAACGATCTGGGAAACCCAGAATTTGTTCAAGAACAGTACTTGACTCATAGTTTGACCAGCTTAAATCTTGTGCACCTGTTGTTGTTATGATGATCGGTTGTTTTAGAATTGTAAAAGGACATATATACTACATACTTGAACCTTCATATCACATAAACCAAGCCTGTAAAGCAACGATTTAGGGGCTCAAATATAGTACCTCGACTGTTCTTCAATTTCTGGAAAACCCAAAAATTGAAGAACATGTCTGACAAGGTTTTCTATCAATTAGATCTCACAGATCTGTTGTTGTTTGTTTATGGAATTGGTGTATAGTTGTAGTACTACATTAGTACTACAACATCAAATCTTTTACAAGCCCAGAAAACATTTAGATCATAGATCAAATTCGGGTCAAACCTAACCACTTGTCTATTTCGACATGGTGTTTCAGGTTTGTTGAAAGAAACGACCAAGAACACCGATAGCAATGATGATGATATGTGTCGCATAATGACCATATAGCGACACTTATTTTTGAAAAATAGATTATTTTATTTAATAAATTGAAATAATTAGTTTTTAATTATTAAAAATACATAATAAATTATTAAAAATTATTTTAAAGCCTGAAAAATAGTTTTTAATTATTTTGAGTATATTTCAAAAATATTTAATATTTTTGGAATATAAAAGGTATTTATTTATTTAATTATAATATTAAATAAATTATTTAAAATGATTTTAATTCATGAAAAATCATGAAAAATTATATTATGGTATAAGAAAATATTTTAAATTATTTTGATAACTTTTAATATTTTGTGATGAATTTCATTAATAATTTATTATTAATGGTAATTATTTTATTTAATAAATATATTAAATAAATTATGGAAAAATAGAATTAATGTTTTAAAAATCATATAAAAATGATTTAAGTGTTAAAAAATATTGGAAGATATAAAATATAACTTTTGATATTTTGTCATGAAAATATTAATATTTTAATATTAATAGCAATTATATGATAATTGATTTATACATTTAAAAATCATATAATTATGATTTTAAAGTATTAAAATACTTTGTGATATTATAATTATATTATAATATTATGTTATGATTTTCATTAATATTTAATATTAAAAAATATTAATGATTAAAGAATTATGTGGTATTTAATTCATTTAAATACGGTATTAATGATTGAATTTTTTTGATAAATGATATTAATTATCTGAAAATTATTGCAAGTCTTTGAAAATTATTTTGACTGCTAAGAAAATTATCTATGATACTTGTTAAGTGTTTAGGCAGAGTTTAATTGAACTTAAACTCATTATTTGTTCGACTAGACCGTCGAGATGATAGAATTTTGTCGGTTTCAACTCGGACTTAAATAGTCTGACTTGATGCTAAGTCTTATGTGTGTAATAGACTGATAGGTTTATGTGCTATGTGTTTAGGTTATTCTATGTATATGTATATATATATATATATATATATAACAGTATTATACTATGATGATATTATTCTAATATTGGAGATCTATATTACAAATATTAGGTCTTCGGATAAAGCGTTATAAATTTCGTAGCGGTAATTAACGGTTCAGGCAAGTTTTTACTTAACTCTACTAAGAGTTGTTTCATTCGGATAAGCTTATGGTTAATCATTGCTGGTTGCCATGAATTGTACTTTGTACATATTGCATGTATAAGTCAGGTATGAAAGGCTGATCACCTTCATTACCTGTTGGTCCAGATATATTTGTTCATGTATAATACTTGTTCAGTCAAAAGTTTGTTCGTGCTAGTTCTCATTTATATGGATGAATTATAGCCAGCTTATTATTCTGAAATCATGATATATCCTTAAATTGTATTTAAACTTGCTGGGCAACTTTCATGCTTACCCTTGCTATATCATGATAAACATTGCAGATAAGGCGAATGCGTTCGGATACAGGAAAAGTTTAATGCCAAGTTCAGCTTGGGATAAAATGTGCGGCTAGTTTGTAATAGAATAGTTGGATAAAAATATTATGTGTTAGATAGTTTATGAATTGTGTAAAAGTTAAGGTTACTCGATTTTGGGGAATAGTGTGTAAAGTGTATTGTATAAATAATTTATGTTTATATCTTCTGCAAATAGTTATAGAATGATTGAACCGAATCCGCGGTGATTTGGGACCCGAATTTGGGGCTATCACAGTTGGTATCAAAGCTGTTGGTTATGAAGCTTAGGTAGGAATACCTGAGACCAATAACCGCAGTGATTAGGATTAAGTATTAACTCAAATCGAGTTAGTGTGTCGGTAAGATTCAAAGATGAATCTTGGCGAGTTGTTAAGACAAAGAGTTCCCTAACTCTAGTAATAAAGTTGAATAGCAGTGATGAATAGATTGAGTCTAAAAGACTGAAAGTGCAGGGATAGGAGATCGTAAAACAAAACGATCAAGTCATAGAATTGAATCGTAATATATACGATGAGATCACCCCGTGATCTGATAAGGTGATAGCAGGGAGAAGAATCAATCTGATGATTTAAAAGTTACAACAAGATGTTGTGTGTAAGTTGTACTATGAAATTTTACTATGAAAACTCATGAAAGAGTTATGAATTATGAATACGGATTAAATGAAATTCGTATTGTGAATGGGGGTTAAGATTAGCTGTGGATTTCAATTGAGGACTCATGTCAGCAGCTGAGTTGTATGATTCCTTGTATGGGCGGGGAATTGTAATTGGTGTAACAAATAATTAATTTCTAGCATTGATAATCATTGAAATGTTGTGTCGCGCTATTTGCTATATGCATGTTAAGAGGGTGATTCCTTTCTCATGTGTATAACAGATAGATAGGTCATAGGTAGAGAATATAGGGTTAAGTACGAGTTCTTAAAACTCATACTTATGTGACATTCTTGAATCATAGTTATATGAAATGTTTATGAACCCCTCAGCGAATGGACGCCAAAGGTCTAACTAGGGTAAGTTCTTAAACTCATATAATTGTGGCCTAGTTTATGGACTCATAAGTATGGTTTGACGAACTGGGTATAGTTGTGTGTAAATGGAGAATGGAGGATTATAGGAATAGATAGATTGTTAAGTAAATGATTATTAGTGGAGGTATTAGGTTTTCCTAAACTCCTAGCTAAGCTAAACTTCAAAATTTTGACATCAAGCTAAATCACGCACTATGTGCTTTTAAAAAAATGTAGACTAAGTAATCATTTTTGAAGCGATAAAAATCTGATCTATGCTACTTATTTCAGCTAGACTCAACTGATTTGAAATACCAAAATTTATTTTATTTATCACTTATGTACCATGAAACCTGGTGCAGAGATGATAAAAAGGTGATGGAGTTGTAAATACATGAATACTTAGTGTGAATTTGACCTAAAATCGCTATTCCACTATTGTATGATGTGTTATAACAAAGTCATACAATGACGGCATCCTCAAGCGATTTGTTAATCTGATGCGGCATCATGACGATCATTTTTTGAAAATGTTTTCAAAAGTTTAATTTGCCAACGGGGTTTGGCTACACCTAAATAATTGATTGAATGAATTATTAATATGAGTCTACGCTTATTCGATTCACTAGACTAATGTTATGAAAACTCTAAGTGTTCATTGAAAGAAATTTCCATAACCAAATTGTTTTGGTGCGGAATCCTATGATAAGACTGAGGTGAACTATGTTGTTTGGATAAATAATCTAATCTAGTAGCGTAAATATTCGCTATACATGATTAATACGTTATGCATGACGTAAGAGTACGATAGGCTAATCACCTAAAGTACTAGCAACGGTAGTTTACCTTCTTTGTGATTGTAAACCTACAAACTAATGTAAAGTTTTGTGGTATGAATACCGTTAAAACTAGGTGTTCATGGTCTATATGACCCCTCAGCAATTTGAAAACTTTTTACTCTTGTGAGTGGTGTATTGGGTAGCATGTAATGATGTGTGAATGGTGTAAGGTGCACGGTGTAAGGTGTAAGGTGAATTTCGGGGACGAAATTCTTAGAAGAAGGGGTGAATGTGACAACCCAAGAAATTATATAATTTATTAAAATCTTAAATGATTGATTTAAGGTCAAATAATAGACCTAGACAGAAAATAAGTGTATGCGTTTGATATTTTTGGGAAGAAATTTTGAGGGTTTAAAAATTCTGTGAAGGATTTAGGTGAATTATTCAGGATTAAGTGTAAATGGGAATATGTTATGTGTTTATGATTATGTATGTGTTTAGAATGTGGTTAAGGGTCAAGGGTTGACCAAATAAATTATATCTGTGTTAAACCCTAATATTATTAAGAACATCAACGTTCTGTTAGAAAACCCTAATGTTTGATAAGAAACCCTAGAAACCAGTTCTGGAAACCCTAATTTCAGCTCCGAAAATTCAAAACCCTAATCTGGGAACTTAACGGAGAATTATAATGCTCAAGTGCTATTAAGTATGAGATTAATTAGGGTAAAGCTTAAACAATTCAAAAACCCTAATTTGAAACTTTTGAACCTTAATTGTTCCGTCAGAAACCCTAATGTACAGTTATTGATTTAATTGCTAAATTTGCAATATTAATTAGGAAAATATTAATCCTAATTTTTTTAAGTCCTAATGTAATTAGGAAATTATAATATAATTAGGAAGCCCTAATTATAACTTACAAAATAATGATTTTCTATTTTAAAATCTAATTAGAAAATCTTAGAATTTTAATTTGCTAAAATCTTTAGGGTTAAAACCTAAACCCTAAGGGTTAAACCCTAAACTCTAAAATGCTAAACCCTAAACCCTAAGGGTTTCATCAAATACCAATTCTAGAATAAAAATGGCATGGAAAATGACCTTTATGCCCTTTTGAAACATTCTTTAAAAGGTAGCTTGCAAATCTTGCTATATTTTGGGTTGTTTACCAACTCTAGCCCTAACTCTAGCCCTAGCATGTGACTTATAGCTCAATTATTAGCCATCTTGGCCAGCCATATACATTGGATCTTGATTGTAAAAGCAAAAAGTTTAGAAAAGTGACTTACTTTATTTTTTTCAACTAGCCAAGTCTTCTCTCTCTCTCCCATTCAAAAATTTTGAGAGAAACTAAGTGATAAGAAAAGCCAATATCATCCCTTAGCTCTCCTATATAAGATCATTAGGATCAGAAATCAAAAATCAAAGCTCAAAAGGTATAAAACCCAAAACCTAGAAATCTTATGATTTGATGTTAAATGTTGTTGTTGATTTGTTAAAGTTATGTATTATGATGTCTTTGAGTGATCTGGGTTGATACATTATAGATCTATAACACTTAGATTCATGAATCTAGCATTTTTAAAAATCTGGGAAAAGTTTGAAAAGTGGTCTGATAGTCGAATGTCAGAGGCCTTAGATCTGTGTGTGATTGATGTTTTATGTAATTGATGTTATAGATATGTTCTTTGTTGATAAGGCTTTAATCTGAGACTTGAATCAACCTCATAGCATGTCTAGATTGTAAGTTACAAGCGGTCAAAGGTCGTTGACCAATCACAAAAAAGTCGAATCTGGACAACCCAGAAATTTTCTATGTTGTCTGACAAGATTTTCCAAGCTCTTAATCTTGCTGTTATTTGATATATTAGCTATTTTGTTGATTGCTATTTGTAGCCTGCCATGTGAAATACATATCCAGTCCTTAGATCTCTCATATCTTGAACAGAAAAGTATAGAATCATGGTCAAACTGCGTTGACCGAAGGCGCTCGATGAACGATCTAGGAAACCGAATTTGATTCAAGAACGAAGATTTGACTCATAGTTTGACTGGCTTGAATCTTGTGCACCTGTTGTTGTTATGATGATCGATTGTTTTAGAATTGTAAAACGACATATATACTACATACTTAAACCTTCATATCACATAAACCAAGCCTGTAAAGCAACGATTTAGGGGCTCAAATATAGTACCTCGACTGTTCTTCAATTTATGGAAAACCCAGAAATTGAAGAACATGTCTGACAAGGTTTTCTATCAATTAGATCTCACAGATCTGTTGTTGTTTGTTTATGGAATTGGTGTATAGTTATAGTACTACATTAGTACTACAACATCAAAGCTTTTACAAGCCCAGAAAACATTTAGATCATAGATCAAATTAAGGTCAAACCTAACCCTTGTCGATCGACGTGGGTGTTCGGATTTGTTGAAGAATAGCCCAAGAACACTAGTAGCGACGGATGTGTCGCCTAATGCCCATATATCGACACTTTTTTTTCTTGGGGAAAATATAGTATTTTATTTAATAAATTGAAATAATTAGTTTTTAATTATTATAAATACATAATAAATTATTAAAAATTATTTTAAAGCACGAAAAATAGTTTTTAATTATTTTGAGTATATTTCAAAAATATTTAATATTTTTGGAATATAAAAGGTATTTCTTTATTTAATTATAATATTAAATAAATTATTTAAAATGATTTCAATTCATGAAAAATCATGAAAAATTATATTATGGTATAAGAAAATATTTTAAATTATTTTTGATAACTTTTAATATTTTGTGATGAATTTCATTAATAATTTATTATTAATGGTAATTATTTTATTTAATAAATATATTAAATAAATTATAGAAAAATAGAATTAATGTTTTAAAAATCATATAAAAATAATTTAAGTGTTAAAAAATATTGGAAGTTATAAAATATAACTTTTGATATTTTGTCATGAAAATATAATTATTTTAATATTAATAGCAATTATCGGATAATTTATTGATCTGCTTTTAAAATCATATAATTATGATTTTAAAGTATTAAAAATACTTTGGGATATTATAATTATATTATAATATTATGTTATGATTTTCATTAATATTTAATATTAAATAAATATTAATGATTAAAGAATTATGTGGTATTTAATTCATTTAAATACGGTATTAATGATTGAATTTTTTGATAAATGATATTAATTATCTGAAAATTATTGCAAGTCTTTGAAAATTATTTTGACTGCTAAGAAAATTATTCTATGATACTTGTTATGTGCTAAGAAAATTATTTTGACTGCAAAGAAAACTAGTTCTCGAAACCCTAATTTCAGCTCCGAAAATTCAAAACCCTAATCTGGGAACTTAACGGAGAATTATAATGCTCAAGTGCTATTAAGTATGAGATTAATTAGGGTAAAGCTTAAACAATTCAAAAACCCTAATTTGAAACTTTTGAACCTTAATTGTTCCGTCAGAAACCCTAATGTACAGTTATGGATTTAATTGCTAAATTTGCAATATTAATTAGGAAAATATTAATCCTAATTTGTTTAAGTCCTAATGTAATTAGGAAATTATAATATAATTAGGAAGCCCTAATTATAACTTACAAAATAATGATTTTCTATTTTAAAATCTAATTAGAAAATCTTAGAATTTTAATTTGCTAAAATTTTTAGGGTTAAAACCTGAACCCTAAGGGTTAAACCCTAAACTCTAAAATGCTAAACCCCAAACCCTAAGGGTTTCATCAAATACCAATTCTAGAATAAAAATGGCATGGAAAATGACCTTTATGCCCCTTTGACACATTCTTTAAAAGGTAGCTTGCAAATCTTGCTATATTTTGGGTTGTTTACCAACCCTAGCCCTAACTCTAGCCCTAGCATGTGACTTATAGCTCAATTATCAGCCATCTTGGCCAGCCATATACATTGGATCTTGATTGTAAAAGTAAAAAGTTTAGAAAAGTGACTTACTTTATTTTTTTCAACTAGCCAATTCTTCTCTCTCTCTCTCTCCCATTCAAAAATTTTGAGGGAAACTAAGTGATAAGGAAAGCCAATATCATCCATTAGCTCTCCTATATCAGATCATCAGGATCAGAAATCAAAAATCAAAGCTCAAAAGGTATAAAACCCTAAACCTAGAAATCTTATGATTTGATGTTAAATGTTGTTGTTGATTTATTAAAGTTATGTATTATGATGTCTTTGAGTGATCTGGGTTGATACATTATAGATCTATAACACTTAGATGCACGAATCTAGCATTTTTAAAAATCTGGGAAAAGTTTGAAAAGTGGTCGACGAATGAATGTCGAGGAGGCCTTAGATCTGTGTGTGATTGATGTTTTGTGTAATTGATGTTATAGATATGTTCTTTGTTGATAGGGCTTTAATCTGAGACTTGAATCAACCTCATAGCATGTCTAGATCGTAAGTTACAAGCGGTCAAAGGTCGTTGACCAGTCACAAAAAAGTCGAATCTGGACAACCCAGAAATTTTCTATGTTGTCTGACAAGATTTTCCAAGCTCTTAATCTTGCTGTTATTTGATGTATTAGCTATTTTGTTGATTGCTATTTGTAGCCTGCCATGTGAAATACATATCCAAGTCCTTAGATCTCTCATATCTTGAACAGAAAAGTATAGAATCATGGTCAAATGCAGGCTGACCGAATCGCTCGATGAACGATCTAGGAAACCCGTAATTGCTCAAGAAAACGAGATTGACTCATAGTTTGACTGGCTTGAATCTTGTGCACCTGTTGTTGTTATGATGATCGATTATTTTAGAATTGTAAAATGACATATATACTACATAGTTTAACCTTCATATCACATAAACCAAGCCTGTAAAGCAACGATTTAGGGGCTCAAATATAGTACCTCGACTGTTCTTCAATTTCTGGAAAATCCAGAAATTGAAGAACATGTTTGACAAGGTTTTCTATCAATTAGATCTCACAGATCTGTTGTTGTTTGTTTATGGAATTGGTGTATAGTTATAGTACTACATTAGTACTACAACATCAAAGCTTTTACAAGCCCAGAAAACATTTAGATCATAGATCAAATTCGGGTCAAACCTAACCACTTGTCTGATTGGATTATGGTGTTCGGATTTGTTGAAGAATGACCCAAGAACACCAAGATGGCTTGACGGATGTCGCCTAATGCCCATATATCGACACTTTTTTTTTTCCGGAAAATAGAGTATTTTATTTAATAAATTGAAATAATTAGTTTTTAATTATTAAAAATACATAATAAATTATTAAAAATTATTTTAAAGCCTGAAAAATAGTTTTAATTTATTTTGAGTATACTTTAAAAATATTTAATATTTTTAGAATATAAAATCTTTAGGGTTAAAACCTAAACCCTAAGGGTTAAACCCTAAACTCTAAAATGCTAAACCCCAAACCCTAAGGGTTTCATCAAATACCAATTCTAGAATAAAAATGGCATGGAAAATGACCTTTATGCTCTTTTGACACATTCTTTAAAAGGTAGCTTGCAAATCTTGCTATATTTTGGGTTGTTTACCAACCCTAGCCCTAACTCTAGCCCTAGCATGTGACTTATAGCTCAATTATCAGCCATCTTGGCCAGCCATATACATTGGATCTTGATTGTAAAAGCAAAAAGTTTAGAAAAGTGACTTACTTTATTTTTTTCAACTAGCCAAGTCTTCTCTCTCTCTCTCCCATTCAAAAATTTTGAGGGAAACTAAGTGATAAGGAAAGCCAATATCATCCATTAGCTCTCCTATATCAGATCATCAGGATCAGAAATCAAAAATCAAAGCTCAAAAGTTATAAAACCCTAAACCTAGAAATCTTATGATTTGATGTTAAATGTTGTTGTTGATTTGTTAAAGTTATGTATTATGATGTCTTTGAATGATCTGGGTTGATACATTATAGATCTATAACACTTAGATGCACGAATCTAGCATTTTTAAAAATCTGGGAAAAGTTTGAAAAGTGGTCTGACAGTCGAATGTCAGAGGCCTTAGATCTGTGTGTGATTGATGTTTTGTGTAATTGATGTTATAGATATGTTCTTTGTTGATAGGGCTTTAATCTGAGACTTGAATCAACCTCATAGCATGTCTAGATCGTAAGTTACAAGCGGTGACAAAGGTTGCCGATCACCAAAAAAGTTGAATCTGGGCAACCCGTAAATTTTCTATGTTGTCGACAAGATTTTCCAAGCTCTTAATCTTCTTTGTTATTTGATGTATTAGCTATTTTGTTGATTGCTATTTGTAGCCCCGCCATGTGAAATACATATCCAAGTCCTTAGATCTCATATCTTGAATGGAAAAGTATTGAATCATGGTCAAATTGCGGCTTAACCGAATCGCTCGATGAACGATCTAGAAACCCAAATCTGTTCAAGAACAAAAGATTGACTCATAGTTTGGTGGCTTGAATCTTGTGCACTCGTTGTTGTTATGATGATCGATTGTTTTAGAATTGTAAAATGACATATATACTACATACTTAAACCTTCATATCACATAAACCAAGCTCGTAAAGCAACGATTTAGGGGCTTAAATATAAGATACCTGATCGTTTCTTCAATTTCGGAAAACCCGTAAATTGAAGAACATGTCCGACAAGGTTTTCTATCAATTAGATCTCACGGATCTGTTGTTGTTTGTTTATGAAATTGGTGTATAGTTATAGTACTACATTAGTACTACAACATCAAAGCTTTTACAAGCCGTAAAACATTTAGATCATAGATCAAATTCGAAGGTCAAACCTAACCACTTGTCCGATTTATGGTGTTCGGATTTGTTCAAGAAACGACCCAAGAACACCGATGCTTGACGGATGTGTCGCCTAATGCCCATATATCGACACTTTTTTTCGGAAAATAGAGTATTTTATTTACTAAATTGAAATAATTAGTTTTTAATTATTATAAATACATAATAAATTATTAAAAATTATTTTAAAGCCTGAAAAATAGTTTTTAATTATTTTGAGTATATTTCAAAAATATTTAATATTTTTGGAATATAAAAGGTATTTCTTTATTTAATTATAATATTAAATAAATTATTTAAAATGATTTCAATTCATGAAAAATCATGAAAAATTATATTATGGTATAAGAAAATATTTTAAATTATTTTTGATAACTTTTAATATTTTGTGATGAATTTCATTAATAATTTATTATTAATGGTAATTATTTTATTTAATAAATATATTAAATAAATTATGGAAAAATAGAATTAATATTTTAAAAATCATATAAAAATGATTTAAGTGTTAAAAAATATTGGAAGTTATAAAATATAACTTTTGATATTTTGTCATGAAAATATAAATATTTTAATATTAATAGCAATTATCGGATAATTTATTGATCTGTTTAAAAATCATATAATTATGATTTTAAAGTATTAAAATACTTTGTGATATTATAATTATATTATAATATTATGTTATGATTTTCATTAATATTTAATATTAAATAAATATTAATGATTAAAGAATTATGTGGTATTTAATTCATTTAAATACGGTATTAATGATTGAATTTTTTTGATAAATGATATTAATTATCTGAAAATTATTGCAAGTCTTTGAAAATTATTTTGACTGCTAAGAAAATTATTCTATGATACTTGTTATGTGCTAAGAAAATTATTTTGACTGCAAAGAAAACTAGTTCTCGAAACCCTAATTTCAATTCAGAAAATTCAAAACCCTAATCTGGGAACTTAACGGAGAATTATAATGCTCAAGTGCTATTAAGTATGAGATTAATTAGGGTAAAGCTTAAACAATTCAAAAACCCTAAGTTGAAACTTTTGAACCTTAATTGTTCCATCAGAAACCCTAATGTACAGTTATGGATTTAATTGCTAAATTTGCAATATTAATTAGGAAAATATTAATCCTAATTTGTTTAAGTCCTAATGTAATTAGGAAATTATAATATAATTAGGAAGCCCTAATTATAAATTACAAAATAATGATTTTCTATTTTAAAATCTAATTAGAAAATCTTAGAATTTTAATTTGCTAAAATCTTTAGGGTTAAAACCTAAACCCTAAGGGTTAAACCCTAAACTCTAAAATGCTAAACCCCAAACCCTAAGGGTTTCATCAAATACCAATTCTAGAATAAAAATGGCATGGAAAATGACCTTTATGCCCTTTTGACACATTCTTTAAAAGGTAGCTTGCAAATCTTGCTATATTTTGGGTTGTTTACCAACCCTAGCCCTAACTCTAGCCCTAGCATGTGACTTATAGCTCAATTATCAGCCATCTTGGCCAGCCATATACATTGGATCTTGATTGTAAAAGCAAAAAGTTTAGAAAAGTGACTTACTTTATTTTTTTCAACTAGCCAAGTCTTCTCTCTCTCTCTCTCCTATTCAAAAATTTTGAGGGAAACTAAGTGATAAGGAAAGCCAATATCATCCATTAGCTCTCCTATATCAGATCATCAGGATCAGAAATCAAAAATCAAAGCTCAAAAGGTATAAAACCCTAAACCTAGAAATCTTATGATTTGATGTTAAATGTTGTTGTTGATTTGTTAAAGTTATGTATTATGATGTCTTTGAATGATCTGGGTTGATACATTATAGATCTATAACACTTAGATGCACGAATCTAGCATTTTTAAAAATCTGGGAAAAGTTTGAAAAGTGGTCTGATAGTCGAATGTCAGAAGCCTTAGATCTGTGTGTGATTGATGTTTTGTGTAATTGATGTTATAGATATGTTCTTTGTTGATAGGGCTTTAATCTGAGACTTGAATCAACCTCATAGCATGTCTAGATCGTAAGTTACAAGCGGTCAAAGGTCGTTGACCAGTCACAAAAAAGTTGAATCTGGGCAACCCAGAAATTTTCTATGTTGTCTGACAAGATTTTCCAAGCTCTTAATCTTGCTGTTATTTGATGTATTAGCTATTTTGTTGATTTCTATTTGTAGCCTGCCATGTGAAATACATATCCAAGTCCTTAGATCTCTCATATCTTGAACAGAAAAGTACTGAATCATGGTCAAACTGCGTTGACCGAACTGCCTGATGAACGATCTAGGAAACCCAGAATTCGTTCAAGAACAGTACTTGACTCATAGTTTGACCAGCTTAAATCTTGTGCACCTGTTGTTGTTATGATGATCGATTGTTTTAGAATTGTAAAATGACATATATACTACATACTTAAACCTTCATATCACATAAACCAAGCCTGTAAAGCAACGATTTAGGGGCTTAAATATAGTACCTCGACTGTTCTTCAATTTCTGGAAAACCCAGAAATTGAAGAACATGTCTGACAAGGTTTTCTATCAATTAGATCTCACAGATCTGTTGTTGTTTGTTTATGAAATTGGTGTATAGTTATAGTACTACATTAGTACTACAACATCAAAGCTTTTACAAGCCCAGAAAACATTTAGATCATAGATCAAATTCGGGTCAAACCTAACCACTTGTCCATTGACATGGTGTTCTGGATTTGTTGAAGAACAGCCCAAGAACACCAGTAGCGACGGATGTGTCGCCTAATGCCCATATATCGACACTTTTTTTCGGAAAATAGAGTATTTTATTTAATAAATTGAAATAATTAGTTTTTAATTATTATAAATACATAATAAATTATTAAAAATTATTTTAAAGCCTGAAAAATAGTTTTTAATTATTTTGAGAATATTTCAAAAATATTTAATATTTTTGGAATATAAAAGGTATTTCTTTATTTAATTATAATATTAAATAAATTATTTAAAAATGATTTCAATTCATGAAAAATCATGAAAAATTATATTATGGTATAAGAAAATATTTTAAATTATTTTTGATAACTTTTAATATTTTGTGATGAATTTCATTAATAATTTATTATTAATGGTAATTATTTTATTTAATAAATATATTAAATAAATTATGGAAAAATAGAATTAATGTTTTAAAAATCATATAAAATGATTTAAGTGTTAAAAAATATTGGAAGTTATAAAATATAACTTTTGATATTTTGTCATGAAAATATAAATATTTTAATATTAATAGCAATTATCGGATAATTTATTGATCTGTTTAAAATCATATAATTATGATTTTAAAGTATTAAAAATACTTTGTGATATTATAATTATATTATAATATTATGTTATGATTTTCATTAATATTTAATATTAAATAAATATTAATGATTAAAGAATTATGTGGTATTTAATTCATTTAAATACGGTATTAATGATTGAATTTTTTTGATAAATGATATTAATTATCTGAAAATTATTGCAAGTCTTTGAAAATTATTTTGACTGCTAAGAAAATTATTCTATGATACTTGTTATGTGCTAAGAAAATTATTTTGACTGCAAAGAAAACTAGTTCTCGAAACCCTAATTTTAGCTCCGAAAATTCAAAACCCTAATCTGGGAACTTAACGGAGAATTATAATGCTCAAGTGCTATTAAGTATGAGATTAATTAGGGTAAAGCTTAAACAATTCAAAAACCCTAAGTTGAAACTTTTGAACCTTAATTGTTCCGCTGTAAACCCTAATGTACAGTTATGGATTTAATTGCTAAATTTGCAATATTAATTAGGAAAATATTAATCCTAATTTGTTTAAGTCCTAATGTAATTAGGAAATTATAATATAATTAGGAAGCCCTAATTATAACTTACAAAATAATGATTTTCTATTTTAAAATCTAATTAGAAAATCTTAGAATTTTAATTTGCTAAAATCTTTAGGGTTAAAACCTAAACCCTAAGGGTTAAACCCTAAACTCTAAAATGCTAAACCCCAAACCCTAAGGGTTTCATCAAATACCAATTCTAGAATAAAAATGGCATGGAAAATGACCTTTATGCCCTTTTAACACATTCTTTAAAAGGTAGCTTGCAAATCTTGCTATATTTTGGGTTGTTTACCAACCCTAGCCCCTAACTCTAGCCCCTAGCATGTGACTTATAGCTCAATTATCGGCCATCTTGGCCACCCATATACATTGGATCTTGATTGTAAAAGCAAAAAAGTTTAGAAAAGTGACTTACTTTATTTTTTTCAACTAGCCAGTCTTCTCTCTCTCTCTCTCCCATTCAAAAATTTTGAGGAAACTAAGTGATAAGGAAAGCCAATATCATCCATTAGCTCTCCTATATCGATCATCGGGATCGAAATCAAAATCAAAGCTCAAAAGGTATAAACCCCAAACCTAGAAATCTTATGATTTGATGTTAAATGTTGTTGTTGATTTGTTAAAGTTATGTATTATGATGTCTTTGAGTGATCTGGGTTGATACATTATAGATCTATAACACTTAGATGCACGAATCTAGCATTTTTAAAAATCTGGGAAAAGTTTGAAAAGTGGTCTGACAGTCGAATGTCAGAGGCCTTAGATCTGTGTGTGATTGATGTTTTGTGTAATTGATGTTATAGATATGTTCTTTGTTGATATGGCTTTTATCTGAGACTTGAATCAACCTCATAGCATGTCTAGATCGTAAGTTACAAGCGGTCAAAGGTTGTTGACCAGTCACAAAAAAGTTCAATCTGGGCAACCCAAAAATTTTCTATGTTGTCTGACAAGATTTTTCAAGCTCTTAATCTTGCTGTTATTTGATGTATTAGCTATTTTGTTGATTGCTATTTGTAGCCTGCCATGTGAAATACATATCCAAGTCCTTAGATCTCTCATATCTTGAACAGAAAAGTATAGAATCATGGTCAAACTGCGTTGACCGAACTGCCTGATGAACGATCTAGGAAACCGAATTCGTTCAAAACGTTAGATTGACTCATAGTTTGGTCGGCTTGAATCTTGTGCACTGTTGTTGTTATGATGATCGATTATTTTAGAATTGTAAAATGACATATATACTACATAGTTGAACCTTCATATATCACATAAACCAAGCACTGTAAGCAAACGATTTAGGGGCTCAAATATAGTACCTCGATTTTTCTTGAATTTCGGAAAAACCGTAAATTGAAGAACACGTCTCGACAAGGTTTTCTATCAATTAGATCTCACCAGATCTGTTGTTGTTTGTTTATGGAATTGGTGTATAGTTATAGTACTACATTAGTACTACAACATCAAAGCTTTTACAAGCCCAGAAAACATTTAGATCATAGATCAAATTCGGGTCAAACCTAAACACTTGTCCACTGACATGGTGTTCTGGATTTGTTGAAGAATAGCCCAAGAACACTAGTAGCGACGGATGTGTCGCCTAATGCCCATATATCGACACTTTTTTTTGGAAAATATAGTATTTTATTTAATAAATTGAAATAATTAGTTTTTAATTATTAAAAATACATAATAAATTATTAAAAATTATTTTAAAGCCTGAAAAATAGTTTTAATTTATTTTGAGTATATTTCAAAAATATTTAATATTTTTGGAATATAAAATCTTTAGGGTTAAAACCTAAACCCTAAGGGTTAAACCCTAAACTCTAAAATGCTAAACCCCAAACCCTAAGGGTTTCATCAAATACCAATTCTAGAATAAAAATGGCATGGAAAATGACCTTTATGCCTTTTTGACACATTCTTTAAAAGGTAGCTTGCAAATCTTGCTATATTTTGGGTTGTTTACCAACCCTAGCCCTAACTCTAGCCCTAGCATGTGACTTATAGCTCAATTATCAGCCATCTTGGCGACCATATACATTGGATCTTGATTGTAAAAGCAAAAGTTTAGAAAAGTGACTTACTTTATTTTTTTCAACTAGCCAAGTCTTCTCTCTCTCTCCCATTCAAAAATTTTGAGGGAAACTAAGTGATAAGGAAAACCAATATCATCCATTAGCTCTCCTATATCAGATCATCAGGATCAGAAATCAAAAATCAAAGCTCAAAAGGTATAAAACCCTAAACCTAGAAATCTTATGATTTGATGTTAAATGTTGTTGTTGATTTGTTAAAGTTATGTATTATGATGTCTGTGAGTGATCTGGGTTGATACATTATAGATCTATAACACTTAGATGCACGAATATAGCATTTTTAAAAATCTGGGAAAAGTTTAAAAAGTGGTCTGACAGTCGAATGTCAGAGGCCTTAGATCTGTGTGTGATTGATGTTTTGTGTAATTGATGTTATAGATATGTTCTTTGTTGATAGGGCTTTAATCTAAGACTTGAATCAACCTCAAAGCATGTCTAGATCGTAAGTTACAAGCGGTCAAAGGTCGTTGACCAGTCACAAAAAAGTTCAATCTGGGCAACCCAGAAATTTTCTATGTTGTCTGACAAGATTTTCCAAGCTCTTAATCTTGCTGTTATTTGATGTATTAGCTATTTTGTTGATTGCTATTTGTAGCCTGCCATGTGAAATACATATCCAAGTCCTTAGATCTCTCATATCTTGAACAGAAAAGTATAGAATCATGGTCAAACTGCGTTGACCGAACTGCCTGATGAACGATCTAGGAAACCCAGAATTCGTTCAAGAACAGTACTTGACTCATAGTTTGACTGGCTTGAATCTTGTGCACCTGTTGTTGTTATGATGATCGATTATTTTAGAATTGTAAAATGACATATATACTACATAGTTTAACCTTCATATCATATAAACCAAGCCTGTAAAGCAACGATTTAGGGGCTCAAATATAGTACTTCGATTGTTCTTCAATTTCTGGAAAACCCAGAAATTGAAGAACATGTCTGACAAGGTTTTCTATCAATTAGATCTCACAGATCTGTTGTTGTTTGTTTATGGAATTGGTGTATAGTTATAGTACTACATTAGTACTACAACATCAAAGCTTTTACAAGCCCAGAAAACATTTAGATCATAGATCAAATCAAATTCGGTCAAACCTAACCACTTGTCTGAATTCGACGTGGTGTGTTCGGATTTGTTGAAGAACGCCCCAAGAACACCAAGATGGCGACGGATGTAACGTTTAATGCCCATATATATCGGACACTTTTTTGGAAAATAGAGTATTTTATTTAATAAATTGAAATAATTAGTTTTAATTATTAAAAATACATAATAAATTATTAAAAATTATTTTAAAGCCCGAAAAATAGTTTTAATTTATTTTGAGTATATTTCAAAAATATTTAATATTTTGGAATATAAAAGGTATTTATTTATTTAATTATAATATTAAATATATTATTTAAAATGATTTTAATTCATGAAAAATCATGAAAAATTATATTATGGTATAAGAAAATATTTTAACTTATTTTTGATAACTTTTAAAATTTTGTGATGAATTTCATTAATAATTTATTATTAATGGTAATTATTTTATTTAATAAATATATTAAATAAATTATGGAAAAATAGAATTAATGTTTTAAAAATCATATAAAATGATTTAAGTGTTAAAAAATATTGGAAGTTATAAAATATAACTTTTGATATTTTGTCATGAAAATATAAATATTTTAATATTAATAGAAATTATCTGATAATTGATTGATCTGTTTAAAAATCATATAATTATGATTTTAAAGTATTAAAATACTTTGTGATATTATAATTATATTATAATATTTATGTTATGATTTTCATTAATATTTAATATTAAATAAATATTAATGATTAAGAAATATGTGGTATTTAATTCATTTAAATACGGTATTAATGATTGAAATTTTTGATAAATGATATTAATTATCCGAAAATTATTGTAAGTCTTTGAAAATTATTTGATCGCTAAGAAAATTATCTCATGATACTTTTTAAGTGGTTAAAGCGAGAGAGGTTAATTGAACTTAAACTCATTATTTGTCCGAATAGACCGTCGGGATGGTAGAATTTTGTCAGTTTCAACTCGAACTTAAATAGTCTGACTTGATGCTAAGTCTTATGTGTGTAATAGACTGATAAGATTATGTGCTATGTGTTTAGGTTATTCTATGAATATATATATATATATATATATATATATATATATATAACAAGATTATCTTGTGATGATATTATTCTAATATTGAGATCTATATTACTAATATTAGGTCATCGGATAAAGCGTTATAAATCGCGATACCAGAATCAACTGCTCAGTAAGTTTTTACTTA